>JAODKE010000043.1:37349470-37398502 GCA_026779605.1 Mormyrus hasselquistii
AGCTGACACACTTTGACAGGCATAATATCATAGTTTTACACCAAGACGAGGATAATTTAAACATCATTTTCTTTGCCCGCCTAAGACTTTTGCACAGTACTGTATGTTAACAGAAATGGACACTTGGACTATTGCCTGACACTTCCAGGGTCGGGGTGTTCAGGGAAAGACTGTGTGGTGCCTTTTGACATACACTCAGAAAAAAAGGGTAAAAATGTATAACTTTGGTTGTCACTGCAGCTGTACTCCTAAGGGTCTGCTAATTGTACCCTTAGCTGTAGGTAATTGTGTCTTTTAAGGTACAGAATTGGACTCTGAGTTCATTTCTGTACTTAAAAGGTACTATTACAAGGGTACAGCCCCAGTGACAAGCAAAGGTACACATTTTTACCCTTTTGTCTGAGAGTGTAATGACCTAATCTAATCCAACCTAAAGATGTTTTACATAGTTTTCTTGCTTTTACTGCTTGCATGTGCTGCCTGCATTTATATATGTATGTATAAAGAATTCTAAAACTGTGATTCTCAACCCATGGGTCACGACCCCAATTTGGTAAGTTCTGAAAAGGTTGCGAGGCAGCCAGTATCAGATTTCCTAGCACCGATCTCGAGCTTGAAAGATTAAATAGATGGTACATTTTACAGACTCTGTGGCTGTGCATTACAGAGGGTTAGTGCAACAACATTAAATGCCTTGTCAGCCATAGAAGAAAATCTATACCTAGGTACCATAAGGTAATTGGAACCTGAGGATAGTGTGTGACCTTGTGAAGAAGGCCGGACTGATAGGAAGGAAAAAAATTACAGTATGTTCAAAATTTTGCTGTCTTTTACTTATGTATACTAAGAAATCGACCAACACAACTTTTGTTCTTCACGACTGGTTGCTAGTTACATTCAGAATCAAATATAGAGATATTTCGAAGGAAGGGCAATAAACATCAAGGCACATTGTGATGAAAGCATGGATGTTTCAAGATCAGTAACACTGAGGAAAGGATGGAGGTGAACAGTGTTACAGGGATGGAAAAATGTCATCTGATCCAGAGACCTAATACGGGGCTGCTTAAAAAAATGACACCTAAATGCTAAAAGGCTGTTGTTCAGGGTTCTACTCCCATTCACATCAAGTCAGGCACAGCAAAAATTACTTTATACCCACTAGAAGAATTTCATTTTTATCAGAATAAAGTCATAACACATTAAATGTCATGCAGTGTTTGACTTCGCAAAGGCAGTGAAGCAGGTGGCATTGAAGTGATACAGTATAAGCACTTACACATAATTATGTGTCACTGGCATAACAATGAAAACTAAGAGTGTGACAATGAGGGATATGACCTAATGGAAGAATATAAATGATGAAGAGAATTTCACCTAAAGCCATGGTTGAGGGGAGCAGTAGTACAGTTTAGTGTCTTGATGGAAACATAATACTGATAGTCATTTAGACTACGCAGCAATCACGTGTATTAGTGTGATGCAAAAGACCGGTAGGATATAAACTAGGAAAGTCAGCATTCGCAATACCAAGATCGAAAATGCGGGAGGGTATATAATGCCATTTCCGTGCTGCGATGGGCAAATCTGCATTGAAATGGCTGATTACAAGTACATGATCTTTGAGTTGGGCAGCATCAACCTTTACCAAAATCTATAGTCAACGAAGGTTGTTTTAAAAGTGCTTTATAAATAAAGTTTACTTATGTGCTAAACCAGGTTTTCTGAGAACAGGTGAAGAGCAGCAGATCGCTGTTTCTTTTCGGATCGCCTGGGGTTTAATTGTTCCTAAGAGACTTTCCTTAGCATTTATTGGGTTTCTTCCACGTGGAAAGACAGAGGCTTGGCCCACTTTCTGGATGGGTTGGTCTGCATCGTCAGTAATGTACCTGAGCTCCTCACACCTTCACCCAGGCAGCCCACCCAAGGTTGATCAAGCCCCGACTTGTATCCCAGCAGCAGCTGCCCACAGATCTTCCCTCCTGATCACCTGTCACATATCTTATAGCCCATCTCTTCACAGCCCCCTTGTCCGAAATTGAGTAAAAGCTCCACAGAGCAGCTTGCCTGCAAAGCCCCTACAGGTGACCTTGATCAGTTCACACTGAGCCCACCAACCAGTATTCTGTCAGCTGCTTGGTGGCCTTGGAGGTGATGATCATGTCTGACTGGAGTGCATGGTCTGGAAATCTAAACTGCTTGTCCAGATCTACAATCAAAGGTTTTTGTTAATTACTAATGAAACAGTTCTTGTACTATAATTTTATAGCAGGATTTCCAGTAAAATGCATATACAGAGATCAGGCCATCTGCACCAGCGTCTTAGATCACATTTACCGCGGTGATGCTTCAAAATTGCCAGCAGATGGCACCATGCTACCGGCCCCGGGACGGTCGTAGCCCATGTGGTGTCCTAGGCGTCACAATAGTCCCTCGCCCAGCAAACCATCCGATGTATGTGTATGAATCCCCACCCGCGACCCTCATAAGTGGTAGAACATTTATTCATATTTTAAACAGTTTGGTTATTTCCGCAGCAATTGCACTTATGAGTAAATGCAAATACTCATGCGTGCATCGTTTCATACATATCAAAAGCAGCTCTTATCATACATTAAAAAACCGTATTATGACCAAACGACCAACCATACATTGGCCCTGCCCACTCAGATGGTTCTAATCTGCGATTGGCTCAGATTTTGGAAGCTCTTCCGGAAACCAAACAGTGCGAACGCAGCTGATTCCTAGTACTAACCATAATATTCATTAGACTTTTTAATACTGCTCCTGAAACTGATTATGCCTGTTTTGAAGGTTTTATTCCTGCTATTTTTTGCTTCTGTGACTAGAGGTAAACACCTTTCCATTGTTCGGCTTTTGTTTGTTGTTATTTTAACAGCCAGAAAAAGAGTAGTGAAAGAAATCACATTTACTTCTTTTCTAAAGCCATTATAAAATCATGGTGTTAACACGTGGTTGTTTCGTTTTTAATTAACCGTTGTGTTAATTAAAAAAGAAAAGGCGTTGCTCGGTGTGCGCATATAAGGAGACCGATTAGTGTGACGCCATATTAATGTTTTTGTAATGTTACCGAGCGTTGGGCAGGGATTTGTATCTCACGCCATTTTACAAAGAGAAATAAACACTTCCCGATCTCTTAGATTCCCTCCCTGGTCAAACTGTGCACTTCATGGGAATTTTAAGACGCTTTGTTTATCCATTTTGTCAGAAACGCCACTACGTTTTAATTAACTACATTGTTTAATGACCAAAGTATTAATGAAGCCTGACATTCTTATTAAACGTGGCAGTTATATATTAAGTAAACGCTTTTCGAAAGTCACAGTGACGCCGCAGGAAAATAACATCACTTCAGCAAAGGTTCAGTTAATTGCCATTGTAGGTGGTGGGGAGGGGAGGCTGTATTTTATCGTTTTAATATCAGTTTGTCACTCTGCAATACAAATGCCGTGATTTCCCACGATTTAAAACGCTTCCTCTACTGCTTTCTGTTCTGTTCTTTTTTTTGCATTAAATGGGGACCGCTTGTGATTGCTGTGCTGATTGTAAAGGTGATGTGTGCCGTTTCTCTTCTCCCTGTTAGGCCTGGCCAGGTTTGTTTCCCAGCCGGATCACGATGGCGCCGGTTTGCAGTCGGTGAGCTGAAAACGCCGCGCACCCGTTCGGCCAGTGCTTCTTCGTGCCTGTGAAATTAATATTCACTAAGTCCGACGAAAGTCACAGGACGCGGTTGTTGTTGTGCAACCTTCACCATCATATAAACGTGCTTGTCTTCTGAAGGGTTGTTTTGGAAATTAACCCTAAAGGCACATGTCCGGTAATTTCTCATAGAAACACAATTATTGTAGGAGCCTGTAAGAGTTAACATGAATGGCTCACTACAATGTCTAGCTGTATTAAGGGGTAGGCCTGTAAGTTACTTTTGATAAGTGTTGCATATTTCATTGTAAAAGGGTAGTGAGTGAGTGAGTGAGTAGTAAGTGTGTTGAGCATAAACTATGGATAGTGTCATATCTTCAACAGGCTTGTAGGATCGAATTCCACTCCCAGCTCTGTGTATGTACCGGTTGTATGTTTGTATGGCTTTTTCTCGCTTTGTGAAAACACATGGTTCAATTAAGCATGTGCGTCTTGTGGTGTCCTGCCTCTCGTCCGGGGTGGTCCCTGCCATATCCGCTGTCTGCTTTCTGATAGACTGCGACCGTGTCCTGGATAAGCAGCTATGGGATATGGATGGATTATGAGTATGAATCAGTATGATTATTGATTATTCTTACTCGTGGTGCCTGAATGCCTATCGTCCATATCAGCTATATGAGGATTATTTGAAGCATAAATGCTGACGTGTAAATGTATTTAGTGTTGCAGATGAGTGGTTCTTCACATTTGTTAGTGTGCTACAGTTTGTCTGCCAGAGCATTTCTGTCCTCAGATGAAATGTTCATATTCATTCACACAAAGTGGACTGTTCCATCTGTTTTGGTTGTCAGCAGTAAGTGGTATGCGCTTAAAAAGCACTAAATCCTGCTCATGCTACTCCCTCCTCCTTGGTTGGATAGCTCTTGGACATTTGTCATTGGCTTATATAAATTTAAAAATGGTTGTCACAGAGTTTCCATTGTAAGCTTGGTATGCACATTCTTGTGAGATACAAGATGAGCATCTTGTTACCATGGCACCATCACTTAATGAGCCCCAGCTTGGCCGAGCTTCAGAAAAGCAAGTTTTCAGGCAATGTTTCTGAGTCTTTCAGTTCTGTTTTTATAGCTGTACAGTAAAATCCCGTTAAAGTGGACTAGCTTATAACGGAATATCTTCTATAACGGACGAGGTCCGCTGGTCCCAGGAGTACGCCTTTAAGAACATGCAGAAAAAGCATCGGATATAGCGGACTCACATATAACGCAATTTTGCTTATGACAGACAAACAATTTGGTCCCCAGGGCCGGTTTTAGCTGTAGTTTTGTTCGGCTATAATGGACATGCAGGCTCCGCCTACAAGGCGCACGGGCGTGCCGGTGATATTCAGCACAGAAACGTAGTCAGGATTATTAATAGTCACGCAACTGCTCAGTTAAAGTTGAATTACTACAAGTACAAAATAATAATCTATACCTCAAGTGTGTCTGCTGGGGTGTGGCATGAGTAAATTGTGTCCTGTAGTTGTGTTCTGGGCATACAGCAACTCTGGATATAACAGGCTTTGGATATAACGGACTGTTTTGCCAGGTCTCTTGAAGTTCGTTATAAGTGGATTTTACTGTACTAGTTTTACAAAATGTTTTGATTTCAAACCCTGGATCAGCTGCTCACCACGTGCATGTGGAGGGGAAGAAACTGTGGTCCTGACCTCCGCATTTCTGGTTCCCCTTTCACACAGAGTGAAAACAGCTGCAATGACTGCACCCAACTCCTGGAGTTCATCAACACGCATCCCAGCAGTGGCACTCAGGTGAGCCCGCCCCCATAGCCCAGGGGCTTGTGCTGATTGGATGCTACTGTGAATTACAGTCTGTGGCCTGCTCAGTGCTGAGCCTCTTGCGATCCCATTATCTTTTTGTAATGAAGAGGCAAGAATGAACCGTCAAACAGCTGCATGCTCCTAGCAATCTTCATACGCGTAGTGCAGAGTCACAGGGAGTGCCTGTGTAGTTCTGGAGTGACGTTTTCTAGTCTTGATGACATTCCAATAATGTCATCACTCAAGCTTTCAGCTGTGCCACTGCTCTCTGTTTGGGTTGAAACTGCCATTGAATGGTTTTTGCAAGTCAGAAACATGTTCTTCATACGTGTCCGAGGAAGTCACCAGTTTCATGTCAAGATTAGGTTTTTGCTAGGTTTTTGTTGCCTGGGTATTTAATTTAGTAGAAGTGCTCCAATCCCGATATTCAGATGGGTATTAGCACCTATGTATACATACAGTCTGTTTGATATGAGCGCAGTGACTTCAATCTGCTGTGACATCGTGCACTTTGCAGCAGGAGGAACATGAGCGCATCAGATAAGAGGGTGATGAACTGGAAGTATTTTTACACTTTGCCAATCGCCATGCTCCTAGCTATTGTTAGTATTTGTGAAAACAAAGGAAGTAGCGCAGTAGCGGTTAGTGGAAAATCCCACTAAACAAAGTGCATACAATTGTGCAAGACAACGCGAACAATATGAAAAAAGCAATGGATGATTTGGGAGTGGCTAGCTTGGGCTGTTTTGCACACTCGCTACAGCTTGTGACACATGAGGGGCTGCTATCGCAATGAAGTGTAAGTGTTGCTTGTGGGGAAAATTGTGGAGCATTTTAAGCATTCGCCACTCGCATATCCTCACTTGGATGATACTCAAATTGAACTGCGAATGCCGCAAAAACGCTTAAAAACATGTACAAACAGGGTGGGACAGTGTGTTGTGTGTGTTACTAGCCCAATTAACGATTTTTTTTTGCGTGCATTTTTTCCATTAAGATCTAGCATTCATTAGGAATTCATCAATGAACTTAGCTTTCTGTAAGCACAATAATCTAAATGACCTTTTCAAACAAAAGTAGCTCTGAAACTGTGGAATTAAATTGGTGGTTCAAAATGTGTTTGCAGTAGGCTGAGTTCCTCCACGGGCAACTTTGTTCACGTCTTGTACACAGTAAATCTGCTTTCCACTCACACTGAAGAATCTCCCAATGGCAAACACTTCTCCCATAAGTGATTTACCTTACTTATCACACAACGTTAGTAGGAAGAGGGAAGCTGAGGGGAGGGAGCACTGATTGGGTCACAATTTATACATTTTTTTTTTTTTTTTTTGTCGGAATGTATGTAGTACTCTGTCCTTACATGAAACACTGCTTGTAGCATTATAATAAATGTATGTAAATTATAATAAAAGAAACTGACTCAAAGTTCTTATTTTTTATATTATGAAAAGTTTCATGTATTTATCACTTTGGTCAATAACTGTACATTTTTAACTAATTTTACAGTAAATAAAAATAATGGGTAAATAGAAGAAATGTTTTTCCAAGAGTTAGAAATGTATGGTTACTTCAGAAAGTGTAGGAGGCACTCCGACTGCGGGCGATGTGCTCGCACATATACGCATAGCCAGACATTCTGCATGTTTGGGCTGCTAACATTTAAGGTGGTTAAACTGATTGGTTTTATCTTATTGTACAAAGTGTGTCTTTGCATAATTCGTAAAATGCAGCAGATTGGCCCGTATGGGATATTACAGATCGCAAACCATGTAACCACACTAAGTAGAACAGTTTTTGGAACCGGTCTTCCCTCGTAAGCGATTCTGACAGCGGAGCTGACCCCTCTACGGATGGTGTGTGGTTTACTGGGAGCCATAAGTTCAGTATTATTATTATTATTTGTTTTAGCAGTGGTGTGTATAAAGTTAATTTTCAACAAGTTAACTACTTAAATTGAGATGAGCTGGTGTTTCATTAGCCTGAGGTTCAATCTCAAACATTCAGATCTGAGCCTTATGCTGCGTTCCGCCCCTAGGAGCTCATGAAAGACGGCCTCGCAGCTCTGTGCCATTCCCTCCCTGAGGATGATGCCAGATCCCTCTGTCTGCATAACATGGACAAGAATGTGCCACTGGCTGTTCACTTCCTGACCCGGGTCCTGGTGAGTGCTCACCCTCCAAAATGACCAACCATCCCCATTGTGTTAAAAGCATAGTGGAGGACTTTTCATTTAAGTGATCTGTTTACTGGGCGTAAGGCATGTCCTCGCTGAATCCAGTAATTGACCTGCTTTTTCTCCTGTTGTCCTCAGAATCCTGGCCAAGTGTGTGTGGCCCTGGGCCTGTGCAGCACCCAATCAGAGGCTGCCAAACAGGAGATTCTGACCAATAGCATCGTTACTGGTGTGGCCAGTGGGATTTCAAAGAAAGATGCCAGTCCAGAAGTAAGATTAGAAAATGTTTTCTAGTAATAGTACTACAGGACGACTGACGAAAGAAGGCTAACTGCTGGTTTGTGCCTTGCAGGTGCAGATCTCTCCAGAGTGTACCTTCTGTGTTTTTATAATCAAGAAAATAGAAAGCCTGTTGCCTAAGGAAAGAACTGAGGTAATGAGAAAAAATCTCATCAGTTTCTCCTTATGATGCAAAATGATGTTATGAGAGGATTAGAATACATTTTTGTAGCTATTTTAAAAAGCGGACCAAACTTGGACATTTGTTTTAATAATAAGGTGTATATTGTAAAATGCTGCTGTGATTTTTACTCTTTGAAATGACTTCTTACCTCAATACCATGCCATGTATCTTTTCACCTTTGCTAGGACGCTGTGGTGAAGGTTATGGGCGAGGTCTGTGACCTCCTGCCTTCCAGTTATAAGGATGAGTGTGACAGCTTTGTCAACAAGTATGGGAAAGACGCAGTCGAGTTCTTGCTGTCCTACGCCGCGCCCCATACCATCTGCACCTTGCTGCATCTCTGCCTGTTCCAGGAGCGGCCTCTGCTAGGTTAGGGCCCCTCCCACCTCGCCCTGCACCCCAGTCTGCCTGGTTCATATCTGCTCTGGGCAGCTTCCATCAAACCCGTCAGTCTATAGCTCTATCCTCTCAGTCATTCTTTTTGACTCTATCCCGCCCTGCAGTGGAGACCATCCCCTCCGACTGTGACACTTGTCAGACGCTGGCGGCCCTGACCCGGGTCCGGCTCGGGTCCAATGCTACAGAGACTGAGACCTCTGGCTTTCTTGGCTCCGTCTGCCTGTTGTACCCCCAGGCCGTCCCAAAGGTGGCTCCTTACTCGTGACGCATAAGACACATTGTAAAGCCCGACTCTCAAGTGCTTGCACATGTTTTTTGGGAGACGGTATTGGCTGAGTTGAAAAATAGTTAAAACTAATTTCTTTAGCACGACTTTTGGAAGGAAGCAAGCTGTAGGGTAGCTAAAGAGCTGTACATTTCCTCTGCTGCTTTCAGTGTGAGCTGTTCATCCAGCGCTACGGCCCAGTCCTGCAGAGGGTTCTGGGAAAGGAGGGGAGCACCCTGGATACCTGTGGGGTAAGGCGAACAAAACGGTCACTATTCTACTCAGGACTGAAATGAGGTAAATCGCTGGATCATGTGACCTTCAGTGAGAAGTGGTGGAAAGCATGTCTCACTGTGTGCAGCTGCAGTCACGTTAACTTGGCTGCTGTCTGCAAGACTCATCTGCTACACGTGAAAAGCACGCCAAAAGAAAGAGGAAGTTCCAAATGCCCTTAACCAGCTGAGCATTGCCTCTAAATATTAAGTGACACTGCCTGTACTATTGAGTGCTAACTGTCCCTGCGCCTCCCCAGCGTGCTGACCTGTGTGTCACTGTAAGAAGGGTGGAGCCTTTGGGGCGCAACCACTGTACCTGGGGGAACAACTACAGGTGCAGAGATGAGAAAATAGCACTGGAATGCAATGTGAGTACATCACTTTTACAGGCATTAAGGCGCTTTCCCACTATGTTCACACTAGGACCAAATGCAGTGAATTTCTGCATGCGTTTTGCTGCATTTGTCTGTCCACGTCCTAGTGTGTCTGTTTTAAATGTTGCGTTGTATTACCCATTTCTATGATTGTGCATGATTGTCCCTAGAGTTTGTAGGGGGAAAAGACTGAGTAAAAAAAAAAAAAACTCAAACTTAAGAATGTATTTGTATCCATTTCTCATTGTCATCGATTTGAGTGTCCTGCGCAGAGAAATGTGTGCCGCAGTGTGTTTTCAAATCGCACTTCAGCACAGTAGTGGGAACATCATGCATTGCGCTTGTGTGGAGAAGTGTGAATCAGCCTTTAGTCGTTTTATTTATTGGGAGTTTGGGGATAGATTTGCTTGGTCCAAAAATATGGGTCAAAGTAGGACGCGCTTGATTTGCGTACTACTGATATGGCGCATGGCATATTCGTCATTAAATCTGGGCAGCAGATGGAGAAAAGGACCAGGAACTACAGTTGGGCTGAGTTCCTGAGGCGGGAGAGGGGCTTTAGACGCATGGCTGTGATCAACAGGATCTTTTGAGGTTTTTAACCTGTGACTGTAAATGTGTGTAAATAGAGCCCCATCTGACAACGGTCTAAAGCGCTTCTTTCCTGTCCGGCAGAGTGTGGAATTCTGCCAGAAATACATCTGGAAGTAGACTGGACTACAGCATCGTTGTGCTTCACGACTGGAACTCATGCCGTCCGATTGGGTCATGAGCACTTGCACGGACTAATTTTGTGCTGTTTTTGTTTGGGACTGTTATGGCTTAATGTTTTGTGAAATGTGTAGATTGTGGCTGTGATGGAGCACTCTGAAGTTTGTCCTGCTGCTTTTTCAGCCACTTGTTTTGTGGAACTAACACAAAGGGTGGGTGTATGTATGTATGTTTTATATATATATACCCACTAAAATATATATTGTTCCTCTGCCTCTAAATTGCTTGGGTTTCTTAAAGTAGGATCAGTAAAATGAAAGGGAGTCATTGGTTGAAAAAGTAACTGAAGGCAAACATTAAACATGAGTTTATTTACACACTTCAGGCATACAGGATTTAAAAAAAAAAAAATTCCAAGACTGTAGAGAACACATTTAGCTCCATGTGCAAGAGAGATGGGGAACAAACTGCTGCCTTAGCACCCCTCTCACAAAGGAAGGTCCCAGGCTTCTCTCCCCCCTCCCTCCAGAGGGGCATCACGCCCCTGTGCGGTTGGCATTGTCATCCTCTGGGTCTCTCATCTTCCAGATCTAAAAAAAAAAAAAAAAAAGGCATTTGGTGAAGCGCCTTGGTGATTGGCTGAGATGATGCACAAGCAGCTCTATAGGCTAATGTGCTAGAAGCAGTACATCCACCCCCAACAGCAGGGCTGTGTGTCAGAAGTATCCCCCCCATTAATTCTTTTGCACACACTTGTTTGCACTATTGTCATTATACATTTTGTTCCTTACTGCTGTAATGCAAATGAATTTTCCCCTCCAGTCAATAAATAATGGAAACAATACAATGGTCTCTTGCTTGCAGCCTTCTCACAGACTCCATTAGAATTCATCATGCATACTGAACCAGTAAGAGCTTTGCAGGTGGGTTAGAAATGGCAGCACGTACCTGGATGTATGCCTCCGACAGTGTGATCATCTGCGGTAGGATGTCCATCACCTGCAGGTCTTGGAGCTCGTACCACTTCCCGGTGCCCTGACAGACAGACAGTCACGTACCTGGCAGTGGGCACTAACCTTCCTGGTCACACGCACAACTAACTGATGTAATGCTAAGCCATTCATTTTAAAGTCTCCCAGTTAAACATTGTGACTCACATGGTGCAGGACATGAATCCTGTAGGCCCCTTCGGACGGCTTCCCATCATGCACCACGTTGGCCACCAGGTCATAGGTGGTGCTCCTGGCGGTGGCCTGAGCCTCTTCGGTCAGGTACTCACGCAGGTCCACGTTCCTGGGGAGATGTGGAACAGATACAGAGCTCCCTGGATAAATGCCACCAAACCTGGTATCCGAACCAGCTGCTGTGAGCTAACAGACCAATGGCAAGTGAGTGGAGCCATCTGCTCACAGCAGAAGACTTTCAATAGAATTTGAGTTGCAGAAACCAAGGTGTCATTAACATTACATTGCTATTTGCAAAGGGGACTCACGTGACAGGGAAGTTGACAATGGTGGGGTTCTTCTCCACAAAGAAGTTATTCTTGGTGAATCTCTTGATGCAGAAGATGAGGTAGGGTGGCAGTTTGGTCAGCTGGAACCTCTTAAGGAAGTTTTCCTTGTACGTTTTGTACTCCTGTGAAAGACAGGTTTACAGTATATCTGCTTTCATGCCAAATGCTCGAGGCAAGTATGTGGAGCACAAAAATGTAGAACCAGTCCAAGAGTTTCCATATAAAACTGCAGTTGGATCAGAGTTGACACAGGGTACGTAGCCAAAGACGACAACCACAAGACTTAGGGAGCAGCTGTGGGGAAACAGCGGCCTGGAACAGCTGACAGGACCGCCATCAGACAGGGTCGTGGGAAATTTCCATTGAGACATTAAGCTGATTGAAGTGATTTGGCACCCAGCTTCAACTGAACCCCATTAGAAGGGCAACTGAAAAGCCTTGGTTTTGGTGGGATGAGGGCCAGAGAAAGATGACGTGCTGTGGGGGTCGGGGTCGGGGGGGAGGATTACCTTCTCCATGATGCCGTTGAACTTAGCCAGGATGTTGAAGAGGGGAACCTGGGGGATGATCAGCTGTTCCTTCTCATCCTTGTAGAGGGGGGCAGTGGGGAGGTCTAGCGTAAGGTACAGGAAGGGCGACTCAGACATCTTCTCCTGGTACTCCTCCCTGACGAGCAGAGCCTCCTTTTCCTCCACTGGCTGGAGAGGAGGAGGGAAGGGATGTGTACCATCTGCCAATCTATTGTCATCATGCAAAGTACCGCTGAAGATTCACTTTCTCACAAAAAAAACCCTTTCACATTTTCCATATCAGTTTGAGCCACAGAAATATTTTCCCACTGGTTCACGAGTCAAATATAGTAACTAATGATGCATAATAAAAACCACTTGTTACAATTCAAGCATTCCTCTGGACCAAGCAGTACGACATTATCTTACTTCATGCAACTCATTATGGAAAAGCAATTGCATTGGTGAAAAACCTGTTTTTTGCTGTTTACATGCCAATGGCCACAAGCTCATGTCTACTCACCAAGTCTGGGTGGGGCAGCTTCTTCGAGAAGATGCGCATGGAGCCCTGAAACACCTTGGTGACGATTGCTGCCGGAGCAACAGCGAAGGAGCATCATTCCGTAAGGAGAGAGATTTCCACACGGGATACAAAGCAGATCAGACAAAGTCAACAAAGCTAAAACGTAACACAGACATGACAGCACGCTTGAAAACAAGGGGTATGAAGATGCATTGTGATGAACTGATTATTAATTAAGGTAGTGATTCAACTGCGACAATAACGTCGAATTCTGTTACAATCAACTTGGGCGCAAAATTCCTGCATCTGAGTCGTACACTTTCACTCGTGTCCTGCAGGCAGACACACAAAGCAGCAGTGCTGGCATGCAAATTTCCAAAATGGAGGGAAAAGTTAATATTCATAAAGGAAGTGCTACTTAATGACCATTGCACTGCATTAATGATCTTTGCACAACACCACTTTAGGGAAACCCACCCCTATTTTGTACCTGAAAATAAATGTCCTTTTTGCTAGCCACAGCAGCAATGGTCAGGACTGAAGTAGCTATCTATCCAGCCAGGCATAAAATATTGTTAGCTTTAAAGATGTACGATGTATTGGTTAACGTATCGGTATAGGTCGATCATCATAAATAAACGACAGACAGAATCAGGTTATCAGCCTCAGTCTGATGTATCAAGCTTGACTGTAGTAAGTACCAACTCACAGTGGCCCAACCCCTGCATGCACCAACCAGTGAGGCTAGGAGAAGGGAGCCAATCAAGAAGTGCTTCCTTTGTTTTTGTTTCTGTACAGATCAACAATAAGCCTTTTTCATCATTTACACCAGTTTTGTTCTCCATAATAATAATAAACGTTCAATGATAATTGTGTGTAAATAAGCCCCCTGATCATATTTGTGATTTGTCTTCAGATAAGTTAAAAAATATTTGTAATTCCAGTTATCAAAATCATCAGATTAAATCAGATTGAATCATAGTAGAAATTAATATTTCTGATGCATCCAATCATAATCAAATCAGATTGGGACCAACAATATACACCCCAGTTAGAAACCAAAACTCCACCCCCTCCAAAATAAATACTCACAGGACTTCTTCTTGGTGCCTCCCAGAGCCCCATGTAAGGCATTCAGGAACCAGGACAGGAAGTCCACAGCGTCCCCTGTAGGACCAATCTGATATTACAGAAGTTTCCAAACCACAAATTGGCTGATACAGTGGGTAAACGGGAAACATCACTGCATAACACAGGTGCCAAGTTGGCTTATACAGGATTTAATCCCTGACATTTACGCTTTGCGTAGTCAAGTAACACCTCAATATGCAAGGTCCACAAATGGGACACACTTTTTTGGAAGCAGTGATTTTCACAAAATCTACTTCATTTCCATGAATGAAGAAGGTTAAAACAAAGGAAAAAGAATCTAAGATGCATTCTTGAAATAACAAGATGGCGGCGCAGACAGTTACAGCGGCCCGGTGCTCTCTTCTGTTCCAACTGCTGCCATCAGGCAAAAGATACAGGAGTATTAAAGCTAGGACAAACAGACTAAACAGCAGTTTTTACCCTGTTGCCATCAGGGCACTGAATGTCAGTTAATTTTTCTCCCACATTTTACCTCAATCCTACTTAATGTGCAATAAGGACTCATGTGCAATATTGTCTCATGTCATATGTTGCTTCCCTTTTTTATATTTCCTTATTTATATAGCTCTCTTTATTTATTTCTTGTACATACCTGTCCGACACAGGGACTGCATATAATTTCGTTGTACTTGTTACAATGACAAAGTTATTCTGATCTGATCATTCAAGTGATATTTCAGATGTTTTCACACCCGAGGAAAAGCTTGATCTTATAAAGCATTTTGAAAATAATGAATGTAATACCTTGGGGGAGGTTTTGATTGGCCTGCCCACAACCCTAATTTTTCCATAAGCCCTTATAGTGATCACACGATTTTGCTTGGAGCAGGGTGTTATGGGAATCTGTCACATGATTGCTGTGGCAAATACAGACATTCCGGCTTATTTTATCCAATAAAAGATAAGCACCATCCTGAAGTTTGAGTTCATAACATTTCAGGACCAATAAGGGACCAAAACAAAACAGCGCATTTCAGAAACCCACCATCTAACAAACGGGTTCCCGGCCTCCCGTACTTCACCCAACCCCGACATGCTTCCTGTTTTGTGCAGGGGGGGGAGGCTTATTTCAGTTACCAGGTCATGGCCATTTTATGATCCCTTATGCTCAAGCATTCAGATCACGTCTGGAAAAAAATGGAGTGACCCTGTCGTTACTCCCATCCCCGCTACATCTAACCACACGTCCCTCGAGCACCAGTCTCACCCTGCTTGGTGATCTGAAAGGTCTTCTTGCTGCACAGCACCACAGCTTGCAGCATCTCATGTGGTGACACATGCGCCTTGAAGTTGCGTGGATTCCACAGCTTACGCATCAGCTCGCCGAATCGCTGCACCAGCAGGAACATGATGTCGCCCGGTGGCCGCCGGATTCCCCGGTAGTTCTCCTCTTCCAGGAAGTAGTTCCGCAGCGGGGGCACATTAGACAATGCCTTGGGAAAAGAGTGTGCGAAAGATGGAAGAGCCTGATTGGACAAATGTACAGTGTACAAAGTACAGTGATTGGACAAGCGAGGGCCCATCCTGATTGGACAAAAGGCCAGTAACATTAGGTTCAAACTTAGGTAAGGTACACCAGCTTCTGTTCAAATATGACATTTATAATGAGCCTTCATTCTGCTTTTATGCCGAGTATAAACCACCTATTTAGCCTTACTTGGTGCCAGTAACCCACCTGCAGAACCACATTGGTGTAGTCATTGGCCTTTATATTGTTGAGGCCCACAATTCCGGGCAGGTAAGTGGTACCGTCATAGGCCCTGTACAGCTTGCCCTGCTTGTCCAGGCTGGCGATGTGCTGGCTGGTGAAGGTGGGCTTCAGCACGTACTGCAGGGCAACATACAGACACTCAGTCCAAGAGAAGCAGAACGGCTCGGCTCAGGATGGAAAGCCAGTAGATGGCACACAAGGTGGGACAAGGCAAGCTTGTGCTTTGTCATGATGCAGTAGGCGGCTGTCCCTTTAGCTCCTCCCAAAATACATGTGATTTGACACCACCTACAATGATGGAGGGGGGGGGCGTCTCATTACCCCACCCACCAACGGGTAACTTATAAATGGATCTCGTGCCTTCGTGTACATGGTCAGTTTTCCAATACGATTGGATTAACTACCTTAAAATATGAAGAGTACAGAAGGATATAGGTTCCAAAGACTCAAGAAGAACAACCTCCAAGTCCACAGGCACATGAAGGCTCACCGTGATGTCCTCCAGTGAGGAGTCGATGATCTCATAGTTGTCAGGCAGGCAGTAGAACTTCAGTGTGTGAAGGTTCAGGAAGACGTGGTGGGCAAACTGCACGCTGTGCGTGTACGCATGCGACTTCAGCCCTCGACCTGGAAGACACACTCATAGGTTAACTGGGGGTTCACCGTCCATCTAGGAAGGACCAATAAGGGAACCTGGAATGAGCCAACAATAGAACAAGCAGCCGCCATATGCACAGGCATTATTGAGCGTTCAGACGATAATCACACAGAGAAACGTCAATGGTGGTAGAAATGGAAGACCCGTTATGTCCATAAGAATACTATCTTCTCGCTCAGTGGCTGTTAGACTGTCTATACAGAAGCTGCACACGCACCTTGGAAGTACTTCCCACAGATCAGGCAGGCATAGACGTTGATGTGTGAGAGGGAGATGGAGCATAGCTTCTCAAAGTCGAAATCCAGCACGCTCCTGTTAGGATGCAACAAACATCACAAGGAAAGGATGACATCCAGCTCATCATCCTCTTCCAGAAATGAAATCATTTAACATGAGTAGCAGATAAACCGTAACGAAAATAATAAATCAGATATTAATCTAATTTTAGATACTAATACCATAAGATACGAAATGGGTCTCAATACTCCAAATCTTCTTGTGCTGAATGCCAATGCCAAATGAAGCAGCCCCAGAACACGATGCACGCGTAAATACAGTTAGTAAACGACTGGGGGAGGAATACACAAACCTATACCATAGAGCAAACTGTCAGTAAATGGAGTCCATTAATACAGCACCATATTTTACTGAATCGATTGAAGTTGACCATCTTGCTAAGTACAACGGAGACTGCATGATGTGAACTTACACACTTGTTTAACAGTTTACCTGCTATACCTCCGGATCTGTATAAACTTCCCCTTACGGCCTCGAAAAACCTACCTATTTATTGTATCCAAGTAAGGGCAGTGGCGGCTTCTGTGGTCGTCTTCATTCTGGGATCGACCTATTTTCTTCGGTACTTGGAGAAAAAAAGACACAAACGAGATAAGCATTCGTATGTGTATTAGACTTCGCAGTAGAAGAGCCTGCCTCACTTGGACTTCTTAAAAGTTTGTCTTGTGCATTAAATATGTGTTAGGGCTGTACACAAATTCGTTTGCTATTTATTTGCACAATAAATAACTGCTGCGAATAGCAAACCTACTAATCGAATGTGTATTATGTAGCAAACTTAGCTAGTTAGCCGATTCGGAGAACGTGCAGTAAATGCCTGTCAGGCTAACGTACCCTCATCCTCCTCTTCTACGTCAATTTGCCTCTCACGTTTTACCGACACCATACTGCCAGATGAGATATTACTGCTTTTATAAATATTTAAAAAGAATGGAGTTTAATTAATAATATTGTTAAATATTTAAGTTTTTCAAGCCAAACTCTCCGAATCTCCCGGTTCCAATTCAACAACATACGCTAAGGCCAACCAAACACTAACCCGAAGTTGTGAAACGAAGTCTCGCGATATTAAAAAGAGCGAAAGCTTGACGTAAAATCCTACTTCGACACTGACTCAAATATTGAACTGTGATAAATGTGAACATAAGATATCAATATAAATACAAATAGCTTGAATTATAAACGGGCAATCCTTGTGTAATGTGGGTTTCCTTCTAAGAACATTTGGTGAGGCATTTGTAAATTACCTACGTTTCCAGCCGTGACTAGATGGATGTTATTACTTCATAACTACAGGTGACAACAATTTTCAAGAATTGTAAAGATCTGTTTAGGTCAAATCTAGTGTAATGACATTCAAACTAAATTAATAGATTCTCGCTAAGTTGACCGGATCGCAGCATGGTACTTCATTACGTTATATCTTGAAAAATAACTATAGAAGCTTAGTAACCCCGGGAGTGAATCGAGTTGGCCAACAGTCTACTTTCCGTGGCTTGACTAACGATGCAGCTCCATGGGAAGATGGGCTTTTAATTGCGGGAATCTTTATATTCCTTCAAGAAAGAACAGTTCTAAGCATACCACGATGGAGGTCTTACGAGAAGATGAGGAGCAACAAATGAAATATAAACCCGGTGGTCGTTTGGACATGAACCACGGTTTCCTACACCATATTCGTAGGAACCAAATTGCCAGGTGGGTCACAGAATTGCTACAAAACATATGATATCAGTTTTATTAAGCGCGTTTCCCGAGGCACGAAGTCATTTCAGTATTAGTGTCTTAAATGACAAAACTACAGCAGTCGAGAAATCTCGTTAACTGGTACGCCTACTCGCCCTAACCCCTACTGTGCATGCGCAAAATTATCTAAATACTGCGAGTTTGAGATTACCGATGCTCACAATGCCGAGAAAGGAAATAAAGTTCATTTTTGATCGTTTGGTCGTATGTTTTGATGGTAGACTCAGAAGTATCATCTGCGCCCTGATTAGAGTTCCGATCTCATTCATACACGCAGTTAGTGTTCTAGGGTGTTTGTGTGTCGTTTTAGAGACGACTATGACAAGGAGGTGAAGCAGGCCAAGGAAAAACAGAGGCGTAGACCCACGACGACCCCCAGGCGCCCACGCCGGCCTGACATCCAGGTGTACCACCCCCGGCGCAGGAGTAAGAAAAACCTACACGAAAGTGAAATTACCGGGGAGTGGATGGTGAAGGACCCAGCGCCGACCCCTACCCCCTGCTGAGGGTGTCGGGTCTTTGGGGCGGGGATACGACGTATAAACGGTGTTGTAGGTTGTGAACCATGCTCTCGGTGCGTATGAAATGACATCCGTAAAGACATCAGACTTGACAAAGAGATGGCCTTCTCAGTCGCCTTTTATAATACGGCAAAACCTTGAAGGTCACGTAATAAATTAGGCCGATCCCGACAATGTTCTCATCTAAAGTGATTTTACATGTATGCTGGTCCATGTTTACTCTACATACTGCATATACTGAGCATGTATACTAGTGCATATATAGTGTATAGTATATACGTATAACACACCAGCTGTACAGATACAGTCCAAGTTTTGTTAATTCAGACCATAGTGTTTTGTACACTGCAAATTGAGGGTTAACGTAATTGCATATTGAAACATTTACTGAAGAGTGATCTCATCTAGAATCCAACACTAATTAAAGGTTTATTTATTTTAGACACTCTAATGATCCCTGTGGGGAAATCTCTTTTTGCCTACTCTCTCTTGTTCTTCATGAAACATATGTAGGTGAGAGTGAGCTTGGCAGCAAAGGGCAACTACCTGCAGCAGCACCCGTGGAGCTGGGGGTTAAGGGTCTTGCTCAAGGCCCCACAGATGTGACTGTTCTGCTGAAGCTGGACTTGAACCAGCAGCCATCCGATCATAGGCACAGGAACTTAGCCAGTGGAGCCACCCGCTGCCCCTCATCGTTGTAGCAACTGCTGCCTTAGTATTAAACTGTGAACGTCTTTCATTTATTCACCCAACCAAAATATGGATGTTATACTGCTTGTTCATTCTTAGCTCTTTCTCTGGCTCTCCTCCACTGCTAACAAGCTCAGTATGGAAAGAAAAGGCTTAATCGGATCAATTAGTGGCGTGCAGAGGAGCTCAGGCAGGACTAAGGGATTGGAGGGGCAAAATGACATGTTTGTTTTTTTTTTTACTTCCGGTGGTTTTAGATGGATCAGAACCCAGCACCAGTGCTGACACAGAGGAGTGGAACGAAAGCGGCTCGAGCACAGAAGCCGAAAGCCAGAGCACGGAGTTATTCTGGCTTGACTACCAAGCGGACTGTGGCCGCCTCACCTCCTTCATAGTGCACAAGGTGATCGAGGCAGTCCATGGAGGGAGGAGCTCAGCATGCGCATTGGCTGGCCTTGTTTGATTGACAGGCGCGAGGTTCACACACAAACTTATATCATGTTGTCCGTGTGAGTCACATGACTTGTGCTTGGGATAAGCTTTATGCATAAAGGATGGTTTGATTCACTGGGATGTCAGAATGTTCTGTTCATTCGAGTTCACCGCTCCTGGGGCTGTTTCATGTAGCAAGATTTGTTGGTTAGCTAGGCAACTTCAGATTTAAGGTACCTCAGTTTAAACAGACTTTATTTTAGTTCACTTACATTTAGTCCAGACTACTTAAATCTGACAAATGAATCCGGCTATGCAAGAAATCCTTGTGATACAGGCTCCAAGTCCTTAATGGAAACTCTCCTATATGCTGATTTTATTTTAACTGGCACCTGAGTGCCTAAATGCCTTTGGGAAAGTGATGAAGAGTTTAAATCTGCATCACCATACCCTGCACCACTTGAGGGTTGGAGCTGCAGGGTATTGTGTGCATGTCTGTATTTTACTTCTTTTTTTTCTCACCCATCTCCCAGGAAGATGATCCAGAGAGGGTGGTGGAGAGGGTTGCTGAGGACAATGTTCTGGATGCAGCAATGAGGGCAGCACTGCAGGCCCGGGTCCGGGAAGAGATCAACAAGAGACGAGACAAGCGTTGAACATGACCCCTTGAAGGAGGCCTGAAAAACTCAAGGGGGGAGGGTTCTGTAGAAACCAGTCAGGATGGAGAGTGGAACGAGTGGGCGGGGTTACGGAATGCTATGGAGGTGACAAGCGGCATTTTTTTTTTGTCCCACACCTCCCTCTCAAACCAGGTAGCACCAGATGCATTGAGGATGGTCTCCTGTGGAATGGAAGCCAGGGAAGATGCACACAAGTGTTGGGGCAGATGTGGAGAAGTGTCTTCTCTCAAGCTGCAGAAACAGCATCTCAACAGTTTGGTCAGGTCTTGCATTTCATTGTCACCGTAAAAGCTGTGTAATGCTTAGGAGGGAGAGTAAAAGTGCAGACATGTCAGCTCAGAAACAAGAGGTCATTCTGAAGACTCATTCCTGCTGTCTCCTAGACCACATTATGCTCATGATCATCACAACAGTTTTATACAATGTTTACAAGTAGATCCACCCTTTTTTACGTTATATTTACTTGGATAATACAGCTTTATGTATTTTCAGACCTCCTCTATACTTGTCTTATGATGTTTATTATCACTGGTTGTTTTTTTAATGCTGTTTTCTTGAATAATATTAAAAAAAGTTTCCACTAATCCACTCTGAAAACTGAAGACATTTTCCTGAAAAAGCAGGTGTTCATAACAAGTCCCATGGATCACAAAACTGCATATTGAAAATAAAGCAGGGAGTTACACTCAGAGGAGCAGGCTGTCAGCTATCCAATATAAGTTACTGAAATCCTGCGGGGACCCTGACTGGTTTTTAGTTTAGACAACCTGCCTGGGCTCTAAACTAGGGAACAGAGACATGCTTCTGTAAATGTAGATGCATCTTTGAAACTATCTTACTAGCATCTGGGAAATCACCTATAAACAGGTAATATGAACTCACCCACCACTCAACTGGGTACTAGAGTCTGCAAAGCACCTTTTTACAGGGATGGTTATTCCACCCTTGTTATAAGAGCTGGGATATTCTCCATCCACCCATCCATCTTCTAAGACTGCATCCTTGCCTGGTTGAGATGAGTCTGGAGCTTCTCTCAAGAAGCACGGGGCAGACGTACAATATAGGACATAAGTTGAAGGAATAGTAAAATAGTTGGACCTCACATTATAAAAAAGTAAATAAATCTCAATAAAAATTTCATGACATTGGTGTCTTGTGCCAGACATTGTACCTTAACACTGCTGCCTCACCAACAGTATTAAAATCCTCTGAATACTCCAGATTCCTGCAGGAGACCAAAGACATGTGGTTAGGCTAATTGATGTCTCTAAATCCCCCTTTACATATTATCCAGTTTGCCCTGCAATGGACTGGTGTGCCTTTACCTTCTGCCCTATACTAGCCCTGCAACCCTGACTGGGATGAACAATTAGATGATGGATGGATGGATCTCAGCATAGCCCGGCTGCCATAGAGAAGCATGATTATACAGAAGGCTCAGCACAGCCTCATCTAAAGCATTTTGGATAATGAAATGCAATTATTTAACTTACATAATGGATAAGAGCAAAACTGGAAATAACAGCAGAGTTCATGTAAAAAAGAAAATGGTTCAGGAAGCCAAAATCAAAAATTTCCTAAAATTATGGTCAAGGGTTAAACTCTGGACCATCTCAAGTTAGGATTATTTATAATCCTATTTATGGCAGTTAATTAATGTTTTGTTTTATTTTCATAACTGTTCAAGTAAAAAGATACACTATATGGACAACAGTATTGGGACTCCAACAGGAACTTCTGTGACATCCCATTCTAAATCCATAGACATCAACATGAAGTTGTCCCCCCCCCCCCCTTTGCAGTTATAACAGCTGCCACTCTTCTGGGAGGGCTTCCCACAAGATTTTGAAGTGTGTCTGTGAGAATGTTTGTCCATTTATCCAGAAGAGCATCTGTGAGGTCAGGCACTGATGTTGGATATGAAGGCCTGGCTCACTAATTCCATTCTAGTTCATCCCAAAGGTGGTAGATGGGGTTGAGGTCAGGGCTCTTTGTGGGCCACTCGGGTTCTTCAACAGCAAACTCACCCAACCATGTCTTTATGGACCTGGCTTTGTGCACTGGGGTACCGTTACGCTGGAGGGTCTTCCCCAAACTGTGCCTACAAAGTTGGAAGCATAAAATCGCCAAAATGTCTTGGTATACCTACAGCACTAAGAGTTTCCTTCACTGGAAATAAGGGGCCTAGACAACCCCCTGAAAAACAACCCCATACCATGGGAGTCGCCAGCATTAAATCACACATTTCATAATTATTCGTTTGGACCCCCCCACATTTGCATAAAATATTAGACACCCAGTGCTGTTTCTATTGCTTCCACTTGATTGATATGAGAATACACATACAGCATTTAATTCATTAAAAAATGTATGGCCAGTGTGCCCCCCCCACATTTAACACGCTTCTGACGCCCCTGCACCATTCCCTTATCCCTCCTCCACCAAACTTTACAGTTGGCACAATGCAGTCAGGCAGGTAACGTTCCCAAACCCAGACTCGTCCATCAGACAGTGAAATGTGATTCATCACTCCACAGAACACGTTCTCACTGCCCCAGAGCCTAGTGCTTTACACCACTCTATCATAACGATTGGCATTGTATTTGATGATGTGAGGCTTGAACGCAGTTTGGAATTCTGCAGTTTTTTGAGTCAACAGAGAACTGGAGACTTCTTATTCCGCTCTGTTACTTTACACAGTCTGACACTTTGTGGCTGAGTTTCTGTTGTTCCTAAATTATTCTACTTTGCAATAACACCGCTTACAGTTGACCATGTAATATAAAGCATGGAAGAAATTTCATAAACTGACTCATTGCAAAGGTGGCGTCCTATGACAGTATCATGCTTGAGTTCACTGAGCTCTTCTGAACAACCCAATCTTTCACAAATGTTTGCAAACCTGACTGCATGGCTAGATGCTTGCTTTTATACACCTGTGGCAATGGATCTGAATGAAACTCCTGAATTCAATGATTAAGTGGTGTGTCCCAAAACATTTGTCATATGGTGCAGAGATCCCCAATTTCGGTCCTGGAGGGTCAGTCTGCAAAACTCTTTGCAGATTTCCCTGCTCAAGCACACTGAACCTGACAATTGGCCGGTAAGCTGAATAAATTGTTTGAGCGGGGAAATCTGCAAACTATGTCGCAAACTGGCCCTGCAGGACCGGAACTGGGGCACCCTGATACTGTATATCTTAGTTAGGAAATGGCAGATAGGCTGAAATGAAGAGATACTTCCACCAGGTGGCAGTATATATTTCTATTATTTACTACAGTAAGGAACCACACATGAAAAACTGTGTTTCACTCTTCAGAGGAATCACCATGCTATGTTTGCTTTGATGTGACTGCATACAGGATGTTATAGGAGTAAGTAAATTGGCAGACAGTTGCGTTATGCTCAGTAACGTGAAGACTTTAGAGACAGTGTTGATGATTCAAGCTGGACTGTGATGCTGTGTGGAATGCTGCAGTTGGCAGGGAAGAGAAGAAACTCAGGCTTCAAAAGGCTTAGCTGGAGGTGGCAGTCTGTGATCCAGGCTGAGATATTAGCAAAACCCGAGCCCAAAGTTATTTTATTTTAAATGCACTCATTTTTACACATCTGGATTTAACTTTATATCTATAGGGCCACAGGCTTAGATCCATTCCACAGGAGATCCAGCTGTGAATCTGTTGGAAGTGGTTGCTCAGGCCTCCGGCCTTCTTGAATAGAAACAATTGAACCATCATCTTTATTGTAATATATTTATTAATTTTAAGATTTATCAAGAGACTATCTTGCTTTTCATAAGAAAAGCAAGGAATTGTCATTCAAGCCAAGACCTGCTTCACAGAGAGGCCCTTGTCAAAAGTTGTCCAACACGGCTCATCCAAAGTTATGTTTTCAGCCGGATGTAAAGTGTAGAAGAGCAGCGCAGTGGCTCCATAGCTCCAAGGCTGGGGGTTTACGCCCAACTCCTGCTTCTGTCCATGCACCTAGCTCACCCATAACCAAAGCCTGCCAGAGTGCAGGCCGACTGCCTTTTGCTGATGTGATAACGAGTCAGGATGTAAGATGGGGAAAACTATTAGAGAAGGAGCATGTGAACGCCGAGAATAAGGGGTCAATGTTCTGCATAGCGAACAAATACACAGGGCAATGTGCTTAAGAAAAGTGCTGAAATTAAAACCGCTTATCACTATTAAGAAGATTAATTTATTGTTTCAAAACATGAAGTTAACTAATAAACCACACCCACAAGTTGCTCCAAGCTGCTTCTCCCTCTTACGTAATACTTATTTTGAAGGGGTAGGGCTCCCATGGTCTATTGGTGGATGTAAACACACCCCTGCTTTATGCCACGCCCACTTCTCATTTCCATTCTACTGTTCCAAGACATGTGACTTTTATGATTAACAGAGTACGGTGAAGGAGGAGGCAAAAATTCAACCATCCAATCACACATCAAGTTTCACACACACCCCTCAGTGGAAGAACTAATAATAAAAAAATGTTCGGTATCCTTGAGATTTATCAGGAGACAGAACGAATGATTAATAGTTACCTTTTAAAGATAAGCATGGAATGGTACCGACTAATCAAATAAACACAAAAGGCAACAAAATGAGATTAAGATTAACTTTATTGATCATGTGGGAAATTCTAGTGCCTACAGAACCAAGAACATAGTGCGCAGACAAACATCCATGTGATACCAAAAAATATACATATATTTGAAACAAAATATTATACACGAATGTAGATTTGCTTCCCTCATGTTGTCGGCCGTGAGGATTGGGCTGAGACCCCAGAAGAGAGAGCCGGCATTTGCCTGCCTATCTTTATGTCAGTCGTTAACTCCTCACCAACCCCCGTATCTCTTTACAGTGGTCCATATACTACCCTCCCCCACCAACAGGACTGGGATGCATGAGCCTTCCTACATTCCTCTATCTGTATCGCATGTCTTCCGGCTATATATGACACAAGCTGTTATCATCTGGACCTGGAGAGACCTGCACACTGCACACTGTAACACAGCTTTCATCTCAGTTTATCAGGAGTCCGGGGGTCTGTATTATTACTATTATTATTATTATTGTTATTATTCATGGTGGAAATTTTTTTATTACTTGTTTTTATACCCTTTGCCTTATAATGATATTATAGCAAAGGTAACACCCCCCCCCCATACAAACCACTAAAGAACTGAGAACATATCGTCAATACTTCCTGTTCGCCAATCAGACTGAAAATGCTACAGTTACAAAGCAAGTGCACTTGAGAAAATCGGGGTGACTGCTAATTGTTTGTGACAGTGACTAATGACGTCCATGTTATATAAGGTAGCAGCTTCAATCCTCATGCATCGCATTAAAGCCTGAACCGCTTATCTGTCACGTCGGGCCCAGATTTGTTGCTGTATCTCAGTGGCAAAGTTCCACATTCTGCTTAAGTGACGGCAGTTTTCTAGCAATCGCAATGTTTTAGGGGATGCCCTTGAATGAGGGACGAAGGAACTCAAAGTACGTCTCTTTTACCTCATCTTCTCAGAGATGCGCATCCCAGGCATCGACACAGGGCTTGACCTTCTCACATTCTCCCACAAGACCTTTCTCCCCACAGCTGCTCACAGCCATGCCAGCCACAGTTGGAACATCCCTGTAGCCAAAGCATGGGGCAAGTAGACGTCCCCAAGGCTTGATACAGTATCCCTGCTTGGGTTTGCTTTGTTCCGCCCCCTCCATTGGGGGGCATTAGCTCCTGATAACGCCTCTCACCCAAAGAGGTGAATCACCATCACATCTGGACCTCCTGAACTTATCTCCTGCTGCTGGTAGACCACATTTGGGTGCTATCAGTAATTTGTTCTGGAAATACACATTTGTCCACAAAACTTCATGTTTAAAAAAGTTACGCAAGTTTAGAGAAACTGTAAACGGAAAAATTTTTTCAGGACAAATGTAGGTTTGCTGCTAAGGAAGATGACGATGGTATTGCACCTAAACACTTTCCTTGAGACTGACTTACACAATATGCTCCTGATGTCTAACTGGCCTCTTGTACATTACACAGTCTTGAAGGTACTATGCCTAAATAATAGTCTACCGAATTGTGCAGGGTTAGACACACAGCCCCTTTTAGCTATGATTAAATATAGTATTTCACTGCAATGCATGAATAGAATAATGAACAAGTGAAAGGAAATAGTGTCCCTTTTCCTGCAGCCTCCAAGGATGTGAAATAAGAACATAGCGCATCTTGACGTCCGTAGCGATGAGACACATCCTTCTGGTTAGAAGACACTATTCCCCGTGGGGGGTCTCACCATTTCCCACTCCATTTTTGCAAGCCATAGTGAACTAAATATAGATGTGAGGTGAGTGTCAGGGGGAGTGGAGTTCCGTCAGCAGCTGTGGTATTGGGGTTTCGACCTGGCAGAGGACCACAAGAGCAGCAGTGTGTAGTGGTAGCCCCCTGTAAATCTGCATCGTCTTGTATTTCAGTTCACCCTGCATACGTTTTCCAGTCCCTAAAATAGTGAGCGGATCATGGCTCGGAGCAGGAGTCTGAATGAGGTGGCCCTGCCTTTCCAAGAACTCCACATCACAAGTACCTTTCAGTAGGATTTTATGTAAAGGTGTAAGTCCCATTTTTGATTAAACCACCAAAAAAAGCAAAGATCTTAAAGCCATAAAGCTGCTTTATAGGAAAATTCCAGAATTAGCCAGAAGAACAAGCAAAGACAAGAACTGCCGGTGAACGAGCAGCTTCATTTCATTATTCGAGACACCACGGCTCACAAGGGACTGACAATATGCCCCAATCTGTCAAGTGCCAAAAAAAACAGTGCAGTCAAATACACCCCTGTATTTCACTTACGATCACATAACACAGGCTTGGTTGATAAATACCCTCTAAAGCAACCAGAACAATTAATGACTGACAATGTCATACAGCTATTGAAATAGGGTAGCGTTGACAAGGTACTTCAAGCTAACCATGGTGACTTTAATAAGGAGGCCGTAACGATAAGAAATGACAATCATATCAGCAGGGCCTAACCGCACAGGCCAGCGTACAGCTACTTTCCTGAGTCAGCGAACTGCCCTGCCGGAAAGGCCTCTCTCCTTATCGGACAGAGGGATCCCACGCCCCTTTCCCTTCGAAGCAAGAAAGCCAGTAAAATTCTGCCCACCCTCCCCAGAGGATTTATGAGGACCCAAGGAGTTATTTCCATCTGTTTAGGGTAAGGAATGTTTCAGGCTGTGCTACGGATACCGAGGACCATCATCTTGCAGAGCAGAGACCCACAGCCAAGCTGAGGGCGGGAAACATGGCTCCTCTCCCCATGTTACTCAGGCAATAAAAAAAGTAAGAGCTGCCACTTGAGCATGTGCAAATAGCATAGCTCCTCCAGTAGAACATTCCAAGCTTTGGTCTTTAGAGAAGTTGTTTTGGGATAACTGTCAAATAATAATAGATATTTTTAGTAGGACTGAAAAGCTGTATTGTTGCATCAGCAAAAATAAAAAGGATGATCCAAAGTAAAATTCCTGTAACTCTTCAGCCAAATGGAAAGCCAAGTTCATCCATTAAATCTAATTAGCTGGAATGGTGGAGTTCATACATTATCTCTTAACAGGTATACTAATATTCCAAGCAATACCTATAGCATGTTCAGTACAGATGGAGCAGAGGGGTTTTCAGAGTCTTCCATAGCCTAGACATATTTCCAACCAAGTCCAAAAGGGAACCTCCACACAGGCCACGTTTTTGCTTCCTACTGAAGTCCCCACATGGACTGCCTGGGGGTCCCCAAGGACCAAGTTGGGAATCACTGGTCTAGAGACATTGATCAATCTTGCAATGGATGCGAGTATGAACTAGAAGTACAGCAACAAAAAGAAGGGCACCATTACCCTACACCTCCAGAGTTGGGGGTTCAGTAACTACGTGTGCAGTTTACATGCATCACGACTCAACACCAGGCAGTCAGTCTCTTGCCATAGTCCAAAGACAGCTTTGAGTCTCAAAACTCATTGTATCACAAGCATGAGTTCTTGGTCATCCTGCCCAAGGTGACCACTGTTTCCTAGTTTCAGGCTTCTTATGACCTGGTACTATACAGGCAGGTACAAAACAAGAAGTGTTGGCTCACTGTATATGCTTTATGTGGAGACCACTAATCACCATTATAGCACTGTGTCCCACCTCAGGCAGCCTCTCACACAGTAGTGGACAGGTTAGAGAAACCTCAAGTACCTGGGAATGCGGCATGGCAGATTTTCAAAATGAAACGTAGCAGTTTAAGGGAATAATTTGACAGTTTATAATTAAGATCAACTTCCTTTAAAATTTAATTTAAAATCAGGTATGCGAAATATAAAGCAGTTCCGCATCTTGTGCCTCTGGCTTGTTATCATCCACAAAGAATTCAGAATCCGCAGAGCATGTGATCCACCTATTTAAGTAAAGCAATCACCCTAACATTCATATGGAAAATAACCAGCCAGAACCTGATTCAAGGGATGGAGTAGCTGGTTTGAGCTGCTTATGAAGCATGGGGATTCCCATAGAAGTTTATTAGATGGAAGACAATCACAAATGTTTCCCAACTTCCTTCATGACCTTTCCCTGTCATAAGGATTGCAACAGGTTAAGGAGGAGGAAAGCAAATGAGGTCAAGCTGCACAGAAATGAGACCCTTCCAATGATTTATACTCATTTGGCCAGAGCTTGGATTGTGCTGCCCAGTCCAAGTGACCATATTCAATATCAGCTGCTGAGCTCCAAAGTTACATGTTGGCCGATAGTCCTGTACAGTGACCCAGTCAGGAAGAGGTTCCTGTTAGCCAGTATGTCAATTTATTTCTAGATATGTTCCAGTAGGTAAACTATTCCGCACAGCTTCCGGCTCTGATCCTAGCTGGCGCAGTCAAACAGACCTTTTTCATTAGTTCACCCAACACAGGGTCACAGGTGAGTGCAGCGATTTAGGAGAACCAGTTCACCTAGCTGCATGTTTTCAGAATGCATGAGGAAATAAGGATGTAGAAAAAACAATGGCAAATACAGGTGAGGATTGAACCTCCAACCACACACTAAGTTTAGTTTAAATTTACTGTTGGTAGACCACATTTGGGTGCCATCAGTTTAAATTCATATTAGAACTGGCACGAAAGCCAGAAGACCAGTGCAAGGAATATGCAAACACCACACTGAGAGCAACAACCTTGTGTTGAAACTGTTGAGAGCCCACACCCACAATTCCATTTTAATACAACCATACACGTTATGACGTTGCAGGAGTTAAGAAACTGGTATCACGGCAATTCACAGGAAGGTGTAGGTCCGTTCAGTTTCAGGACAATGCATACCAGCTTGTAAGGTATGCGGAGGTGGTTTACTGCAAGAGGCAAAATGGAAGCGCCAGACGAATGCAACAGCAAGACAAAATTCCGGAATGATTAAGCACTTTTATTTAGATCTTTGACAAGAGGGTTAGTACTCAGATTCTGGAGGTTTGAGACCTAGGGGAAAGGGAAGGCTCATGTTACCTTTCTTCATGTTTGTGGAGGTTGGGAAAACAGAAAAGGCACTTTTTAAACTTGGAGAAACCAGCATTCAGACGGTGCTCCAAAACAGTGGGGGAGGGGAATAAGCAAAACCCAGAACACGCAAGGTGGCAACCCATCAGCGGGAATGTAAACAAGGCTGGCTTCTCTGTACAACACCAGCCAAACTCTGCACCCCGCGACCAAGGCGTGCTTTCTGTGACGATGTGCTCAAAGCTAGATTTCATCCAGGACACTCAACAGATCAAGCAGACCAGCAGTCCCCATGGCTGGAACCCAAAGCTTTTCTGTAGGACACTTTGGACCACAGGGGAACCACTGGAAACAGAATGTGAAATACAGCATTTGGGAACAAAAAGAAAAATATAAAACATCGTTTAAAAAAGCTGCCTTCTGAAACCAGCTTCTCTGTATCCACGCCAAGTTTCAGAACACAATAAATACAAACACTAAGATTGGTTTCCATTTTCATCTTCAAGTATCAAGAGCTTCAATGATGGTTAAGACAGCCCTTCAGGGTAACGGCCGAGCAGGTTTTCTGTAGCTATGCCTGTCGTCAGTACCAGAAGGGAGGAGTAGGGGAAAGGAGTGTCTGTCTTTAACCAATTTTAAAATCCTTGTTAAAAAAGGAAAAAAAATTAAACCTGCCGCCTTTTGAAGGAATTTGAAAGTTGCATTTAATCCTTAAGGAAAACAATAAAAAAAATCAAGTAGTATCACCACAATAGCCTCAGACTGTATACAGATGGAGCCGGGCATAGCAGCTTCTGACTTTTCTGTAGTACGTCAGAAAACGGCCACAGTCTGCATAGACTACAATCAATGCCAAGGTTCAAACAAACTGTCTGGCCAGTGCCTTAAGCCTATGATGCCTAGGGGCTCTAAAAGGGGGAGGGGGTGCCAATAACATCTGCTAGCAATTGTGCCATCATTAGATCCTCCAGTGACCGACAGGAGGGGAAACAGGACTGGGAAGATTAAACTGCTAGCAACCATCAGCAATCACTGCAGCTCAACTACACAAAAGCAAAAGACATCTACAGAGACAAGCAGGCAGCTACCAGGCCAAGTTCCTTTTAACAGTTAGACCGTTCCCAAAGTCCAGGATGACTGCTCTATGAATTTAGATAGATACACTGCAGAAGGACCCACAGCACCAAGCCATGTTCCCTTCACTTCAGCAGCACCAGTTCTCTTGCAGACAGCTCAGACCAAGACTATGCTTCCATCTGAAAATTTAAGATGAATCGTCTAGTGTGCACAAGGCACTTGCCACCAGGCCTTTCTAGTCAGTCTTAACCTGACAGCTGTGAGGCCCTTTCCACACAACACCCTTTCAAACAGCACCATCACACACAGCACCAAGAGCAGGGGAAGTCGATTTGGCATGATGGCAGTCGTGCAAGTGAAGCCGAAGGGTAATGAACCCACGGGCCCACAGCCTGAAGAAAGGGAGTCCGTCGACAAGCTACAGCCTCACAAGCAGGATGTGAAAAGGGGAGAGGCCTAGTGGACACATGCAAGAGCTCAAACCACCACAAAAGATGAACAAAACCCAAAACAAGTTACCACTACACTACTGCTGAGGGAAGGAGAATCAGGAACTAGGAAATGGGAGGAATAGAATTGTAGGACAGAGTCAGGAGTATCAATTTTGCCATTAGGAGCTCTGGATGTTTTGTAATAAATGGCCTTCCCCCTCCAAGACCATGTAGGCTTCTCTGTAGTATACACCAACAGGCCTGGGGGGAAAAAAGCTTTACAGGTTTAGTATTTCAGCTTTTTGGGCACCTCCCAAGGGAAGGAATCACGACCAAAGTGGCCGTACGCTGCAGTCCTCTGATACATGGGTTTCTTCAGCTCCAGATCCCTGGAATACATAATCAGTTCATTTAGCAGCCACCACAGGCAAGTTCTCCCAGTGACAAACAAAAGCCCCTCCAGCCAGAAAGCTGCCTAAACTCCATCACTGGAACAAGCCCATGCCCAAGACAGCAGAGCTCATGTCGCTGATGCAGCGAATGCAAGTTCTGGTAGAACTCAAGGCTTGAGGGCAGGAGGATGGGACAGGATAAACTTACCCTGGTACTCACTGTTCTTGGTGTGAGGACCCCCCCAGTGTGACTTTAGGAGTGGGGAGATCAGGTGCTTATTCTACGAAGGGCTTGTTAAACATCTAAGAGGAAGCACCACCCGACCCAACTACTTTGATCGGGGCCTACTCAACCTGCCCCTAGATCATGCAGAAGATCAACATCCATCAACATCTACATTTTTACTGCTCCTGATGAGATGCACCCATCGTGGACAAGGCAGCAAGGAAAGTCAAACGGGAGTTTATAGAGGTTTCATACAGTAGCCTCATAGGACATCTCCCCCCACCCCAGAGGGGAGTGATATAGGTCCAGCCCCTACTGACCTAGAGGGACCCCCAATGGAATTTTGAAACTTCTTGGGCTGGGATGAGAAGAAACAGCCCTGAAAGTATACTTTACCTGACAATGACCCCGGGGCGGAGGTCAAAGTTCTTCTTGACAATATCCAGCAGCTCCCTCTCACTCTTTTGTGATGTCCCATAGTGGAAAATTGAGATGGACAGGGGGTGGGACACTCCAATGGCATAGGATACCTGATACCAGAAATTCATGACATGCAATCTTGATGATGGAGCCAAATATGAACCCATTAGCAGACACCAAGGTGTTGTTCACATTAGAGGGGCAGCCCTGGTACAAGGTGCCACCTCTTCTCCTTACCTGGACCAGAACCCGTCTGCAAAGGCCAGCCTTCACCAGGGACTTTGCCACCCAACGGGCAGCATAGGCAGCAGAGCGGTCCACCTTGGTGTAGTCCTTCCCAGAGAAGGCTCCACCCCCATGGGCACCCCATCCTCCATAGGTGTCCACAATGATCTTACGGCCTGTCAGTCCTGCATCACCCTGAGGAATCAAAAAAAAATTTAAACCAAAAAGGACTGAAGAGCAGGTTAAATATTTTGCAAGCTTGGGAGCTGAATAATTCTGTTTTTTGACGCAGACAGGATTACATGCGAAATTAGTCCAAAAGAAATTTCACTTAAGAGGGTGAGTAAATCCGATTCCCTGCTTACCTGAGGACCCCCAATGACAAAGCGACCACTGGGCTGCAGGTGGTAGATGGTGTCGTCATCCAAGTAGACTGAGGGCACTACAGCCTTGATGACCTTGTCCTTCAGGGCATCACGCATCTCATCCAAGCACACTTCTTCATCGTGCTGTACCGAGATAACAATTGTGTGGACACGCACAGGCAGCATGGCTCCACGGTCCTGTCGATATTGCACAGTCACCTGGGGGGGGGGTTAAATAAATAGTGATTTCTTCCCATTCAAGACTTAAAGAACCAAAAATTTCAACCAAGGATTGAGGCTACTCAGCAGTCAACACAAAAGCCTCAGTCACACTAAACCACAGATTTTAACAATGAAATGCAATTAAGATCAGCCTTGAAGCATTTTCATTCCCAACCCTTACCCCATCTAGATCTGTACCAGCTGCTCATTACACCATACTAAGTCTGATCAGGCTTTACAGTCACCTAAAGTGACCCTTCTATGGAAATATGGTGCCGACAAGGCTGCCTTTGTACCGCACATGGGAATCCCACCACCTCCCTAACCAGCAGACCAGCTAAAGCCCATTTAGATCCGCTGCGGTTTACAATCATACCTAAATCAGGTTTATTTCACACAACATTAGTACCAAGGCGATCATTTCAATTAAAGCCACGCTTACCTGAGTCTTAGAATCAGGCCTCAGCCAGGGCAGGGTGCCATTTCTGCGGAGTTCAGCCATCTTCGCATTCAGCTTGTGGGCAAGGACGATCGTGAGGGGCATGCACTCCTCGGTCTCATCAGTGGCATAGCCGAACATCAGGCCCTGGAACAGCACGCACACGCATGAACTATCAAGATTCAATCCCGCATATTGTTCGACTACACCAGGAGGGGCAGCACACCAACCGAATCACAGGACATACCTGGTCCCCAGCCCCAATATCCTCCTCATTGCGATCCAAGTGAACACCCTGTGCGATGTCAGGCGACTGCTGCTCCAGGGCCACCAGCACATTGCAGGTCTTATAATCAAAGCCTGTTAAAAGGACCCAGAAGAGCCAAAGGCAAGCGATTTCAGGTTATGTTTTATTTTAATCAAAACCTATAGCTGTCATTGACAATGCTAAATTACACAAACCTTTAGAAGAATCGTCATATCCAATGTGCTTGATTGTCTCACGGACAACCTTCTGGTAGTCCACAATGGCCCGAGATGTTACCTCTCCTGCCAGCAGTATCATCCCAGTCTTGGCAACGGTTTCTGGAAAACAAGAAGGTGAGAAAAAATGTCCCAAGTATCCCTGAAGGAACAGCAAGCTGTACTAAGTCTCAAACATGGAGGAAGAGTGAGCTTACCACAGGCTACTTTTGCATCGGGGTCCTGTTTCAGATGAGCATCGAGCACAGCATCACTGATTTGGTCACAGATCTTATCTGTAATAGGGGAAAGAATAATTGAGGCACAAATCGATGCGTATAATCCAAAAGTCGCGCTGACATTAATCGTTTGCAATCCCCCCCCCCCCCGAGAATTTAGTGAACGAGGTCTGCAGACGTCTTGTCTAGACCAGTCGACGATGCACAGCATAAGTTACAGCCCTGCCGACCGCCGCAGTTCCTAACCTATTAACGGTGCGGAATTAAAGCCCGCATTGGAAAGATCGCCAAGCCAATCGCAGCGCTGTCTCGAATCAGCGTTATCTAAATAGAGTTGGTCGAAACGCAAACCCGTCTCAGTTGACTGAGGTGCAGACCAAGCGATCGCCTTTGCCGCATTATGCGCCGGCGCGACAAGCACCATGATCTGTTCAGAGTACTGGCTCTTCGCTGATCGAAACGATGTGTTTGGGCTATGCGGAAAAGGCTTGTCTAACTGGCGGCGCGAATGTAAAAGTGTGGTATTTCTCGGAAATCTGCGGCGGGAGAATGAGGCGCACGTTTTTTTATTAAAAGAAAAAAAACACTATGCTGGAAACAGAAGAATCAGTTCTATTTATCGATTTAAGCAGCGGAGGTCATATTAGAGTTAAAAGCATCCTGCATGCCACAAGCATACATGTCTGCCCAATTTTGGACACACGCGCTGCAAGCATCACCGCGTGGCCTCCACGGCTAGTGTGCACCTCACGCGCTTAGACCGGCCGGAAAATTCCGGAAAGCTACGACTCACGAAAACGCGCCGAGGCCGCCGCACTATAGCAGCCACACGACGACGGGCAAATTTTAACCTGGAAACCACCACGACACAAAAAGCGCTGCTGATCCCTCGCGTCAGATGACCTTAGCCACCCAAAAAGAACCATTAGGGGGTGTGCGGCCTAGTAAGTAAAAGACGTCAATGCAGCCGAAAGATGGCACGCGTGGCTCGAGGGCGTTCACTAGCCACTTCTAGAAGCCGGCCTTTTCCAACTGGCTGTCGTACAATGCACTGAAAATAGTCGAAATGATGTAGTATACAAAAATTACTCCTTTTACCGGTAAGAGAGATTAGTATAAATGCGCCCTATGACCTTGCGCGTTAAAGACGTCTTGTCAAGCGAGTGAACACGCCGGCTTCGACAAACGACCGATCAGTAGGCGAACAAGATGTTAAGGCGGTGATCTCCATATCGGCTTACCGGGGTGCCCTTCTCCGACGGATTCAGAGGTGAAGAGAAAGCAGTCTTCCTCGATGAGAGAGTTATGGAAGCCGTTCATCTGACCGTTCATCATTTTCCTTTACTTTTTCGATATATTAATTACAGTTTTTGACGGATATAGTTAGCGGCAGCTCTATAATATGACTATCACAATTAAGTAACTGTTGAGGTTTTTAAAATATATGATTTTTTTTTTTTCTTTTTGAAGCACCACCCTGACGTAAATCGAACCGCTTGGAAACACACCGGTAATATTGCACCAGCACACCAGTATTTATGTGCTGAAGTCGAGGCCCATGACGTCACAAGGCGCGTCTTTGTCTCGCTCTCCCACATTTGGAGGCGGACCGTACCATATTAGAGCCGACGGGGTGGCAACCGAAATAAAACTATCTGTTTCCTTCCCTCCGTCTATGTATATATTATGCCGATAGTGAGTTCTTATTTGGAAAATCATCATAGGGAATTAAGTACGATGATGCTGATCGATTTTTGGGGGTAGTGGTTTAATTCTCACTTTATGACTAAGGCGTACCCTCTCATTCAATGCAAGTGTAATTCTCATGTTAAAACTATGCAGTTTTAACAGCACATTGAGTATTTTAATAAAGCATTTTCGTGTATTTCGTGATTAAGATTTCGTTTGCTATTGTGAAACTGTGGACACTATATGTTCTGGGTGGTAATGAAAACCACAGTTACAAGTATATGAAGATATCAAGCTTCATATTTAAAAATGACTGATTCCATATTAAGGCGTCATATTTGGCCAGGTGTAATTTTATTATCATGTAATACATAATTGACTGAGCTGTTATTTATTATTTTACAACTTAATATTGCCGACGACCCACGGAACGAGAAATAAATGCTTAAAAATGCCAATAATAATACAATGGACTGCCGTACTGTCCGTGGTGTTCTTGCGCGCGATTTGGTTTCTGTCATGGCCTCCATGGTTGCGTATACTGCTGAAAGTAAATGGCTGGATGAACGTTTATGGTTTTTCATTTTTTTCGATAATGTATAATCACATAATCAACATATATTACTTACCGAAGAACATTTAAAATGTAACTTGATGCACGTGACGTTCAGACGGAAACAAATAAATTAATAGACTGATTCCTATACTAATTTTGCTGTTAACATTATATATGCGTTAGCTATTTCAGTGCTGCTAAATCAAAGCCACCCCATACAATATGCTTTTCAATTTACTAAGAGTTCCAAAGGTCACCAAGTAATCAATCAAGATTTACTAATATTCCAATCCTTCATTCAGCATAATTATTTTAATGGAAATACAATTTTCCCCTAAACTATTTCTAGAAGATTTTTCAAGTTTTTAGTGACTGGCCAGTTGGATATCCATAGACATTCAAACTGCTTAGGTGGGCATGAATTCAAACCCAACAGGCAATTTAGAGACGCAAGTTAGTCTAAATGCATGGATTTGTGGGGAAATAAGAGTAACAGGAGGCAACCCATGGGGTACAGGGAGAACATCAAGGCCGGTCGGTCCTACAGGCAAAATATGCAGCTGCCCATGGCACCAACATCTGAGGGAACACTCATTTGCCAGCAAATTTAATTTTACCTGGGAGAGGGGACACTGGTGGTGATATTCGCCTAGGTGACCATATGGGCTACCAGCACATACCAACTACACAGAGTAAAAGTGGTATTCAAACCCCTAGTCTGCCGGTGTGTTGCCAGGGTTTTTTCCCACATCCTTGGTCTGCAGTTGTTGTTTGGTTAAAAAATAGTGACAGTTTTTGAGTCCATTACATGACAAACTACTTGTGGGTATTTTGTGTATCTGTCCAGTTAAAAACTGGTCGAAACCTATTGAAAGTCTACTTTTTGTTTCCTTCATATGAATCCTATGTTAAACAAAGTTCTGTAATATTCACAAGTGCCAGATTCAAAAGGTTAACCGATCAGCATATAGCTGTCATTGGTAAACCTGGAAAAGATTATTTTTGTACTTGCATAAGCAGGAGTGAGATGTTAGATTTGGCATCTGTTGGTTTCGCCCTTCGGTTGTGCTTCTGCCGAAAATAACGTTTTCTTCTGAACTCTGAACCTTTTTTATGGAAACCAGACCAGGCTTATCAGCATTATTGTCAATAGCTTCTCTCAAAAAACGTACCTCATACTCAAACCCACTTTTTTATCAAGGTACAAATTGGATATGCTGAATGTACTGGTTTGGCTTCAAAGGAAAAACAATTAAAAAATAATTTATGCAAGAAATTAACATGTGTCCAGGTCACATACTGTACAATATACATTTCCCCAATTCACCCCTTATCTTTTTCCACTTTTAATTTTCAAGCAGGTAACACATCATGGAAAGAAAATATTTACTTTAAAATCCTGTCCTGTGTTTTCAGGACAGGGTGTGGTTTTTAGCTTAGTCAGGAGTGGTAAATACGCACAGTGAAAGGGAAACTTTCAGAAATCAGCATGATATGGAAATTAGTGTGGATATGAATTAACACCATTTTCGTGAGCTATGGTTAATGGGCTTTGTGCGGTGCCACAAAAGGAAGCATTGAAGACAACCAACTTGAAACACTACATATGATTTACTCAAGTTCAGAGGAAAGCTCTGTTTTTCAGTCTTTAACCTTTATGCTATCACATAAGCTGATTGGGTGGACCACAGTTTATGGGAAAATAGCACATCAGTCCCCTCCTCCCATTTTATCATAATTAAGCATTACATCACGTGTCAGACTGTTGGAAATGTGTGGAAAACATGCCCCGATTTTCACAAATGAAAGAAACGAAAGTGCAACTATTCTGATAGGAATCCTGAAGTGTAAAATGTGGCAAAGTGAACAGGAAGATAAGACTGAACAAAAGTGAGGTACCTAGAGACTGGCTGAAGGACTGGGGATTCCCTTCAGGGAAGGGAGGGTGGGTGGGAAGAACCTCATTAAAGGTAACCTGTAATTCTACAACAAATGCAGCTCAATATAAGAAGAAAGAGAAATAACATTGTTTTTGATTCACATTATACACAGCCTTTTAGCAGGATAAAGTCTTGAGGGGATTTAAATTAACGTTTGTGATGGTATATACGGTGATGACACCTTCTTGATGAGCCCTCTGGACCAACAGTAGAATTTGTGACTGAAACGCAATTTATCTTTCTTTTAATTGCAGGCAAAGCTGTACCGGTTGTGTTCAGTGAAGTGGCCTGGAGGAGTAACTGATCACAGATGGATGGAAAGAAATCAAGAAAAACACAATATATGAGGAGCAGCAGTAAGCTATTGTGATAATCAGCCATCTGACTCCCTCCATAAATGTCAGAGAAGCCCTCAGCTCTCTCTTAAGGTGTTCTGCTACCCATATCAAGGTCATGCAATCAGAGTTGGGATTATAGGCCCAGGGTTAAGGTTGGGCGTGGGGTTTGCTATACAACAAAGAGGGTGAGAGCAGAGGCAAGGCTTACTGCTTGAGTGTTGCTATTCTTTTGTTAAATGCATATTAATAGAGCCTATAATCCTAATATACGTTCACTGGGTGTCCTGTCAAGTTTGCAATGAAAATGTACTTTATTCCATTTCAGCCACCTCTCCTGCATTTCCCTAATGATCGGTTTCAAATCTTGGGTGTGCCAGACCAAGTTTAATTTGAGCCGGGAGTCATGTTGTCTGGTTTACACTGACCCTGCAAGATACACAGGGAGTTCAGGAAAAGAACTAAGATTTGATCCAAAGCTGACCCCTTAGATATCCTGTTGACCGCGTATGGAAAAGAACAAATACGATCCCCTACAATTCCTCTTTCTTCTGTCAAACTACCCTACAAAAATCAGCAGTCCCACAAAAATAGTTGATCTCAGATGCTTATTGCCACCTTATTTTTCTCCAAGCATTTCTGTGGGATAACCAGGTTTTGTGGTTGGCAAACTGTCAAGGGTGGATCCCGGCCTTGGACAGGCTGCAGACTCCTCTTGACCAAGCCGAGCCTTTGGAAGATGGATGGAAGCTGCTCCCATTGATGAGCATTTCATTCTCTCGGCGTGCCTTGCCATCTCTGTGCCGAATCCCTCACATATGCAAGCGTCTATATGTCACATAGCTACAGAAGGACCCCTTGGCAAATAATTGTAAAATGTCAAATCAGTAAATACATTAGATAACATTTCAGTGTGGCATCGTCACCATGACTTTCAAGTTGTCAAAGCAAACATCTTATCTGAAGCACATGCCCGTATTCGACAATACAGCCCTTTCAGTTGTGTGGGATGCACTACTGTACATGCACCTTTAGGGGTAAAAGAATGTTGAATTCCTGTAGAGCCACTTCTGATCCTGCAATACCTGCCTGGTATTGCATCAGGGAGCAGTGACTTGGCATTTGGCGCACAGTCAGCTGATGACATGAGCCGTACTCCCAACAATGAGCTGTGCTCCGGTTACTGCTATCCACCATTTGCCTGGGTGACGCCCTCTCCTTTTTAAGGCCGTTTCGCCTGACCTTGCCATACTGGCACACTTAAGATAAATCACCGTGGAAGCCTGTCAGCTGCTCAGGTAGATCACGTTTCGGGGCACATGAATAAAGGGCGTGTGCTTCATGCAAGCTAATACTGTCAGGTTTTTAACAGTGTGCAACCAGGTAGGGACTTCTGTATTTTTAATGTCTCCATTGGAGACACATGGGGTTGAGAGGAAGTCTCCTGTTTCATACATTATCAGCACCATGCCTTCAGAACGACCGGGACCTTCTTGCTGCCACATCGCCTGGTGCACTCACAGTTTACGATTTCAGTGTATGGTTTCATTTGATGCTTTAAATTAAAGAGCAATAATCACTATTAAAATAAAAACTGAATGAAATATCACTGATATTGCTCAAAACAGACTAAAATATGCAACTAATCAGAATTTTGTCAGTCAGATGGGCTTGGGCTAGATGCTGTGTTTTTGTGTGTTTGTTAATACAAGCAGGAGTGCTGCTAGAGATTTTGGGCCCCGTGACAGCATATCATATTAGGCCACCGATCCAGTTCTATCCAGTTCTGTTCCAAATCATACTATCTATCCCCATTTTATTACACCTCTGAATACGAGAAGCGCTGCCTTGTTTCTCGCACGTGTTTGGCACATGTTGAAACGTCATATTCTTGGTGGCACACACTGTGTACGACGTGCATTCAGGCCCGGACTGGTCACTGCAAACAGAAGGGCCTTTCTAGCTATTATCACCTGCGCTGATATTTACAGAGATGGTGTTGGAGGCTATCTGACGTGGAATGCAGTGCTGGTACAAGGTGCAGTTTTCCCGGACGTGCTCAGAGGCAGAGAGTAACTAATTGATCAGCCAGTTCTCCTTCTACACTCCAGGTTCCTGAACTGACTTGACGCATACACAAAGAATGACTTTTTACCAATATCTGTCTCCCTTTTACCTGGGTAATGTCATCATCTCCTTACATGTCTTTGCATTTCTGAGGAGCATGAAAACCTGACATTTCATTGCCTGAGTGAAAATTTTTCATTAATTTGCTACTGTGCCTGGTGGGTGTTTGAATGCACTGAGCACACATACAGGCAGGAGGGGCTGAAGTAAAACAGAGTGGAGCAGGATATCTTTGTCATTGTATTAATGCAAGATTTATTTAATCATGGTACCTTGTACTTGGATCTTGTGGCATCTTTATGAATTACCCAGGGTATTGTTTCACATGACTTTCCACGGTGGATAAGACTCGAAATAATCCCCAAAACAAAGTGAACAGAGGGACTATGCCGCAACAGGCCCAGGACAGAGGGGAAAACAAGTCAGCAGATTTCCTTTAAAATAGTCACACCCAGTCACTTCAGGAGGCTGTTACCGAAATATTGCACAACGTGATATAGAATTCCTCTAGTGTGCCGCAACACATCTCACCGACTTCATATAGCTCTGCATCCCCTCCCCTTCACACTCCTCCCCCACCCCCCCGAATCAAACTCCATCCTGCAACCCTAACCTAAGGAAATGCTTCAGTGCATAAATATAGGCTGGTGCCAGAACCAGTGTGACCCTAGGGTCTCACTCTTCAAATTCTACTTTTCGCCATGATTATACAGTACGTGCACATGACGTCAACTCTATGATCATGTAGTTAATTTGGAATGGGGTAGGTGTTCCTATTGGAGTAGATGGGGTTAGAAGGCACTGTGTGTTCATCACATGGCTCCCTGACTTGGTCTCAGTGTCATTTGAGCCACAGGCCAGGCTCTCTGATATCATCGAGTTTCTTCAACACACTATGTTCTGTAGGGACAGTACATTCTGCATGTGTTACATTTTTGCAGTGCATTTGATTTTGCACCTTTCTTCAGACCGAATACACGGCCTGATAATCAAATAACCCTCAGACTTCAGGGTGAGAAGCCAAAGGCACTATTGATATGTTATGAAAAAGTCACTTAGCAGATGTTCTCCTGGTCATCTCAGTTACAGTTACAAAATGAAAGGATTAACTGGTTGGACAACATACCACCCCATGTAGCATGATGGCTAAAGGTCCTTGGAGAAGCCTGCTGTACCCATGACCAGGGAACTTAATCTGAATTATTTCAGAAGACCCTTGTACTGTAATGGGTTGGCACCCCATCCTAGGTGATTCCCTGCCTTGTGCCCATAGCTTCCAGGAAAGGCACCAGACCCTTGCCATGAATTTCCTGTATCAGAATCAGAGTTATGTATTGTCAAGTACTTTAACATAGGATGTTTTTACTTGGAGTATATGAGACCCAGCCATCCATCCATTTTCTGCAACTGCTTGTCCTATTTATGGTTGTGGGGAGTCCAGAGCCTATCAAAAGGCAAGGAATAACCGGCCAGGATGGGGTGCCAAGGCATCGCAGGGCACACTCAAACAACATTCATTCACACACACACCTATGGGTAGATTGGTAACTCCAATTAACCTCAGCATGTTTTTGGACTGTGGGGAGAAGCTGGAGTATTTTGGCATGGGGAGAACATGCAAACTCCACAAACATGGAACCATGGCAGAGACTTGAATGCTGGTGCCAGAGGTGCGAGACAACAGGGCCAACCACTGCACCACCGTGCCACTGCACGCCTATGCCACCCTGCATATGTGACCACTTTTCATATATCTGTTTGTGAACAACCAACCTTCATCAGTTCTTCTAAACAAAAGTTTTCATATCAGGCTCCTAGAACCAGGACTGAAGTCCCATAAAGCAAGAAAGAAGTCCTTCATTAATGAGGAACAGAGAAGAGCCAGGCTGTAGTTTGCAGTAATTTGTTATTCACAGACACACATCAATAAATTGAAAAAGTGAAACAACAAATTGTGCTGTGGTCTCTTCATTTTTTTCCACGTCTGTGTGTGTGTGGGTAAATATACAGTCCTGCAAAAAAATTAAGACAGCCCCTTAAATATTTAGTTCTTTATTAAAATATATAAAAATATCAATATTAAATCTTCTTTCAAATCATATCTGTAGATGAAGGTGATGTAATTGTATCACCTATGCAAAAACAAGAAACAAATTCACTTATTTAACAGAAAAAAGTAACCATGAAAGAATAAGTTTGGACATCCTCACATCCATTACTATTTAAAATGCATAGAAATAGATTCTGGGGCACCGTGTCAGGTGCAAATGATTAGAACATTGTAACAGAGCTTGTTAGTGGAGCCTGTCTTAAACCGCAGACTTTCAGTTTGGTTTGCTCTTGATGGCATCACCATGGTGAGATCCAAAGAGCTCTCTGAGACCTTCAGCAAGAAGACTGTAGATGCATTTGGGTCTGGGAAGGGATATAAAAAGTTCTCAAAAGTGTTTGGAATAAGCCATTCCACTGTCTGGAAGATAATCTACAAGTGGAGAACATTTAAAACAATTGCCAATATGGCGAGATCAGGCCATCCTAGCAAGTTCAGCCCCAGAGCAGATAGCAAGATACTGAAGTTTCCAAAAATCCTACAATGTCATCACAGGTCATACAAGAAGCTCCTGCCACAGTTGATGTCAAGGTACATGCACCTACCATCAGAAAGAAACGCGTAAGTTTGATTTACATGGGAGGTGTGCAAGGAGGAAAGGAGGAAAAAAAATCATGCCAAGACTGAAGTTTTCCAGAGGCCACCTAGAGAAAGACCAGGATATTTGGAACAACATGATTTGGATAAATCAATCTAAAATTGAATTATTTGGACACAGTAACAGAGGACATGTTTGGCATAAACCAAAGACAGATTTTGAGCAAAAGAACCTCATACCAGCAGTGAACCATGGGGGTGGAAATGTCATGGTGTGGGGCTCCTCTTCTGCTGCAGGACCTGGCCAGCTCACCATCATAGAATCCACTATGAATTCTTCATCGTATCAGAGGGGGCTTGAAGACAATTTGTGATCATCTGTCCAGAAGTTGAAGCTGAAGTGGGGGTGGACCATGCGAATGATAATGACCCGAAACATTGCAGTAAATCTAGCAAGAAAAGGTTTAGAAGAAAGAGATGGAGAGTTCTGGAATAGGCAAAGGCCGAATCTGAGTCTTACTGCAGTGCTGTGGGGTGATTAGACACGGGCCTTAATGAGAGTGGGGAAAACATTCTGCCAGCGATTGCAGAGACTGATATATCATATCGGAAATGTCTTATTGAGATTATTTCAGCCAAGGAGGGATATACTACGTATTCGGGCACAGGGTGTCCTAACTTTTTCTGCAGTAGGAATTGGCACCTTAGTTCATTTTTTAATAAATAAGCGAATTTGTTTCTTGGTTTTACGTAGGTGATCTACAAATATAATTTGAAACAAGATTTAATATTGATATTTCTTAATAAAGTGCTAAATATTTAATTTAGGGGTGTCCTAACGTTTTCACATGATTGTATATATGATGATCGTCTCTACTTTTATATAAATCATTAAACATCTGCATATTTTTTGTCATAACTTGGGGAGACCCCTGTACTTATGCAGTACACTAAATAAAACAGGATTGAATGATGGGTATTTGTGCCTACTGGCAAAAAAAGGGTGAAGCTGCCCTCTGATGGACACATAATTCCAACACAGCAGCCATGGGAGGGACTGCGTTATCTTTCAGTTCCATAGCCGCTGTTGCCGTTCTCCCAAACAACCCGCAACTTAGGGACATCGAGACTCTTATCTTTAATTAAAATCAATTTTAAATTCCTTAATTCATTTGCAGATCTATTCACTAAATGCTTATGAGACATGTGGTCAGTATAGGAGGATTCCATATAAAATAGTATCAGTTATATATAAATAAAAACATCAGTGATCTGAAACCAGCAGACAAGTTTTAAATTATTTTTCTTGACCCATTATGGTCTATATCTATATATTATGTATGATCACCAGAACAGGCAGAACAGGCGAGCAGTCAGTTATAAAATAAGACCTTTAATAGACGGCACACTGAATTACCAAAGCGGAATGCAGGCATGACACAGGACAGGAGGCGTCTCAGCTCACGGGAGTTTTATTACGTCCTGAATGGGGAGCGATGGAGGGATTGGGACAGCAGGGCGGGGTCTCTGGGCCCCCGGGCCTCACAAAGCTACAGCAATGTCTGCACATCACCACCGGACACAACAAGTAAAAGAAACGTCTCATGAGGTGCTTGTGAAGCTGTCAGGACTCAGAGCCTGAATGTCATACAGAGGCCCGGCCCAGCTTCACGCATTTGAAAAGGAAAACAGCAAAAATAAGACATTCTCTTAAAATAAACCTACTTCAAGTAAATGATGAGCTAAAAGCACACGTGCCTCTCCTCGCGTTCAAATATAAAAATAAAAAGAAACTGTCACAATGGTACAATGTAGTCCCATAAACCCAATCATTATGGAGGACAATTCCCCACACTGGCCTAGAGGATATTATTATAGATATACATTAAAATACATCTGAAAATACAGTCACCTTTTTGGCATCGATTGTCATTTATATCTAAGCTAAAACAGACCGAAGATATACAGTATATCCATCAACAATAATTGCAATATTTACGCAACATGACTTAATTACGGATCTATAACACAGCTCTGTTCTCGTCTTTGTGCGTGTGCATGACTCCCGCCTTAGTTTGCTACGTGTCGTTACGACATTAAAACAAAGAAACAAGAAAAGGGAAAGAATAAAAGCAAAAAAGCAGAAGACGGAAACATACGAGACGGTAAAGGAGGCGGTCGTGAAGGAAAGAGGTCTACAAGTATAACCGAGGGGAGCTTCTGAGGAGGAGGTTCCACCCGATTAGCATTAATTAATTACATTCTCCAGTTCATCTGTCTGACTGATGATTCATATATTTATACTTAAGAAATGCGCTTTATAATACCAAAATATTATGAACCATTCAGGCCATTAATTGTCACTGGTAGACGAACAGGTATTTAATGTATAAATAGCAATCTTCCATACCGCTCTTCCAGGACATGGTCGCAGTGACAAATATATGTTTAAATAACGTATAATGCATATACAGATAAAGACGATGGATGAGCCAGAGCCACTGATGCGCGACTCCCGTATTCCTGTAGTGTTACTGTCTCATATCCATTGAAGACAATATCTACTCATTTCTAATATAATTATAACCATATATTATATCACAATAACGTTAGAGTTCACAGAAATCTTAAGAATCTTATCGGCACGACGCGACAGCCGGCAGTGCAGGAGCCACGGCCGCAAGCGATGGTGAGAGTCCCAACACAAGATGGAACCCACCAGTGAACCCAAGCTACTGGGCGGCTCACTCAGCTTCACCGACGTTTACTCACACTGCACCGCACATGCTTGCTATAAAGACCAGGGTGCACGCCGAAGGCAATGGAGGCCCGGGCTAATTAAGGGCAAACTGACAGGTACCCTGCTTTGTGAATCTTAGGACTGCCGTTGCGCCTCCTACACCTGGGGGATACGGCGGCCCTTCCACAAAGAATTTCTTGGTTTCGGTTACCGTGGCTCTCCATTAGGGCCGCTAATGTTTTATATGAAGTTAACCTGCATTTAATTCAGAATCGTGATGGAATTGCAAACCTGTTGAAACCTGATCTCATTTCGTTCGATTAGCTGCATTGCTAGTCGCTTACTTATATGAATTATATACAAATATAATACCGGCAATGGACCTAACTGACTGATCAGTAGCAATGATGGGGTCACTGAGTTCTTCATCATGATTTGGGTGAATTCTAACCCGAGCTATACCCTAGACAAGATGCCAAACCATCTTTTATTGGGCCAATCAATGTGCAATTTATTTTGTACTACACACTGAGTGTGTGAGAGAGAAGAGAAGACAAGCCGTATGGTGGAATTTCTTTGATAAGACAAACCTGAGATTAAATTTGGCTGGGAAATGGTCCTGCTCACAGTCTTAAGCTCCACTGTCTGCAACCACCTCCAACATGGAGGAGGAGATGGCTGCCAGTGGGCCAGGAAACGGGCTTAGACCCCAATACCAGGCGGGTCCTTGTAACAGGAGGTCATGGAGTTAAATCATCACTGGGATCACACAGTGAGTGAAAGAATGGAGCGTCTCAAGCACGCAGTCAGCAGTCCCTGTGGTTGGGGCCCTGCCCCCCTCTTCCAGTTTGGGAGGCACCTGTGGGTGGGGCTGCAGTCGAATCGACCCCAGGGGTGCCGGGGCTGGATGTTTCACCAGGGCACACCGGTGGCAGTGAGGTGGGAGAGCTGTCAGTCTCACAGACTAGGCGCTCCTTTTTGCCAGCGGTGGGGGTGCGGGGGGAGGGGCTGCGGCTGCCCAGGTGGAGGCCCTGCAGGCGGGGCAGGGCAGGGCTCCGACTGCGACTCCGCCGCCCCTGACTGCGGCCCTTGCTGGGGCTTGGGCTCCGGGATTTGGCGTGCAGCAGCTCCATGGTGCTGTCATCCTCTGAGCTGAAGTCAGAGCTGTCAGATGGACTGAGCACCGGACTGGAGGTGGGCAGCTGGATCTGCGGGAAGAAACCAATGGGGGGAGGGAGAGGGGTATTCATATAAAGGGACCAGACCAATGACAGTCATGGGGGGGAAGGGACACAGAGTGCAGGCATCTGGGTGATGCGACTCTGAGACATTTAGACTCCATGTTTACTAGTGCAGCCTCTTAATTCTTGAAATGATCTCTCAGTACATTAAGGCGCTATCAAGAAAAGTGTTTATGCAAATATCATAACACATCGGCATAAAGCAGTAGGAATTCAATTTAGTTTCATTTAACTTTAACAAATGTCAATCCTAGCAATCAATTAATTTATTTTCATTACCGGTACTTCTGGCCAGTTTATATTTTTGAGGGCAGAAATTTGTAAAAAAAAATGAATTATATTCTATCAGTACAAATATACCTCAAAGTGATTTAATGAAACACCAAGGCTCAGTCTGTCAACTAAGGAAAGTCAAGCAGCATGAATTTGTTCAGCAAAGGTGGAGAACAGCGGATTAAACATGGGGTCACTGTTTCGGGGGGGGGTGGTGGTGGTGTATACTGGGTTCATTCCTTTGGCTCAATTTGCCAAACTGGTACTTCATTGTATTGTATGTGCTACCTGTGTACTTTATTTAATATTATATATATATATATTATTATGCCACGATATTTGGGTTCAAACTGTGATTAGGTGGATGAGCAGTAGGAGAGAGCATGAGAACGCGACCTGGAAGGGCTCTGTCACGCCCACTATCGTGCTCATGTTGTTGCTATAGTAACCCAAGATGTAGTCTCCAGAGCCTTTTGGCAAATCCTCCTCTGCAAAGGTCACCTGTGAAAGAGTGGGGCACAGGGAAGAGGGGGGGGCAAAAATCAGCAATAGCAGTAGCCTGATATCTGTTAGTGTGTATGAGTTAGTGTGTATGTATTAGTGTGTATGTGTTAGAGTGTATGTATTAGTGTGTATATATTAGTGTGTATGTGTTAGTGTGTATGTATTAGTGTGTATGTGTTAGTGTGTATGTGTTAGTGTGTATGTATTAATGTGTATGTGTTAGTGTGTATGTGTTAGTGTGTATGTGTTAGTGTGTAAGTATTAGTGTGTATGTGTTAGTGTGTATGTATTAGTGTGTATGTATTAGTGTGTATGTATTAGTGTGTATGTGTTAGTGTGTATGTATTAGTGTGTATGTGTTAGTGT
>JAODKE010000043.1:37452116-37475503 GCA_026779605.1 Mormyrus hasselquistii
AATTTTAGATCTTTAAGTCCATCTCATGAAAAATGGGAGCAAAAACAAAGGTGTTGCGTTTATATTTTTGTTCAGTGCATAATGAACCTAAACAGATGCCATGTTCTCCCTGCATTGTTGTGGGGTTTCCACAAGGATATGATAAGCAGTTATAGAAAATGGATGGATATAAACTTTGCATCCCATACAAAGTCATCCTACCCTGCTCTGATGTGTTCAAATAATGAAGATGGATTTTCCTTCCTTCCCAAATTATTTGAAATCATATAAAAACAGATAGCAGAAAGGGATCAGTGTCGATGATGCTGGCGAGTTATTTACCTGCTCTGTGCAGCTCTCGGCTCTGTTTCTGCTGACTGCGCAGCTCTCGAATCTGCAATTTGATTCGCTCTCGCTCCCCCAAGCTGTCCCTGTCAAGATCCTACAAAAAAAATAAATAAATAAAAGTTAATGAGTCAGGAAATGCCTCATAGCACACACATGCACAACTCAGTATCTCAGGAGGTGCCCTGCCACAGGGCAATGTGCAGTGACCCAAGCGGAGCCTGAACATGGTTCTTACTGCCCCTGTAACTGACAATTTCTTCTTTTTTTCTCCCATTCTGTTTCTTTAACCCCACATTCACTCAGGTCCATTATTAAACTGCTGGTAGGTGGTCAGAGGTCTGGCAACCAGAAGGCAGTAAAAAGGGTAGATGCAGCATCACCATGGAGATGCAACTTGCAGACTGCTACTGTAGCAAAGGAGCCAGATTTGCCTCCAGATGGTATTAGATTTATAGCTTAGCAATGGTACTTAGGTGCTGATGCTGTACCATGCTGAGATTACTTTAAACCAGTACTTGACAGAGGGACACTGATCTACAAAGCCAAGTCAGCCCTTTCATGCCAATTAGGGATTAGTGCAGATTCCATTCCAATATACCGTTACTCCTCCAGAATGAGGCAGGAAGTGGGATGCCTTCCTCTTCCTGCGAGATTTGTATCAGAGGGTCCATCTCAGCAAAAGGAACTCAGCCCAGGGTGTGTTACAAACAATCACAAATCTCGATTTCCTTGAAATTAACATTTTAAGACCAGAACCCGCATCATTTTTATTATTATTGCCATAGGAAGCACATGCTTCTGTATCAAGAGGAAACAGCTAAAGCCTGAAAGCGCAGCCAAGTAAACCCTAGCAAGTCCCCCACGTACTTGCAGGCTTTTAACATTCATCTGAGGAAATTTTTTCCCACGATGTCCCTCCCACTCTTGCATGTTATAACAACGTCTCTTTATAAAGAACTCTGTAAACTGTTCGGATGACCTCCGATCCTGAAGACTAAAACGTAATCACAAGACACAAAGGTCTGAACTTACTGTGAAAAAGGAGGTTGCCACAGTTCACACTGCTGTCCAATTCAGGTGTGATGTTTCCATATGTCTCTTCTTCAGTTTTGTTTTACCCAAAGTACAATGGAGCACAGTAAGACTCTACTACCAAAAGAAAATGCATGCAAAAATACCTGTTTATGTTTTGTTTTTCCCCCTAACAAAAGTAATATTACTATTTTGGCATCTCCCAATTTTTTGATCACACTAACTATCCTGACCATGGCAGTCACTGAAAATATAAACTGTATAATAAAACTACTTGAGTTAAGCATCTACTTCTTCCCACTGTCTGTGAGATGGACTGGCATTATCTTACACGTTTTAATATACAATGTCCTGACTTCACATCAACAATCAAATAATCTACTTTTTTTTTCTTAAGACTACGCACAGCACTCATGACTTTCCTTGAAATGTTTCCATGTCTATCCAATTTAATGTCTGAATTACAAGACTCACAGACAAGTAGTCTAAAACCGAAAATGAATCAAACCTTGATCAAAGACAAGAGGTGAACAAATTAGTTGTATGCATACAACCCTGAACTGGAGAAAGGTGTGAATTGCTCGGTGTATTTTGAAGTAACTGAGCTGTGAGCTTCACGCCTACATTAGCGAATTAGACAGTGTGGCAATCGCCGTAAACAATGAGCAATCAGCCAATTCTTTGCTCCCAACAGTTGTCACAATCTACAAGGCGCTGACTGTTTCACATAGAACCCCTGAGGGTCTAGCAAGTCTAATGAGTCATGAAGGCCTGCATACAGCTGTGTATTTTAAAAAAAAAAGGTAGTAAGAATATGCACTACTAGCCAACAACCCTCCCACGCCCTCTGGTGCTCCTGTTCAATGTGAGCGTGAGGACACTTCACCCCAACAGCAGTAAGGTACGACCAGGCATTCTCTTCACAGCAAGGCATCTGTATTAAAAACAGACTCCACAAAACGATACCGTGAGGGTGTAAGTGGACTTCAGGCCGGCCAACGCCCCACACGGTAACCACCCACCTACGCCCATTTCCAGTCCGAGGGGCTCGCCAGAGATCTAACGCTGGAGAGGAACGTCCTGTCTTTGTGCTCAGAGGCAGATCCCATCCACCCCTGTCACCACCACTGGACAGAGGACTTTGCTAAATGTAGGATGGCCAGTGTCCTAAATCCAGACCACAGTTAGGCGTAGGTCTGGATTCTTCCTGTTTAAAATCCCAAAGATTTTAGGCTGACAGTAAATGAATGAGAGAAGCAGATTTCAGAAGTCAACAAAGCTGTGAACTTCATAGTTTGTAGAAGAGTTTTAATTAAATAAAATGTCATCTGACAATCTCAGCGCACACACACACACACACTCACGTACACAATTTAAAATCTACTTTCTTTAGCATTTTCACAAAAACAGTGTAACCCAGGAATTGTTCTTATTTTGGGAAAGAAAAATACAGTAGCTGACCTATCATTTTTCCATTGGATACACACACATAATAAAGAAACTCCAATCTCTCATTCAGTAGATGTGACTGTGAGAAAACTGCAGAAAACTTGTCCAAAACCCAACGCCACATGTCATTCCATTGCCAGCAGACGAAGTGGCCCCAGACGCAGCCTCATCTCCTGCTGTCTTACTAGGGACTGAAAGCCAAATTATTCCCATAATTTTCTCAAAAGCTGTTCTGTTCATGTCCTTTGTTCAAGCAGTGCCTGCCATTATCAGATAAGGAATAAACACAATTCTGCTCCGTCCTCCACCCATATATCCCGTACACAAAACCAAAAACACACACACATACAGAAACACCTGGCTTTTGAGAACTACTGTCTGTCATCAGACAAACATTACTGGCAACAGCACAATGCCTGCAGGCATGTAGCCTACCCAGCCCTCCTGCACCTCCTTGAACTCCTTGGCCATCGTACCTTGTAACCTCGCACTGCTCATGCTTTCTATTCTGCTCCAGTTGCTGCCGGCATGTCTCCCCAAACTCTCCTCCTCAGTGACTGGCCCATGCTCACACACACTCACACATGTCAAGGCCACTCCCCCACACCCCTCCTAGCCCCCCCGAATTTCCCTCTTCTCTATGTGCTGGCCTGGGAAGCCAGATGCTTCTGTCTAGCTTTTTAACTACTCACTCCCACTCCTTACTCTGAAGGAGAGCTTCCACTTATAAACCATTCCCTGCTGCTCTGGTGTAAAGATACATGATTTGGAAAAAGTAAGGAAAACTTTTGCATTTTGTCCCAGAAAGTGGTCAAGGGAATGTTGTCTTGGACCACCACACTAACAATTATAGTCTTAAGTGATACATATAGGATTCACAGTATAGGTTTATGAAGTTGGCAAGATGGAAACATTCCTCTTGACTGACTTACAAGAACCTGAAAACAAGATTCAAGTTCCAATAAATATGAAAAGCAAACACCTGATATTTAATAAGCTTCTGGTGAAATGCACACAAAACACTTTTTTTTTTTGAGAATTATGATAATCTGGGTAAAGCAAACAACTATAAAGAAGAATAATCAAACAAATGCTCCAGAAACACAGTAGAGCAGAAATTGTATAGAAAGCCGACATCCCGCCGCTCCTATTGTTTTTGGCAAGAACACCGATGAATGAGGCTGATACACAAACAATGAGGCACCTGGGAACTGGATCATCCCCCCCCCCCCCCGCTACACGCTGATCATTGTTGTGTCGAGGATGTGTTGTCACCAGGCCACTTTGGAACGCAGCATAATACTCTTGGTAAACATTTATATCGGACGTCGGAGCTGGGTGTGACGTCACACTCAAGTTAACAGCGTTCCTGTACAACTAGCCATGTTAGACGCCAGCAATGCCAGTTAATTACAAAGCATTGCATGGTATTTTGCACATACAAACAACACTGCAACGTGTCCACAGACAGCTGGAGAGAACTGTGTGTACTACCAATTTAATGAGACACAAATAAGGCGGTGCAGTACAACAGTTAATTACTATAGCTTTTTACTGTTGACGCACAGAGCAGACATCTTGATGTCGGGATTGTAGACGTTCGTCTGGTTTCCCAAGTTGGAAGTCCGACCTCAGGGGTCGTTGCAATTAAAATTCCCGACTAGGAATTTCAAAATTCCAACTTCCCTATTCAAATGAAATGCACTATTACAGGCCAGCAGCGCAAATCTACTTTAAATGGGGGGTGTACCACAGAAGGGGGTTCATATACTGTAAGTCATGTGTTATGTAAGTCAGGACATATGCACAGTGACAGACACATACAAACCCATATATGCGTGCATTCATAACTGTGTGGCTAATTCACACTAAGCTTCATTTTTTGAGTCCCAACATGAAAACCATGAAAACTGCTAACCAAATAAAACCGATAAAAAGAAACTGCAGACATCCACATCAGCACCAAGATGGTGCAATTTTCAGGGTTTGCTATCTTTCTGAAGACGTTGGCAATTCACAGACAATGAGATTCAAATATACAGATGGAAATTTACACTGAAAAATATATGCAGAACAAAGACTGAATTCAAATCTACAAGCTGTTTCTTTGTCATAGAGTAGAAAGGGTGTTTACCCTTTCTACTCTATGACAAAGAAACAGCTTGTGGATTTGAATGGTTGACAGAAAAAGTCAATACTAGCATTTGTCATTCCTCACTACAAGATCATAAAAAAATCCCAGATTACTACAAACTAAAATGAAATGCTTGCACTGCAATAGCATGTACCTGTGTACGTTTCTGAATTAGTGTTATCGCCATTTTGATTTTCATTTGAATTCTAACTTCGTTTTAAGTGTGACTTCATTAGTTTTTATTTTAAAGATCTAAATCTATCTAGTTGTTATACTTTTTAGTTTAGGTTTTACTAATTTTATCGATGGATACTTGTAAGACTTTGCTAGCTACTACAAAATGTTGCAGTGTAGCTCTCTTGCCTATTTCTATGGTTCATCTGCATTGCAAGACAGTCCCAAAGAAACAAGTCACTTCTGCTGAATGGTATTTAAAAGCAGCAACACGGTTACATGGCATGTTGGTGCTAGAAGCATGAGCATTCATGATCACGCATGGTCTGTCGGTACGTACACCCGCTTTCATGTGAAGTATGAATCAGCCTTGAGATACTGCCAAAAAACCTGGAAAATTAGTAATACTTCCCTGTATTAAGAAACACTCTTCACAGGTAACAGACAAAAACAAAGGTGACACTATTTATCTGGGTCACAAGCAATCTCTTTACAGCCTGTATACAGATAGTGACATAAAATTTTGCTTGATGTAAAACTTGAGCTCGAGGACCTAAACAGCAATGTGTTGTTCTATGTTAAAACTCAAGAGGGCAGTAGTTAACCCAAGCACTGAGGAGAATGGAAGCCCTATCTTGATGGAGCAGCTTTGCTCTTATGCCAAAAGTTCTTATGCCAATGTCAAACCAACATTCTAATTTCACATTTCATGAAACAGCAGACTGTGTAAACAGCCATGTTCGAAATGACAGACTTGCTGCGGGGCGTCGTATTCAATTTATGAACTTGGAAAAGCAGCGTGGTGTTTTTCTGAGCTGACCCAGCCAGGGTTTAGGGCCGAGTAAACATTTTTTCCCTTTAGTCTTATGGCAGTTTCCAAAGCTTACGTGGGCAGCTGGCACCGCTGCAGGAGCCATAAACCTCGCTAATGTCTTCTCAATACGTATGGAGAACAGTCACCACACAAAGCGTCCCGAGACTGCCGGCCCCGATGCACATCTGAGGCGGACCTGTTGGGTATTTCTGTTCGCTCCATTTTCGTTGCTGCACGTGGCAGTAAAACAGTCTCAGCTCCACCTTCAGTATATTCAGCACCCACAAAACATTGTGTGCGTTTCACATTTTACAAAAGGAAGCATATCATTTTGCATCACTATTACCGATTGACTTTGAAATAAAGAAATGGGAGAAATGACAGGGGTCCAGACGACCCCATCACAAAACTGTTCTTACATCCATCCATCATCCAATTATTTACCCTGTTTAAATGGGAGGGTGCTGTAGCCTATCTCAAGCAGCACAGAGCATAAGGGTGTGGCACGCCCAAGATAGGATCCTAGTACATTGCAAGGCACACATGAGCACACATAGACACAACAATACACTCTGGCCAACTGAGGGATTTCAGTTAGAACTGCATGTCTTTGGACTATAAAAGAAAAACCCACATAACACGGAAACACACACACACACACACACACACACACACAAACCCATAACCCTGGCGGTGTGAGGTGTGAGGCAACAGTACTGCCCACTGAGCTACCATAAGGCCCAATTAGCCTCTATGTATCCAGTTATGTATTCAAATGGATTTAGCTTCCGTTTTATCATTATATCCATTGAGCCACTTAGTTATTTTAAATCAATTCATTTAATTTAGAAGAGGGGAAACAGTAGCACCTTGGGTAGCAAAGTAGCCTCATAACTCTAGGGGTCCTGCCCCATGCTTGTGTAAATGTGTGTGCCATGGCATCCAGGGCTGGCCTCCTGTACTGGGTGTTCGCTATCTTGTACACTGTGCCTTATAGGAAATGCCCCCAACTCACCACAACCTTACACTGAAGAAGTGGTTATGGAAGCCGGATAGAAATGGCATTAACTTTCTTAATGGTACAATAAAAGGAGCCCTGCGAACCAGACTCATCTTTGTCATTCCAGTTTTCCTCTACTACCTTTCTGCTGGATGCGTGTATGCTTGAGGGTGGACTGCCTGCTTGCATGCTCACCACTCTGGCCAGGCTGCCGTGCATCTCTCCAGATTCAGCCTTATCCTGTTGATTGGGTCCTTTGACTCTCTCCATGGCACCTGGGAAAAACACACACCGGCGTTAATTCTCCAAACCCTGCTTGAGCATCAAGTAGGTTCCCGCTAACTGACTGAGCTGAAATGAGACATACAGGCTGACTCACAGCTCTTGTGTCCAGACAGACACAGGGGCAGGAGGAAATCCTGTGACAAGGATATCAAACATGGATAGTGTATGACTAAATTTCCTACCCCTTCAGCTACTGCCGAATATTTATCATCCAATGTGAAGCAATATCGTACCGTAGCTGGCAAATGACTCAGCATTAGCAAGACTAAGAGAAAGGAAATTAGAGTGGAATGTGTCTGAGAGCCGATTTATTTATGTCGAGGTTGGGTGATAAGGGTCACACCTCCCTGTATAGTCTGGTTCAGGAAAAATGTAGAAGAGGATAAAGCAGATGCTCATCTAGAGTCAGTTTTGAGGCTCTTTTCTGTAGGATAACCTTTGTTGGTTAAGGTAAAGATGAGGTGAGGGAAAGCTCTGAACAGTAAACACAGTGTATAGGGCGGTGCAGCCTGGAACAGCAGAGTGAGGAAGCAGACCGTGTAGAAGAATGGTTGGAATCTACTATCTGTTCTGATCATCACAGGTACAAGGCTCTTTGTCTGAAAACTGCTCTAAAAGGTTTAGACCCGGTCACGCGACAGCTATTGAAAAGGGGGTTCAAAGTAACACAAAGTCTTTGAAGCAGAGAGGGGCACAGACTCAGAGGCCCACGTACTCAGACCATTCCCTGACCAACTTTATGGCTGTAGGAAGCACTGAAACGAGTTTCTCTAGAAAACCTTTCTGCTTGCTTTAGTCAGTTATCTGTCCCTCTTGCATCCATAAACCCCCTGAATTCCCTTAAAAAAAATAGGCACGCGAGCTAAAACTCCTAAGTAAAAGAATTTAAGGGATGTGGCGAGACTTACTCTGCAGTTCCTTGTCCCTCAGCTGGCGGATTGCAGCTCGGATCAGCTTCCTCTCTTCGTACTCACTGGCACCACGCAGCTATAGATGTGTAGACAGTGAAGCAGATGAAGGGAGACACACAGATGGAAAGAAAAGAAGACAGAGTCAGACAGAGAGTCAGACAGAGAAAGTCCACATGAACACGGTCAGAGGCATATTCAAATCAACTGAACTGACAATATAACAGGGAGACAAACCACCTTTAACTTAAGATAAAAATCAAAAAATGACACAAGTCTGGAGGAATGTATTGTTGTTTGTTTATTACGTTGCATGCCATGTTATAGGAAAAGGGGCAAGCTCAGAAATAATTGCTTAGTATAAACCTGTTATTCTACATATAAGAGGGAGTCTATGTACCTCCAGAGTCCATAGACTGTATGTTTGTGTGTGTTTTTGGATATGAGCATTTTGTTTGTGTAAATGTGTTCCCGCAATTGGAAACTCACCAGTTTGGTGAGCTCTTCAATGTCCTGGATGGCCTGCAGCTTCCCAGATAGCAAATCCAGAGTGTCGGCCCTGATCACACATAGTTCTGTGTCAGTATTCCACATATTCCAATGTGCTTGCAGCATAATACCTGGAACATTTCAGGATATCGAGGGTGCCACCCCTCACACACATTTAGGGTTTTTCTCCCGGAGCGTGACAGGAAGGGGGGACCACCCAATGGGTTCTCTTGGTTAAGGGAGGAACAGTAGCTAGCTCCCAAGAAAAGAATTTCATAAAGTGAGATGGAAAATGTGACTGCTTCAGTAAAGCGCCTGAGGAGGAGTGCTATCCACCGTACTTCCCCCCCAGTTTCCCACCAAAAAGCTATTTAACCTCAATCTGCCATTCTCGTCTCATTTTCCACCACATTCCCAGGGCTTCTGGACATGAGGAGCACTGAGGAGAGATTTTTCACATTCTCGAGCAGCAGCACATTGGATAGCTATCAAAAGAAAGTGTTTGCAAGTTTGCTAAACCACAACAATACTCATACAACTTTACATAATAAAGGGGTCTGGGTGGAGCTCACACATTAGGCATAGGATGTCCATCGTTATTATTCAAATAAAAAAATGTTAAAAATATTTATATGAAATTGATGAAAAAAAATCTTAAAACGTTTGCAGATTTATGTAAGTTAGTATTAATCAACTAACACACATTTAATTTTTGTTTTGCCTAATGGCCCTTGCCATTTAACGTAAAATAAGGTATCTGTCACTAGCGGCAGTGTTCCATGAATTTATTTAGCTAGCCAGAATGGCTGAAACTAGCCAGTAAAAACACTTGTGAAATAATGCGTGAATGACGAGAAGAATATAATGATATAGTAATTTCCAAAAATCTGAAAAGAGCAGTCTAGTAGCTGTTTGGATCTCACCTGCCTTTTTTTTTGCCCCCACTTTCAGAATTCCAGAATAGCGTTACTTTGGAAAACACCATCAAGACAGCATATATGTGGTATAATGTCTGGATGGTTGCTGCTGGAGTTTCTGTGCTGTGGATAGCTAAATAAATAAAATGGGTTATTATATGCTATGGTCTTCTCGTCATTTTCCTCACTTAGGATAGCAGTAGGTTAATGTGGTTTCATTTTTCATAGTCAGTTGCACACAATGAGCTTAAGCTACTGTGTGATGGTGGACTAGGCCTATAGCATAATTCTAGAATCAACATAAAAACTATCATTTGAAGAAGTTCAATCCTAAATGCCTTTTTAAAAGAAGTTTCCCAGCTCTAACACACACACACACACACACACACACACACACACACACACACACACACACACACACACGTACAGCTGATTGAGTCCAATGGAGATACAGCTGCAGTGAGTCATTTAACTGTTTGCATTTTCTAATTTGTGTCTGCATGTTTGGTCTTTAGGACACTCTGCGCATCGTATCTGCACTGACAGAGCAGTTCATCCACATGGCTCAGGCAGAAGGAAAAACTGACAGCTGCCCAGAATTGAAGCATCACTGTGCTTATTGCGATAGTAACTGCTTTTGCTTTTCATTAACTAGCACTAGCATTGTTCCTAGCAGAGGTAGTTAGCAGTTGTCCTGCTTTCTTTGTGATATAAAGCCCTTCTATCATCATTACCTGATTTCTTTACAGAGTTATGCTGCTCTTCATCTGTTTACTGTTGTCCAATGTACCTCGTTACTTCCATGCTGGCTGGTCAGGCAACCGCTTTGAGAACTGAAATGCTGGAGTGAAATGCACCAGCACACTGCCCTCTGAACGAGGTGTGTGTGTGGATATTTATATATTACATTGCGGGGAGCAAATTTATGGGAACATTTTTCAGTCTTCACAAGGGGAAACTCAATTTTATAAAAATCTGTAAATGCAAAAAAACTAACCATGCCAAGTCTTCTATTTTGTTTGCTTACTTATGGCTGTGGTTAGGGGTCAAGGTTGTCATAGTTGAAATTAGGGTAATAATGGATGAAGGGTCCTCACAAACATACGTGTGTATTTTCACCAACCCTGTCCAGCACTCTGATGATGTTATTACCATTCACATGTTCTGAGGAGACAAGCATGCTTGCCCATTATTTTCAGATGGCAGTGAATGTGCAGATGTTGTAAGCAAATCACCTGTTTGAACGTGTGTGTTAGGACGGTTGTTTTTAACCTGCTTTTAAATGTATGAACACATACAAACTAAGTCATGCAGTAAATCATGTGTATACAAATGGTCTTAATATATACACATATCCAGCTGTTGTGGATGCAGAACCACACCGATATGTGTGTGTTGTTAGCAGAATTAAATATATACAAACAAAATAAATTTGAACTATAAACAGGAAGTTTATAAAAATCAGGAGTCAGTGAGTCATGCAGTTAGTGGGTTTGTGTGTTGCGGCTTGTGAGCGTGTAAGAGCTTTGTGTGGGCATGGGCCACTGTCGGGAAAAACCTCACCTGTGCTGGTTCTCTTTGTCGTCGTGCAGGTGCTGGTGAGCTGGCCGGAAGCGCTTGCTGGCCAGTGCTGCCTCCATCTCCTCAATCTCCCTCTGCCGCAGGTCTCGGATCGCAGAGTGAATGAGTCGCCGCTCATCCAGGTTAACGGTGCTATCGAGCTACAGAGAGACAGACATAAATGGATTGAAAAATAGAGTGACGTAGCTCTCTGGGACTTGTAAGGGCCATTCTGCCGAATTGGTGCCATTTATGTCCCCACGACGTCATATGTATAAATATGCAAGAAAAATTGCTTAACAATGTTTATTATCAAGCAAAGTTTCCTCATTGCAAATTTAAGACGCACAATGTAAAACATTAATAAAAACTACATGGAACACTGAAAAATGTGTTTGTCATCTGTCCCTGCTCACTAATGCTATATTACACCATGAAAAATGAGTAAAAACCTTCAAAAATCTTACTTTTCCTTTGTATTGCTGTGCCCCAGTATTTCCAATTTATGCTTTAAATACATTTTACTTATAGTAAAATAAATACTAGTTAAAATATACATTTTAGTAGTGTCCTCAGATTTTCACTCAAACTTGTCATTGCAATATATTTCTGCCCCTAAAATATTCGGCACATTCCTCGAGTGGCATGTTCAATAGGAACTTGCATCATTTCAGTCACCAGAAAACCATAAGAAAATCAAAACTAATTTCCCTCACTTTCTTTTCTGCATTTTTGATATCGCAACTTCAGCTCTGGAAAAAATTAAAATACTCACTCAATTTCACTCATTTCTCAATTTATGGGTATGTGCCTGTGAAAAATATACAATTTTTTTGCAAACTTCAGCCGGGCTCTTCCCTGCTTCTCAATAATGAAGAGCTTCTTCCTTGCTTTATGGGTCTTCAGTTATGTTTCTAGGACCCTGTCATGAACTACACATTTCCAATTCTTTATGAAGGTCACTTGAGGTCATCCTCCGATTTATGAGGCACTGCCAGATAAGTTGACGGTCATCTCTGGCATAAGAAAGTTGCTTCTGCCCTCTGCCTGGCTGGTTTTTGGTCATTGCCAGCGCCTCCTGCTTCACCTTGTTCTTGTGTACTGCTGTCTTAGAAACTCTGAGCCTGGAAGCAGCTGCTGCTCAGCGTAGCTTCTGCCAGAAGGACCAGGATTAAACCAGGATTTTAAAATGCAGATTTTTTTTTTTTTAAATACTGTATAGAATGGTCTCAGTTTTTTCCAGAGCTGTACGTCTGAGGCAGTTAATTCCAACATTCAGACCTGTTACTCAAATCATTACTTTGATTATATTTATTACAAAAAAAATATATATTGGAAAGTTACTTGAATGTGCTTAATGTTACCATACCATTAGCTTTGATGACATATGGCTACGGTTCACAAATTTGCAAAATTTTATGCTAAAACTGTCACTTTCAATCTTGTTACTCACTTAAAGAGTAACAGGACTGAAAAACAGCAGGATTGAGAAGAGTGGATGTAATAACCAATTTACTGAAGGTGTTGGCATTAAAAAATCAATTTTACAATGTGAAAAATTATTTTCAGGGAGCCAATCCAGCACTAGCGCTGCATGATGCTGATCCAGAGAGGAGGGAGAAATACTTAGACAAAAAGTCAGAAATACAGGCAGGACCTAGCATCAGGTAGAAAAAAAGACAATAAATGAAATTATAGAGGAATAAGTTCAGACAGAAGACAAGTTCATGTCTGGAGCTATAAAAAGCTGTAAACCATTTAAGCTCTCGACCACTTTGTTTCTCTCTCACATTCATTTCCATTCATTCCTGTTACTGTTTAAATAAAGTTAGAGCATTTCTCTCAGTTATGGTCCATCATGTATGAAATAATGTTTAAATTACATGGCGATTTGATAACACGGAGGTTAGGATTCCGTAAAAAAAAAAAAATTAATGGATTTTTTTTTCCCCTTTGTTTTAGAAAAGTACAATATGAACACATAAGTTCTTTTGAACATGTAACTATTTTTTAAAAATACACATCACACTGAGGGGAATGCAAAAAAGCTAGTTGTCATGATTTTTAAATGACATTTAAACAGTTGCATGAGGTTTGTGTAACACGACTGAGGAAAATGCAATCATCCTCCACTTTAAAAAACATGTAAAAAATAAAATAAAGTTGCCTGAAATTGACCAATGGACATATTGATGAGAAATATGTGCATTGCACATATTTTAAGAAAATATGGCCTCAGGGAGCACAAGTAGACCATTAAAAGCAAACAGATCTAAACTCAAACTGAAACCTGCTAGAGACACAAATTGAACAGAATCGTGATACAGCCAAGGAAAGAAACGTTCAAACATTCAGTGGCCACATGCAGTCCGTGGCCGATATTAAGCCCCTCATACATCTTACATAAAACAGCCTTTAAATATTTCTTGCATGCTGGCATTACCTCTTACAGACCCTTAAGGTCATACACAGGGAAGATGGGAAATCCAAACATTATGGAAGCATGCATTTTCCTTGGCTGATCCCAATTGCTGGCCAATTCTGATTTTTTTAGTATAACATTAATTAACATTTTTAACGCTTCAAAATTCTTTAATAAAGATATTTAAAACAACTGTTTCAAATAAATAATAAAGAAAGGTTTTGCAAGTAAAGCGTTGACAAACCTCACTGGGGTAAGCCTAACATCATGTCCTGCCTAACATTTCTGCTTAATCCTCTTGCCTCCTCCCTGACTTGGCTTTAACAAGCCACGCCTGGTGTGCGTTTAGTCTTACCTCTCATTTCTGCCCTTGTATTAATCACTCCCAGCTGCCTCCTGTTTGCTCCCTAGTTATCTTGTATTTGTGCTTCCCAGTTCAGCCGTCCCCAGCTCCATCATTAATGCTGCTACCCTGCGCGTGTGCGAGCGCTGCCATCCTCTGTAGCCCCTTGTCTGGATCCATCGTAATCCTGTTTATTTTCTGTTTTGTTATTGTAATCCAATAAACCCTCTTTACTTTGAAACTATGCCTGTTCCCGCATCCCCCATTCCCCCTAGATACACCTAGTTCCTCCATGGACAAGTTTTTGTTCACGTTTTACAGAATGCGAATTTAACACTGCTTGTAGCATTACAATAATAACCTTAATTATAGCCGCACACCTCTGGGACCTTGGTTTGAGTCGCCTCCTGCATTCCATATGGGCGGAGTTTGCATGTTCTCCCTGTGGTGCCGTAGAGTTTCCGCAGGGTAATTGTCCGTAGCTATGCATGTGAGAGTGTGCCCTGTGATACGTTGGGGGTATCACCTGTAGGCTGCAGACCCTCCACAATAAGCAGTTACTTAGAAAATGGACGGAGTAAAATACACTGACTCATAGCAAATGTGCTTTTCGTTTTTAAGAAAAAAAATAAAGTTTTGAGTAATGAACATTAATCACTTCTGTATAGTACTGGGTGGGGTACCGGTTCATCCAATATACTTGTTTTAATTTCCAGAACTATGTGAATTTTTCCATATACCATCATACCATAGCATATCTGAAGCAACAGCTGTAATGCTTCAATAGGTAGGAAACTACATAAAATTGTTCACCTTTTATCTGAATCTTTTATCTCAATGTTTTACTATATTAATTTTGTAAACCTTTGGGAACTACTGAAAGAACTGCAAAAGAACAACTTAGGAACTACGGAAGGAACAAATAATGTATGCTACAAGCAGGAGGCAGCATGTGGCGCAGTGGGCTAAGCCTATATGCCTATAATCAGAAGGTTGCCAGTTCGAACCCAGCCTCAGCATGTCTTGAGCAAGACCCTTAACCCCCAGCTCTCTGGACACTGCAACAGGTGGCTGCCATTCATGGCCAGCTTACTCTACAAAGAGCAAGTTTGGGGTGGCATAAAAACAATTTCAATGAAGTATCGATGATTATTATTAAGTGAAATACTGTTGTCATGTTTGTTAATTAATGAATCAGGACGCATCTTTTATCTCAAGTAGCAACTATATTTATTCATGAACCATTCATGACTTCTACTTCAGTCGTAAATGAGTTACGCGTAATACTAAGTATTCTGCCCTGTCAAGTAAAGTGCTGCCCAATTAATTGTGTGTGCCCTTCTTAATAATAGTTCTAACTTTATAACACAGCTCTCCTTATATAACTATTCAGCATTATATGATACAGGTTTCCCCCATTATTTAATAGTGAAGTGTACCTGTGAAACCTTTCCTAAGCCAAAATAGCATAAAGCGGAAAGGCAATTACCATTCATCTACATGGGAATAATTGTTGAGCATTCCCAGCCCAAAGATTAACCCACCAAACAACACATGAAACCTAAAATAACAGAAACATACAGTACACACAGACAGTACACAGCCTGTAAAGTAAAAGGCTATACGGTGTTTCACTTACCAGAATCAATACAGTCATGCATCACTTAATGACAAGGATAGTTTTTGACAAATGCTTGGTTGGGTGATTTTGTCATTGTGAATACCTTAGAGTGTACTATATTCCATTTACCTTGAGGGTCGGAAGTCGGAACTGGAAATGATGTCACACCCGAGTTAATGGCAGGGGTAATTTCTGAGAAAAGCGTTGTTACGTGGTTTTGTCATTGTGAGAGCATCATAGAGTGTACTGCATTCCATTTACCTCTGAAGTCAGAGCTGGGAATGAAGTTACACCCGAGTTAACCGTGTTCCAGTACAGCAAGTCGGAAAGCCATTTATAGCAATACCAGTTGATAACGCATTGCGTGGAATTTTGCGCATACAAACACCTTCAAGGTAACTGGAACGCAGCAAAATGTTATGCCGGTTACAATGTTACTAGACGATAAGAATTTTTTAGTCCCATTATAATGTTATGGGACTACATTGTACTTCCGGTCCGTCACTCATTATGTATATCTATAATATACGATTATAATCAATAAAACATGTCACTATACACCTCCAATCTAATAAAACATGTCAGTGAAATTGTGGGGCACCGCCCTCTCCAAATATCTATACAGAAGAATACATAGGCCTACTTTAACATGTTAAACATAAATTAATCAATAAATAATGTGAAATAATTATGAAATAGAATTTGTTTACTCATTCAATACACCTGGTACTCTGTCATTAAAAACCCATTCCAAATCGTTATGTGAAAATGTATACTTCCTGGGTGAAGAGCACAAGCCAGTTGCGGGGTTAGTCTATAAGAGTTGCGGGGGTAGTCTATGTGCATAGGGAAAAGAGACTTCTGTATTAGCTAAATTGTATCTTAAGTATTTCACCTGGCTAGCTAACAGGTAGTATACACGTGCTTTACACCGCTGCATCCAACGCTTTGCGTTGCGATGGGTGATTTAAGGCTTAGATGCAGCTGGTTGCCCATGGAATCAAGGCCAATGAATATGCCCTCAATTCCGAACAGCCATTTGTAACATGAAATGTTCGTAAGTCGTTATTCATCATCATTTTAAGGGTATATGCAAGTAAAAAAAAACTAGGATGCTGGGAGTACGCACACTACGCTGTGGGAGTAGCGGACAAAAGACATACTAGGTGGAATTGGTGCACAGAAAAAAAAAAATATGTTGTAGACAGGAAATGGGAGCCCAAGGAACAAAATTTGGACTTATAGTCCTCTTCGTTCGTATGTTTGAAAGTTCATAAGTTGAAAGTTTTTAAGTAGAGGAGCATCTGTACTACTAACCATTTTAACACAACAAATATCAGTGCAGACAGTGCAAAATCAACAGATTTTGCACGGATAAGTTAAGATAACCCTTAACTTATCCGACAGTTTCTCACGAATCGAAGGATGACATCAAGTGATCTTCCAAATGAATGGGAGACATTAAGTGCAGGTGTGAGGTGCGCTGCTAGGTTAGTTTGTATCAGACTCCTAGAAGCAGGACTGAGGTCCCATAAAGCACGGAAAAAGCCCTTCATTAATGAGAAACAGGGAAGAAGCAAACTGCAGTTTGCAGAAAAATAAGTATTATTCACAGATGCACACCCATAAATTGAGAAATGAGTGAAACAAAAGCTGTGCTGTGGTCCCTTAATTTTTTCTGCGGCTGTATATATATATATATAACATTATAGAATTACAAAATATAGTGCTCTGGGACTGTTGTTATATACCAGAGTTTTTTTTTAGCATAACCTCCCAAGCAACTGGTATCAGTGTCAGTTTTCAAAATAATTCGCTATCGCTATCCCTTAAATGTCCCCCACAATGTAATAAACACCTGTTATTTTTGTTTTGGGGACCATTTTTTCAGGTCCCCACAATGATCTGTGAATGCAATCAAAAAAATAAAAATGCCAAAAGTCTCATATTTTGTTTGGTTATTAAACCATATTAACTTATGGTTAAGGTTAGGGCTGGGTGGGGTTAAGGTCATCATGTTGGGATTAGTGTTTTCCCCATAGAAATGAATGGAGAGTCCCCACAAAGATATAATTAGAAACCTCTGTTTGTGTGTGTGTGTGTGTGTGTGTGTGTGTGTGTGTGTGTGTGCGCGCGCACAGAATTTGCATGCTTTCCATTAATTAAGCGGGTTTCCACTAGCTGCTCCAGTTTCCTTCTGCAGTCCAAAGTCTTGCAGTTTAGATAAACGCCCTCAGTGCATGCTTGAGTGTGTAGCTTGCAGTGAACCCAGATTACCCCCTACCTTGTGCCCTGTTCTACTTGGACCCTGTGCTATTAATGTAGGGTCATCGCAGATTTTAGGACAGGATGGTTATTACAGATGTGTTTTACAGTTATAAAAGGACTGTTTTAATATAACAATTTGGGAGTATACTAAACTCCCTTTGGGACAGGAGGAGTAAACGGTAGATTGCAGTGGTTAAACTGAAAGGGAGAGGCCATGACTATAAAAGGACAGTAGAGTGCAGGGGGTGAGAATACGAGGACTCACACTCGTTCCACACATTTCTGCTGACTCACAGGAGGAACTCAGCAAAAATAGACCAGAAAAGTGATAGTGGTCACATAGTATAGATATGACACAGAACTGTGGAGACACATTCTATAAGCGGCAGCATGTGCTTAACTATTATACATCTTAATACATAAACACAATACTCTTCTTTTTACGGAGGGTATTTTCTGGCAATATTCGATACATATACGTAATTTAAATGATTGTTCATACATGTCATGTAATATTTATTAAAATATGCAAGAAAATCACATTATATATGGGGTTACATAGATTGTTCGCTATTATCTGACGTAGGTCTTGGAGCATATCACCTGCAGATATGGGGGACTACAATAAAACGCGGTCATGATGTTTATGATTTGTATTTTTAAGTCATGAGCGGGGCTGTGTAGTTGGGTTAGTTAGGGAGGTTTATTTGAGATTTTGGGAAGTAAGGACGCTTGTGTAACACACAGTGATTTAGGGACTGTTCATCTGTAATGACTTTTTTCCTAAATCAGGTCCTAACCCTAATTATCATGATTGCCTAACAGTTAAGACAGGATCTGCAAGTTAGGAAGTTCCTGTAATACGGCCCCAGGACAGAACAGACAAAATGCAGTTACAAATGAGAATTCAGTCAACTACGCAAGATCGATCTGTTGTGATTTAGTTTTCAATATAACCAATTACATGTTTGGTTGTGTTTTGAGCCTGCCCTCGGAGTTGATGGGATACTTTGACTGAAATTTTTAATGGTTTTAAATAACCATTGAAATGACGTATTTAAAAATGATCATTTAAAGTACATTTATCTACTGAACATTGTCACAAAACACCCTCCACATTTACAAATGTCTCAGAGAACCTGTACAATGCTGAAATTGCTACACTAAAAGAAAATTTTAAAGAAGAATCACATCATTAAACGAGGGAAAAAAACCCATCATAAAGCAGTGTTTCCCCTAAGTTTAATAGCTTTGGGGGGGGGGGGGGGGTCAGACGGACACCGACAGGATTCATGGTGTTCATGTGTTTCTTTTAATGGCAGCAGTCAATATAACAACTGAGCTAAACATCAGAACATTTCTGCTACTCACAGGAGAGCGAGTGTTGCCATCTTCACCACCCTGGGAGTGTGTAAGAAACAGATATTTTCGTCTGCTTTTCAGACACATTTTCCGACACGCGCTCTCTGTCTGCTGCTGGGAGTGTGCTCACCTGTGTGTGCGTGCATCGGGGCGGAACACCGCCATGCGCGATACAAAGAGCAGAAGAGAATTGTAAAGGTGCCACCGTGTAGAAACAAAAATGACAAGCAGTTGTGTAAATAAGATAAATAACATAAGGCTATTTAGTTTGTTTAATAAAAGGACAATGTATAGACCTGTTCTATAGGAAAGGTAACCTTAAATGACTTCTGCTGTGATCTGGCGCTACACAGAAAATAAACTTAACTTGACCTTAACTAGGGGCAGGAGGTACCATTGTGTGTGTGTGTATATATATATATATATATATATATATATATATATATATATATGTAACATAATGGTAGGGGAAACACTGATAATGGATTTAAGCTATTCTCACCATGTGGTAGTGAATAAACTTCCAATTTAAGTGGCTAAAAATTAGGATTTATTAGGATATATTACTTCCTGGCCAAATTCTGATTAGACCACATCCCTGTGTGTTGAAAAGGGTAAATACCGCTGTATTTTTGGAGGAAAAAAAAAATCATCACATGAATTAGCCATTGTTATGATAGGAGAACTGTCGCTGAAGCATGAATGTAAAACAGCATAAACAGGGTCATTTCAAGTGAATGGGAGTGGGGGTACTCCCATTCAACCCGTCTGATGATATATATATTCAAGCAGCCGCATTGAGTAAGTTCCAAGTTGAGTAAATCAAATAGTTAGCACCAACCAAGGTCTGACTGCATTAAATAGACATTACTGATTGGCTACTGGTGCCATTTGAACAGAAAAAATAAACCACAAAGAAACGGCTGTGGCTGGCACAGGAAGGCAATAAATGATGAGGGTAAATATGACACACCTTTCACTGGAAGCCTGCCAGTGTGAAATTTAAAAACCAAATGCATACAAACCAGACAAAAGACCAAACAGAAGCCAATGGAGACACAGTGGCCATGCGGTACAATACAAAAGAACAAACACACAATACGTCCAAACCATAAATCAACAAATTTTGCTAACAGCCGTTGGTCCAAGACAAGGGCTGTACTGTTGGGATAGCGGAGCTGCAAAACCACACATGGCTGGAGGCCACTAGCAGGGCCATATCCTACAGTGAAAAGCTGGCTCTACTGAGCACCAAAGGACCAATCACTTCTACAGTTTTTAAGAAACTCAAAACTAAAGGCCAATGAATGTGCCCTCTAAATATAATACAGACCCTACCACAGCTCAGAACAAAAATGATTACACCCGTGATATATTACAGTTCAAGAAGAAGAGAATTGCATTAATATTCATTTTAAACCAAAATCAGAATCAAAACACTACTTAAACAGCTGAGAATATCTACTGCACAGTCAGGGTCATTGTAAAAGAATCACTAGTCATACGTTAAGTGGTAAACCAACACAGCAGCAACACCAGTCATTCTAGCAGAAGAGTCCTGGAGACAAGGATGGAATGAACAAAGACCGAGAAACAGGCATATGTCTGACATTCATCAGTAGGGCTGCACAATTAATTGTAAAAAAAAAAATGCTATCTCCATTCACACCTGTATGCGATCTCATTTCTAATTTACAGTGGCTCATCTGCATTGTATTACATCAGCTGAATCAAAACAAGCGCTCCTATTTTTCCCCAGAGAGTCTCAAGCATTCAATAATTCTGTACTCTCTTTATAGGGCACTTTTCCACTTCAAGAAAACATCAAAAGTGTGGTACTTCAAGGTGTAGATTTTCTACTGGCATATAAACTGATACTGTCTTTGAATGAATATTTTGTACTGAATTGTAAAAATTGCTGATTAAATCACTCCTAGGCAGGTCTGTAAAAAAAGTTATGTTGAACTCCCTTTTTTGTTTTATAAATACTCCAATATTTATTACAACAAAACTGCTATACTTAGAAATTTTCCAATACCGTGCTGCCCTAGTATATTAGAAAATACTTTATTTCTTTTTTTGTTATCCTGATCTGATTCTTTTGACCAGATTGCAGTTAAAGCCTGGGTCACTTCATTTGTCCATGCGTCCATTATTATTTATTTTTTTACCTCATTTATCATTGTTTTCTGAGTTTGCAACTGTTTTCAAGACACCAGTTGTATCGCGTTTCAGAGGCAGGCTATTTGCATGACCGATCGACAAAGAAGGCGTTTCACATAAAGTACCAAAAAAGTACCCCACTGGCACTTTTGGTTTCCCTAATTCAATGGTCAATTGAGCGTTTCCTTTCTGTTGTCAGAAGTTGATATGCAGGTCCTGGATCAATCATGTTTGGCACAGTTTTCTTGGGTTTCCTTTTGCAGTTTAATGAGTGCAATAAACGTTTATATTTGAGGGGGAAAAATCATTACAGGGAATCGTGATCTCAATTCTAAGCAAAGATAAATGCGATTTACATTTTTTTGGATTTGTGCAGGCCTAGTCTTCAGCCCCAATGTTACCCAGTCTGACAGTCAAACACAAGGCCCACCTCTCTGGTTTATAGAGCACTAAGCAATTATATAGATTACTATATTCCCAAAGAAAAGAGACTATTACAGGGATTCTCACACCCAAATTATGTTCTTCCTATTTGTACAGCTGGCCAGCATGATATAATATAGACATTGCAAGTTATGCACCACAATAGTCATCTGGACTGAGGCTTGAGTGGTATATGTTAAACAGCATTTTGATGATTTCAAATGCAATATTATTCCAAATTTTTGAAAAATAGGAGATAAATTACCATGGTATCAACCAAGATCATTTTTACTGTTATATGTAGGGTTGCAAAAGGGTGGAAATTTTCCATGGAAAAAATTAGGAAATAAAACAGTGTGTTTTGATGCAGGTGATTATTTTTGGGTGTTTTTAATACACATAATTACAAGCACTTGGTTACACAAAGATATCACTATTAGTGCTGTCAAGTTTGGCATCTTGCGATTCTGATGGTACCTGCATGACATCTGCGTCAAAGGTTTCATAAGTTATTGATTTTAAATTCTATCAATGAATTGTGCAGTAATCGGGCACAATGAATTGTCAATGAAACTGTGTTAGCTTATATTTGGCATATCTGATTTATCAGCTAGCCATATACTGTATAATTACATTTCGATTTAATATTTGCTAGCTAAACTTTAATACCATAGATGAAATATATTTTACCCAGTAATATCATAAAACCTTACTTGACTGGATATATACTCCTGAGCTCAAATGCAGTAGTGTCAATGCATGATGTCACCCCACAAATCTGTTCTAACAAGATTACTACACTGTATTGCCAAAAGTATTGGGACACCCCACCAAATCATCAAATTCAGATGTTTAAGTTGAAATATTTTAAATCATAACTAATGCATAAAGTTTGTTTTTAATGTGAAATGAGCCAAGATTAAAATGCATACAGTAGTCACCTGGTTGTGCCAACATGAGTAAATAAAAAGCATACCACTCCTGTTCCAAAGAGAAGTGTGGTGTGCAATCATCTGTATGTGTATAGAATACCATCAGTGTATAAGAGGAAGCAGGAGACAGTTCTATATGTCGTATATGTAGGGCCCTATGATTTCCGCGATGCGGAAAACGCGGACGGAATCGCAGAATTCAACAAATAAAATGGATTCCGTTGTAAAACGCGGAATGTCGTATAATTCGCTGATATCGGTGTGTGGGCAAAGCAACGCAATTATTTCTAATGAATTTTGGCCGCTGCAGCCCCCTGTATGTGTTACCTGTTGAGGCGGGACTCGCAGACAAACATACAGACACGGGGGAAAAAGTCAGCTATGGCGAAGAGGCTCGCTGAAACACCGAAGTCCTCAAAAAAATTACGGAATTCGACTCTTAGTGCTAAGTTTAGGGCAGAACAATACCCAAACGATTTTTATGAATCGGGAGAACAACTCTTTTGTAGGTTTTGCCAGCACACGATAGACTGGACCCGCAAGAACACATGTGATGACCACTTACAGTCACATCAGAAACAGAGACAAGAAGCAGACTAGCGCGAGCCGCTCACTCCAGCAAAGTCTTGGTCATGCAAACAAATCAGCTGAAGCAAGACGTGAGTTTATTGAAGATTTTGTTGCTCGATGTGCCGAGTCAGACATTCCTTTAGAAAAAATGAAAAAGCTACGTCCGTTTTTGGTCAAGCACTGTAAACTTACAG
>JAODKE010000043.1:37477956-37500762 GCA_026779605.1 Mormyrus hasselquistii
CGACTTCTGATATTAATATCGAGTTCTAGGTCAAACTGGTTTGTTTGACTTTCAACAAATTCGAGTTCTAGTGAGTTCGAGATCCGAGGTACCACTGTGTGTATATATATATATATATCTGTGTGTGTGTGTATAACCCCCCCTCCCCATTTTTGCTTTTAGCCACCATTAATTTCCAACTCTGCCTACCTCCCATTTTCTGTTAGCGCAAAGAAAATGGGGTTGTGGCCAGCGGGACCTAATTGATAGACAGCTATAGCAATAGACATGTACTGTAACTGGATATGATACTGTTCTGGTACCCTTAAGCAGAATACTTGGGGTGCAATTACAATACTTTTGGTACTTTCCCTTTTCCGTTGACTTCCAATCAAGTACAGTACCAGTATCTCAGAGCCCTTTTCCACCGCAACAGGTGCTGTATTTTTGGTACTTTGAGATATGGTACTTCAAGGTGTTGGTTTTACACTGGTGTAAAAACTGGTATTGGCGCCAAATGTAATATACTACAGCCATTTTTCGAATTTGGAACAAAATACTCTGCCTCATGTGGTGATGTCATTCGGCAACCGGTACTAGTTTTTACACCAGTGGAAAACCAACACCTTAAAGTATCGTACTTTTTTGCACTTTCTCAAAGTACCTGCTGCAGTGGAAAAGAGCCCTTAGTCAGAATTTCTTTCAGAAAGAGGATTAGACAAGTAATAATTAAAATAAAACACTAATACAAGAAAAACACTAATAAAAACTGCTTTTGGGGGGCAATGTGCAGCTTAGTAGGCTGAGCATCTGTGCCTGTGATCAGAAGGTTGCCAGTTTGATCCCGGCCTTGAACAAGGGCACTGCTATGTAATCACTTACTGTACAAGTCTCAAAGAGAATTCCCCCACAGGGATCAATCAAGTGTCAATTATTATTTTATTATTAAATCACACTAGGGTGTCTGACTCAAAAAATCCTAAGTAAATTCAATCAAATAGATCACAACCGATAGCCACAGCTTAAGCTCGAACCCTTGTCCTCTTCTACAACTGGTACGGAGCAGCTTGGAACCAGGAAATATCAAGTATTAATCTCACATAAAGAAAGGCCCTAGCCAGTTTGGGTGTGGCATTTCTATGACATCCTTACTGTCAGAATTGGTAGAAGGAGGAAGAGCAAATATGTGTGGGCAGCCACTGTCACATCCAGCCATACCCACCATGCCACTGGAAGGCTAAAACTCCCTGGACAGGAATTAAAGAGTCAAGGAAAACATGAAAATGGTGACCTCTCCTGCCAGCCCAAAATCAGCATTTGACCTTATAAGGATATTAGCCATAGACAAGCTGTGCAAACATGGGGGAAGCTGTGCGGCAGCAAGGTGAGTGACAGATAGAGAGGAAAAAGGAAGGGGATACTATATGCATGGGAATGATAAGAGGAAGCCAAAGAGAACAAGAGAAGAAACTTTACATAGTAGAGTCATTACTGCTATTTTATGTTGTTTTGTTAATGTTTCTTTATCTAATCGAGTCAAGGATATACTGGATTAGTCAAATGTTTAAGAGCTTTCAGCTATAAATACTGTGAGTAATTTAATGGCTCGTTATTGTGACAAACTACTTTCACAGAAAAAAATGCCTTTTTAATTAGGACTTAAACACATTTTTGACTTCAGGAAATCATAGGTAGTTTATTGGGTAGTTCCAGAAAGCTCCATTTAGCTTCTGTCTGACAGTGAGTTTTTCGTCTCTTCCTTTTCACATCAAAAACAGTCACTGTACCACTATATCAATATTCCACTGATGCAGCCACTCAGAGTAACATAACCAGGTCAACATTATGTTAGTATAGACACAGAGCCTCTTGGGACCACTTGTAAGGGTTTCTCTGAGGAATTCAAGCCTCAAATTCAAAGATGCAGGCATCTGCAGTAGTACCAAATACAAATCTTCAAACATATTAAGCACTTGTTTTTTTTGGTTTGTGTTAATCTGTTAATGACCCAGCAATCTTGTATTTACCTTAGTAAAGTCAAACCAGATTTGATGTTAGTCCTGCGTTCAGCAAATATGTCTGTAAGGCTGTAAGTGTACTGAAGAATGACAGTGCTGGCATGACCCAACCCAGTGCTGGAAACCAACTTACTGTAAACCTCCCAGTCTTCCTTGCGATCAGAATTCAAAGACATTGCTTTGGCTGCTCTCTGTTAAAAATTTGGAGAAATTACAAAGGATCTGTGAGTCAGATGTTGATCCTCGAAGCACTGCGTCAACAGTCCAAAAAGTAGCCTAAAGCATACTGGTGATTTATCTGTAACAGTCTGTACTTGCTCTCTCCTTCTTACCTTCCACTTTCTTGGATGATACTTTTCTACATCAGGGAAAAATATGGAGTGTGGGCTTCCATAACGCCTGACTTGGTATCAAGGCTCTATGAGCTGATAGTGGGATCATGACCCTAATTCGACCCTCAAGCTTTTAATCATTTTGATTTATTTACTTTTTTAAGTTGAGAAAATGGATTACTACCTGGTGAAAAAGAAAAAAATAAAAAACACACCAACCTAAGTTCAGAATGCCATTGTTGTCATTGAAAATACAAAGCTGAGTTTAGCAGAGAACAATTTCAAACTGACTTAGGATTTAATTCATTGATTACAGCAGATGTGATCAGCATTTTTATTTCATCTACGGTTCTCAGAAGTAAACACAACTTGCTCATTCCTGCAGAGCACTAGCCAAATATATAATTATCTGCATACTTTCATATAGGTTTCTTTCTCTGGTATGAAGTTTTTCTTTGTGTATTTACCAGGACTCTTTAAAAAAATTGCAACTGATCCCTTGGGTGTGTGAAGTTAAAAAGACAGACAGTAAACAATGTTTTGCTATGCACCATTGTTCTCCCGTAATTAGATACTTCTGCCACAAATTAATGTCACCTCACAGCAAAAAGTCTGAAAAACAGAATTCAGAGTACACAGGAAGACAGGACATTGTGTTAAACAGAGTGCTACATACATATTATTCCCCTTACTGAAAGTACTGAAATAAATTTATTGTGTTATTAGTTGTGATAACTGGTTCCTGCTGAAAAGATTCTAGAAAGAACTAGTAGTTCATCAATTATGGTTAGAGAGTTGTGTGGCCAATGACCAATATACAATATTGGATTTTACTTGCAGAGCATTAAAAGTGAGAATAGCAATATAATTATAGTATTTTTATTAAACATAACTGATATAATTCAATTTTCACTTAAAAGGCCAGTAAAGCCGAGTACTAAGAACCTTTTCCCTAAAATGTCCAAATAAATGAAACACTCTACAAAAAAAATATAAACAATTCATACTGAAAATGACTAAGGTGTAACCTCGCCTATATATGGGAAGTCTGTCATCACACAGAATCGTCCAACACACCAATGGCAGAATATTATGTTACCAATTACTGCTGGATCCAGAATCCTTTTTAAAAAAATAACATGGAAAAACAATAGGTAATACTGAGTTTTTTCAGTGATTCATTTGCATTCCTGAATGGGGTCATCAATATTAATTTCAATGCAATGTCTAATTAAATTAAAAAACACTCACATTTGTCTGGCGTGAGTGTAGCTTCGCTATTTTACTACATAAGGAACGAGTCTTACTTCTCACCCACTTTTGGCTCATGTAGTTATTGTCAGACCTATATTGACAATAACTTCATGTCTCGATTTAACAGGATGTTTTGTGTAATATGCATAAATACAACAATTGCACAAGCTTGTTTGACAAGCTAGCGATACAGAATACCGATACAGATTCCGATAGAAGTGCTTTTTATTTTAATATTTTAACATAATATATATATATATATGTTAATATACATACTTTACATATTTTTTATCTAGTAAATACAAATACAATGTATGTACAAAAAATCGTTAATTAGTCTAATATGAACATACATAATGCACTTCCACCTCATTTCCACATCTCGATTTAAGTGTTTTCGAGGCTCTTGCATTTCAATTTAAATATCTTCCAAGCAACCATACGCAAGTGGCGCATGCTCAAAATTCCCCACAATGTTTCTCCCACTGGCAACAGCCATTTAGCGATGGCAGCCCCTCTTGTATCACAAGCTGTAGCGAGTGTGCAAAACAGCTCCTGCTAGCGACTCCCAAATCATCCATTGCTTTTTTCATATTACTCACGTTTTTTCACTCAATTTCAAGCGCTTTGCTTAGTGGGATTTTCCACTGAACACTACTTCCACCTCCCAAATGGCAAATTACTGTGTTACTAGTCATTGATAAAAGTATAAAATACTTACAGATCATCTCCCTCATATTTGTTCTTACGCTCCTCCTGCAGCAAAGGCTATGAGCATGAGGTCACAGCAGGCGGAAGACACTGCGCTCATACTGACTGAGTGGCAAAAAAAAACTTAGAAGCAGCAATAGCGTTCAGCTTGAATGCAGCAAAAATGTCTAAGATGGGGAAGAGCTGTTGTGTGACTGATTGTGCAAATCCATTTAATGAGAAATAGGAGCAGGATCTTGTTACAGAAAACTGAATAAGTAAGTATCAGACGTGGATTGGTCACATATGGTCATAATAGGTATCGATCAGTGCCGATACCCAACCGAATATCAGTTCGGTGCACCTCTAATCAAAACAATTGTCAGATTCAAAACATGGTATTACTTATGGTTAGTAAAATCAAGGGGATGTTAACTTTGTATCCTATGTTTGTCAATCACAATACCAAAGAAGTCAGGTACATAAGTACTTGTGACATTTTATTAGAGATACTCAGATAAGATTAGTCAGGAATAATAAACTGTAGGCAAAATTAAAAGTAAGCACAAAAAAAAAGAAAATTAATTCAGACAACTGGTAGTAAATTAACTGAACTGGCAATGAATATGGGGGAGGATACCTCTGCATTTTCTGAAAGCTTTTCTGAAAGCACTTGTATTCCTAATTCAGGGTTGAAGAGGGTCCGGAGCCTATTCTGGAGGTTATGCGCGCAAGGCAGGGAACAACCCAGGACAGAGCGCCAACCCAACGCAGGGCACATTCACACACTGCTCATTCACACCTGTGGACGATTTGGTAAATGCAATCAGCCTCGACATGTCTTTGGACCGTGGGGTACCCACGACGACACGGGGAAAATATGCAAACTCCACACACATGGAACCCTGGCGGAGACTCGAACCCAAGTCCCAGAGGTGTGAGGCAGCTGAGCTAACCACTGCACCTCTGCAGGGACCATCAATATATTCTAAACACCAATTTCAGATAAAGAGCCCAGTCACTGGGAACGTCTGTGTAGTTATTTCCAGTTGTGGGCATCAAATAAAATGAATATCAGCCAGACAAATAAAAGGGACGATCTGAACTGAAAAACTTTATTAATCTCAAGTGGGAAATTATGGAAAAGCAACCTCTATGTGGATATGGGAGCCAAAGTGAGAAACTAAATGCACAACCATCAACTTATAAGGTTACAGCACTACACGCTAAGCCACCACTGCCAATTTACAATATTATTCACATTAGGGAACAATACACTCAACTCACGATTCGATACGATTCACGATTCTGAGTTCACGATACGATATTCCCACGATTTTTTAGCAGGATGAGCTGCAGACAAATTTATTCAAAAATATTCCTTTATTTATCTTTCTAAACCATGCAAAATGTGTCCTCATCTTAACAGTGCTACTGAAATTGAATAAAATACTGTTTTAAAAAAATCCCAAAAAAATCTTTAAATAAATAAACTAAGGCTTGCATGTGCAGCTTTTTAGCGTGGTTTACCCTTTTAATAATGTTCAATCTGGCGGTGGTGAATTGAGTTCACTGTGGTGCTGGTGGACATGCTGAAGCACGTTCATTGTGCTGTTTGTGTATGTTATCAGTCTTTACAGTGTTTGCATGCAGTTTTTGTCTTGTCTGTGCTTTTCTCGCCGTTTTCATTTGTGATTACCGCAAAGCTAAAATGCTGCCACACCGTCAATTTAAGATCGGGCAGTCCATCCATCCATTTTCTGAAACCGCTTAATCCTAACTGGGGTCGCTCGGGGGGACCAGAGCCTATCATGGGAACAAGGACCGCAGGCAGGAACCAACCCCGGGCAGTCGCCTACACACCACAGGGCGCACACACTCATACAACTACAATTTCGACTCACCAATCAACCTATCTTGCACGCTTTTAGACCGTGAGAGGAAACCAGAGCCCCAGCAAAAACGGGGAGAGCGTGCAAACTCCACACAGAAAGGACCTGGGACTGAAGCCAGGACCTTCTTGCTGTGAGGCAGCAGCGCTAACCACTGTGCCACCGCGCCGTCTTCAATTTCAAATTCAATCGCCATCTCACGTCAAAACCAAAAACTGACGTACAACGTCGACGTGAATACACAGTGACATCTGACATCGAACTCATGTCGTAGAACCAAATGTAATATTACACCAGTTCTTCTGTTAAAGTACTGTGAAGTACTCCTAAAGTATCGATTCATTTTCCACATCAGCCAGTTTAAACTGTCATACATTTACATCGACTCGCGATCAGTAAGAATACACACACAAAAAAGAAATCTCTACAAAAGGTAAAAATTTCCACTTAGAAGCCTCCAAGCTAAAAGGATGACAATTTCAGATGTTCAAATCACATAGGTTTTCTTTTTGTAACACCAGACAATATTCTATTAATTATGATCACAAGGACAATTCATGACTTTAAGAGAAAAACAAGACTTTAAAAAGTTCTTTAAAATTCACAGCAGCACTGTGAGCCAATCTGTTGGCCATTAAGAGAAAATAAACCATCCACTTCCACAAGAGCTCAGCTAGAGCAACTACAGGAAATGCTTGTCATTTGGAACATTATCTCCCGTTGTGCCTCCTGAACCCTGGTTTTAGAGAGAAATAAGTCTGACCAGGGATAAGTTATAATAGACACACCAAACAGACTGTGTTAGGAATTACACAAGATACATATGCTTGAACAAATTCATGAATTACACAGCAATGCATGCAATTCCAATTCCCCTTCTTGTCTCCAACAATGCCCACAGCTTTACCTTAATGAGAGTTGGACAGCTACTTTAACATTTCAGATAAAGCAGCCTGCCCAAAGATGTAACAGTTATGCTCTCCTGGTAATGACAGCCCATTAGGAAATGGTACTTCGGGAACCTAAGCACCTGCTATAAAAATGCCCCAAACATTGTAGCTGAAAACTGCATTAGTTATATTCCATGCATTACTTGAAGTTATATTAGGTTATTGTAAAACAGCGTAAATTAAACCCAGCACCAAACCCAAGAAGCTTGCTCCACCACAATCTGATGGCACTGCTTGTCTGGTTTTCAGAAAAATGTGATGTAATCTGTCATATCCACCTCAATTTCTTTACATGAGTAGTTATTTAAGGATATAAAATTCTAATATCACTTAAATTGATTAGGCTGTATTACGTACTCTTTGAGGGGGATTGGAGATCTAAATAAACCAGAATAGGCAAGTCAACCATGTTGTCTATTTCTATTAAATTATGTAATCATTTATTTATTTAGATGGAGAATTTTTTTTATATCTTCTGTCCTTGTAGTTGCTAAATACACCAAATATTAAAGTCATACAGTTATCTGCCTGCTACGTCAGAATTTCCATTGAATAAATGTTTGTGAAAATGTTTAGACTACAATCTGGGGTATTCTACGTGTATTGACGGTGTCAGTCTGTGCGTTCATGCGCGCTCCACCTGGGAACAGTGTCGTTATTGCAAACTAAAACTGAACACTAAATAAAAGAAAATAATTTGTGAACCAAAATAAAACCGAATACCATATTTACAGAAAAAAAATGTTTCGGACTATGATCTGCAAAAAGTACCGCCACACCACAAATATCTTTCCACTTTGTTTAACCACAGTATCTCCTCGTTTAAAAGATGTGGCTGCTGATCTGTCCCTTCCTTCATCGTGACTTCACTGCTTATCGCTTACCGAATTTAATTAGTATGCGCAAAATTTATACAGATTAGTGACTTTTGGACATTTTATTTATATTTTAAGAAATACTGCAAAAAGCAGACATACATCTTCTAAAGCATTGCAATGGCATACAATTTGTTGCTGTCAAAATAAAATTAATTTAAATTAAATGGTCAAGTTGATTTTCTGAAGGAAAATTAATCGTTTTACATTAACCAACCAATCGATAAAATAGTCGAAAGATTAATCTATTAAAAACAGTCATTAGTGGCAGCCCAGGTAATATCAAAGTAAATGTCCTTAAAAGTAAATGCCCTTAAAAAAACAGAATATTGTAGATGGTTGCAATTCAGCAGAACTTTTTTTCATGTACAAAAGTCTTTTGAGATTATATTCATGACCCAGCTATATAGCAACTGATATAGAGATACAAGTTTGATACACTCTCTGCTATCAGCCAACTTAAGTCAAAACAGGGCTTGAAAAAAGTTGATTTTATTAGCTAATATAGATTTTGACCATAATCAAACAGCAGACAGCTTCTTACAAGGAGACCTGCTCCAGTAAGGTTCTTCCCCAAATTGTGCCACCAAGGAGGCAGGGGCAGTTTGTAGGCCAAGATGGACTAGCAGAGCCATGGACAGGAAAAAAGAAATTTATTTGCAGGGTCTGGACTAAAAATAAATATTTGTATTTTGTACTATACTAGTGCAATTTTTTTCCCCAGCAGTCTTGACATTTTCTGAATCTGTGGGGATAACGGAAGGAAAAAGCTTTAACTTTAAAATACAACAACTTTTATCCCTTGGGCCTTGAGTGTTTATGGTTTTTCCAGTCAAGACAGCAAGCAACAAGGTTGTAAGTCACTCGGAGTTAGTGACCTACTGAGGTTAAGCTATTTTTAGCATGAGACTGTTCCACTGGAGAGTAGAGGGGTTATTGGGTCAGCAGATCCAGAAACAAGCCACTGCACAAAATTTCCCACTACTAGCTTCAGCCTAAAGAAAGATGTCTTCAGTTCTTCCTTTACCAATAGAGGTGTCTCCAAAAATATTTCTTTATAAATAATGTGTTTATGTTAGTAAACAGTATATTGCAGTACTGCTAAAGACAAATATTAAAAGTGTCGACATTTATGCTACAGAATAACAACAAATCAATAAACTGGTCCATCCATCCATTTTGCATACCCACTGTTACGACCTCCTTACAAGGATACCCAACTCATAACATTAACGAAACGAAGATTACATGACTAGGTATATTCAGCATATGCCATGCATACATAGGCAAAACCACCCGCTGTCAATTCTAGCATCAGCATAACCAGAATGCATCAGTATGCTTGTATTAGGCATATAATATGGCCCTGAATCCAGAGTCAAAAAAGCAAACTGCAAAAATGCAACAACACTGAAATACAGGTACAATGATTGTTGCTCTTCAATCTGTGGCATATGTATTATCCAAGCAGCCAAGCAGTATGGAATGCCATAATACTCCAAATAAATATACCAATAAACAAACAAACATTTCAGTAATTAATTGTGTCCTTTAATTTTTAAATAATTCAATAAAAGGTACCGTATTGTTTCATAATAATGTTTGTCTTCTAAGTATTATCTTTAAATTGCATATTGTAAGAATGTTTCGATTTTAGGCAGACATGAATGAGTTTTCCAAACCAGGTATTGAAATCAAAAGCTAGCTGCATTACAGAAACATCTGACATACAGAACTCCATCACGGTATAAACTGTGAGACAGAATACATCTCGACCTGGAATTTTTTTACCCTCTAGACATGGTAAAAATGCCAGACTTCAAGGGCTTCATCCAATGATCTTCCTTAAATTTTCATATGTTTGGCTACTGTGACATAAAACCTTTGCTAGGGCATATGCAAGCAGCTACACACATTTCAGATCATGTAACACACAATATTATTATAGAACGCCATCGGGGTCAAAACCCTCTAAATTAACACGTCAAATCTGTACTCTTAAGGCATCCAAAATTAATGTATTAACACGTTAATTTTCTATGGAATGCCATTGGGGTCAAAATGTCAAACTTGCAGTAAAACATTAATTTTCAATGTCTTAAGACATTTGGACCATTAAAGCCATAATATTGGATGGTGTTTTTCACCCACCCCATTCTGACATAGGGGCCGCCTCGGGCCGCACACCCACACCGTTTGGTTATGCTGGCTCAAGGTACCTATCATGTGCTACACGCAAATGGGATAGTACTTGGAGCAGTCCATTTGTGTGAGTAATTTTTAACTCTGATGGCGGAGGAGAGCAGACTGACCTTCAAAAACTTCACTCACATATGCAGTAAAATAGTGGGTAATGTTTAATATTTAAATATATGTGATATTTTAGATATCAATGTCAAATTTTACAATATATTTGTTGTGCATATGGGTGGGGAATCATTTTCGCTCTTGTAATGATTGTATGTACGGTTTAATGGTATTACCGTGATACGAGCCAAGCATTGGCCAGCAGCCCCACCCACCTGGATGCCCCACATCAGTCTCCCTGAAAACAATATCCCTAAGGAGGAGGAAAAATGCCATATGGAGTGGTATTCTGTCTCCCGGTTTAAACCCTGACGGTGGTAGTTAGGGGTAAGAGATTTAGCATGACAGGGCTTCTTTCCTGTGTTTGCTCTGCTAATCTGCACAACCATAACTGACCTCCCTTACATGCTCCATAGCTTCCCAGGACTTTTCTAACTACTTCCTATATCTGCTTGGCAGAATAACAGATCGCAAAGGATTAGCAAGTCATGAACTCATTCCCACCCCACTCAAAGTGACTGACAGGCCACGCTGTTATTTTGTAAAGAGGCATTATGAAATAAAAAGCTGGTTCAAAAAAACGCCATTCAGAAATATCTCAACGTGAAAAGCTGAACTTATTGTGAAATATAGCTTGAAGTATTTCGATAATCACATTATGTGAAATAGTGCACAACATTATTACAAAATACAATTTAAAATTTATATATAGAAGACGAACATTATGAAATGTAACACTTTTATGGAATTGTTTAAAAATAAAAGGTTATGTTTAACTATTGAAATATTTATTTATTGATAGATATATTTATTTCATTTTGAGTATTATGGCATTCCATAGGCAGGACTATGACTAAAACAGACCTGGGGGAGACAGGGAGCCTGTCTTCTGTCTGCATTCACAGGTGCACACACCTATTAGAACAGGTGCATAAAGGAGATGGTTGTGACCAGGGAAAGAGCTCAAGTTTTCTGCCACAAAATTACTGTCTGTGAAGTCATGAAACTAAACAGCTGCCTTATTCTTGCCCATGACTCAACCAAAAAAAGCAGTCACCACTAGGTAATCGCCACTGTCGAAAAACAGAGGGTTATGATGCTTTATCTGTGGTTCGCAAGAAACAAACTGCAGAGAGGTACTGTTCCAAAAGAGTTTATCACCAGAACAAGAGCGGATCTGACAAAACAATTACCTCTCCTCTGTTATTACGACATGCTTTGGTATGATTTTAAATAGATGGAGCTTCAGACAAAAAAAAGAGACAAAAACAGAACAAAGGCTAAAAAATGCTTCTTTTGCATCAAGCCCTAACTGACAGAAATGTCTTTTGTGACATTTAATTTGAGGGGTACAGCCAGGAAAACACATGTCCTAGCCTTAATAAAACAGATTTTTCACGATCTTAGTGCAATAAATGTCATTATATCTACTTTAAGCTGTTCAGCTGAATAAACATTGCATCTGTATTAGGGTCACTAAATAAATCACCAGTTTTAAATCCCTGGATCCCAGCTATCAGCTCTCCCACAAGCCTATATCAGCCTTCCAAAACAAAAAACAAAAACTTATAAACCCTTTCTCTGGCTTCTGAAAGTTGCATTTTTAGGCTGCCGCTACACATAAATAGTTATAAATGCATCAATCCTGTATACAGTGTAAAAAAACAAATCCCCAGGCCTGAATTCATAAGTGAAAATGAAAGTCATAAATCAAAACAGATTGTTCTTTTCATATCTCCTTTTCCAGATAAGGTTCAGCTTCTTTTGTATCTGTTTTGGATAAATATAAACATGTGTTCTACACAGTATTGTGCCTGGATTTGGATGCCTTGACACGTCACCAAAATCGTCATATAAAATTCCAAGTGGCATGGCTCAGAGCTTACTAATTCCAGGGCAATGTGTCTTAACTTTTGTGCCAGTACAACCATTTAAGATAAATCTGAATTGCTGCATCCTTTCAACTTTCAAAACTGTAATTAGTTCTGGTATGAAAATGAGAAGGGGTTTGATTAAACTTGATGAACTGCCACTGATTTCTTTTATCTCTTACAAGTGACAGACATGCACCTGTAACTGTGACTTCCATTCAAGATATTAGTCCAATCTAAGTCAAACCAAACTGAAATGTAAAGAATTTCATAATAAAATTAGACATGCACGATCTGAAGATGTGAACTCTGGACTCAGTTGGGTTTTTACAGACACCAGACAAGTGACAGCACAATACCTATCATGTAACAGTCAAAGCACCTAGGCTAAAACTGGACAACTCTATTAAAACTTAAAAAATATATATATAATTTTTACACCTTTTTAAATTTATTTCCTATTAGCAATATATTTCTCCTTCATCGGCAGTCTAGAACCCCTAACCACTTCTTACCCTGCTGTACTGAAGTGCGAAAGAGCAGCTTTTGTTGAAAGGTGTCACAGTTCAGTTAAGGAACTAAAACAGTATTTGAATGTCAGGTCCATTTCTCACCAGCAGATGGTATTCCTCAACCTAAAAGCATTTTTCTCAAAGTGGGAAAAAGTTATATTTTTAGATGCTCCTTTTCCTTGTCAGACTTGAAACTGCATCTGGGCACAGTTCCTGGGAAAGGAGCACCGATTATTGTCAAAGTCTGCAGATCCTTTTTACCACAAAAGGAAAAACCTGGATCGCAGGAGCTGGGATAGCCATTGCAATGACCTCACCTCAGCAGTAATAAAGTGACATTGGTGGAGCACAGTCCTTACACCTGCATTAGGTGACCATTACTCAGAGCTTAAATGACATGAAATTAATTCAGTGTTGATAAGTGCTGGTCTTTTTGCCAAGTCATCTCCTAGTCAGTTACTGTCATAACCTTTATGACATCACAAACAGAGGCAGAGACAGGCACTTCTTTCAGTTTGACTCCAGATGATTTCTGTGAGGGACTAAGCACAAGTTTAAGGCTGTCTTTATCAGCATTCCTTGGCAGCCTTCAAAAACATCACGTATGGCGCCCTTCTCATCTGACAGTCCTTACAAATGTAACAGTTGAGTAACCATGACAGGAACCATGCATGTGAGGTACAATGAATCATCGGCATATTGTAATGTGCCTTTTCCAGTTCTCAGGTATTCGAGGTGCACAGAAGTTAAAGTCTAAGCCAAGATGAACACTTATACGTCTGCACCCTCAGCACCCGGTACTAATTGAAAATGACTAACAATCTTTATATGAAGCTGACAAATGTGCACGCGTCGAGAAAGGGAGTGTCTTCAATTTAAATAGTCATAACTCCTGCCTAAGTTCAAGCATTTAACTTGTTTTAAGCGTTTAGAGAGAGTGACCATTTCCGTAATGCTTCACGTTGTACAGAATTTGTTTTGAAAGAGTCAAAATAGAACAGCATTTCAATGTCCAAATTTGGATGAATTTAATACACACGTCTGTAACATCTTTTTGTTAAATATGTATAAATAACCACGATAGAACAAATAAATGACAAATGGACATTTTTTTAATTACCCGGAGCCTGATGCCCCATGAACACTACTGTAACTGGTTGGCTTTAGAATAAAGTCTCATTTAACTCCCTTGAGGAACTTCATGCAATGCTGCCAAAGAACTGGGAGCCCTACTGCAGTCGCACCAGTCTGGACAGAATCTAAGCTTCCCTCCTTCAAGTTGTTGTCTCCGTCCCTTATGATCCGTTAACTTCTCCCCTAAAAAGAATTCACTGGACCAGACAGCAATCCCATATATAACCGTAGGGGGAATATAGACAACCTGCAGCTGGGTTTGTGATCGGGATAAGAAATTAAAAACAAAAATCGCACACTTGTAATGTGTCAGTTTCATGTCGGTTATTATTGGTAAATGGCTACTGCATGTATTTACCTTAAATCACGGAGTAGAGCAGTTTAACCACATTTGAGGCTATATATATATATATATATATATATATATATATATATGTGTGTGTGTGTGTGTGTGTGTGTGTGTATGTGTTCACAATAAATTATAATTGTGGCTGGGTCTTTACCGAAGAAATAACAGAACATTTGAGTTCTTTTAGTTCATTAAGTTGTTTCACATTAATTGAACATTAATACAGGTTAGTGCCGACCTGACAATGAACTTACCAGAGTTCGCAGAGACGTTTCATCCAGAGTCGAATATCTTTCTGAAGACATTATGATAGTGCCAAGTTACTGACAAATCACCCAAAAGTGTAGAACTGGGGTTTCTAGCTACTGTTCAAAAAATTTTGCTAAAAATAACGAAGACAAACTGCGTATTCAGTTTCTGGTCCTGGAGTAAAACGGTGCCAACGGTCACCCCGCGATGGAGATCCAGCTGCTAGTTCCGCCAGGTGACGGTTAACGCACTCGGCACGTATCCCTACTGACTTCCAGTTACCGGTTGGCGCCTGGGGGAAGAACTGCAACTTAACGTTTGTACCGTTTATTGTGTTTTTACAACTGAGCCTTTCAGAATCCGCAGTAAAACAATACTCAATAAGATGCTACAATTTCAGCGCGACTCTCTTCCAATTTCAGTCGGAATGAGAAGAATGACTCGTATCTGTCCTAATCCCACCTGCCCGAGTTTTGTCTCCCACCTGCTCGCGTTAGGCGTGCATCTGCGGTACTGTGCGCCTTATGTCCATATTTCATCCGGACAGCTGTAAATCATGCAACGGAAAAAACCGTCTGAATGCCCTGTTAGCGAATGTCCGTTTTTTCTTACTTTTCAATATCTTGTGCCCGCTAAATGCTCGAAAGAATGCTAGATCTCCAAATCCCATTCCCAGCTCCAGCAGCCCAGCCAAAACACCCGCCCAAACTAACGAAATAGCCAACCAGAGTATAAGCGTTTGAATGCTGGCCCACCCCCGCGGAGAACGCCGAACGCCCATTGGTTGTGGTGAACAGCTAACCGTAAGAAAGCATCAGACTTGTCATAAACAGGTGATATTATATAAATTTAAAATATATATATTAAGTTTTCTCCCATGTAGTGAATTACAAAAGAAAATACGACGCAAATGCCACACTTCTCTTCAGTGCAAGTCACTCTTAGAAACCGGGCGAAACCGTATGTACTGTATTTTGAGTGATATTAGTTATGCCACGGTTGATCGAAAGGTCAATTCAGTAATAAATGCAAAAATATATGTCTTTATAGCACGTATTTGCAGTTGTTAAGCACAAACCTTCAAGAGTCCTCTCATTACCACGCGAATTGAAAAGAAAGAGCGCCAATGTGCGGACAAAATCAGAAGTGCAAATATTACCGGAATACCTTTAGGGGTAATTTGTCGCTTCGACATTAAACATTACACTGCATCAAACTGGATTTAAATACGTTTCTATCCAAAGCAACTTACAAACCGGTACTACTATATTTAAACCCATTTATGCAACTGAACATTTCAATTTTATAAAGTACACACGGCCATTATGGTGTTTAGATGGAGTTAAGCAGCCTAGGTTTTAAAGTTTGAATTATACTTCAAACTGCAGGGGCATTTAAACACAGAGTCTAGGAATGTAAAACGAATAATGTAGGCAAATATGTTTATATATTAAAAAGTTTAATCAGCAGCAGTATAACTCAGAGTACAAATAATTTATATTCAGCATATATAATCTGATATGCGCAATATTTGATAGCAAAGTAAATCTTACTCTCAGCCTGCAACTTTAGGATAATTTTTATATCGCTAAATTTGTAATAATAGAGTCATTTTAAAAGGGAATACATTTAGCACATAGAAATCCTACATATATACACGTGAGAATAAAACAAGTAATACAGCCCAAGAAGACAAGGAAAGAGTGACAGGTAGACAGGGATGGCGGACTGATGAAAGCGTGTGGTCCATCTGCAGGGAATCACTCCTCCTCCTTTTCCAGATTTTGCACTTTGGGGGCTTGAGTCTAAAGAAAGCATGAATTTTAATTCTACGTGAAACTGCGATTTTAAGTCTGCATTTAGGCAGGAAGTCAATACAAAAAACCAACCGTGGATGTGCCGTGGTTCCTAGGGTTCCTGCGACCTTCCGGCCTTCCCCTGCTGAAAGGGGAATGGGGGTGAAGGTGACAGACCCAGGTTCATTTTTTGTGCATTTGCGTGATGTTTATAAATCAGGCATCATTAAACTCATTGGTCTGTATTAGCGAAACTGGAAATGCTCAGGAGGGATCAGGACCATTTAATTGGGGACAATGGCCGTCTGTCAAGGTCTGTCAATGCCGTTTTATGTTCCTCAGCATTTCTGCCCAAAAAATTCCCACACAGTATATGAACTCTTTCACGTGAGCAGAAGTGACAATGGTCATGTGCAAACTCAGATCTAACCCTGCTTGTGGCCACACAGCCCCCTGTGCATGTGAAGCCTGCTGGTTGTTGGTGCCTCCTTTCCAGTTCCCAGAACGAGAGCTTGCCCTCAAGTTCCCAGGCAGGTTCCTGAGCTCCGACTGCTCTCCAACCCACTCTGGGTCCTGCTCTGGGTCTGCTGTTGGTTACAGAGAAGCACAATGGAGATTTATGCTAAGTAAAAGCCAAAATTGTTTTTTTTTTTTTTTTATGTAAAAGCAACAGATGCACACATCTTACCTTGGTGCCTGAGTCGTCTTTGTGGTCCTGGAGATTCCCTCTCTCTGTCTGTCCTGGCAGAAAACAGTGGTTTCTCCTTTGACAGCTCATCCTCAAAATAAGCAGTATGGGGATGAAAGTCACACTTATCCTTTTAAAAAAAGAAACGAAAAAACAAAAGCGACATTAACCCTTTGAGCGAGGATTTTGAAGCAATCCCTTTGATTTTAGGCTCATTACATTGTATGTACATGAGTTAGCCACACATGCTTCATGATTTTGTTTTCAGGACATTCTGGGCTACTCAGATATGTCAAAATTTGATGTGCAAATGCTGACAGTCCTGATATAATCCTTTCAATGAGATAAAACTACTTGCACCTATTGAAATTTCTCAATTTTAGCTCATCTACTATTAAAAAAAAAAAAAAAGAGATCAGAGTCTCGATGATGTGGGAAGGCAGAGTCTTCATTGGGGACCTTTCTATGGCTTAGTATTGTGAAGGGATTATGGTTAGTGCCAGGCGGAAATGAATATGTTTTATATTACATCCATTTGGTAACTTGTTGATGTTATCTGACTGGCAGCATTACATGGTTTTTATATTTATTTCATTTTTTTTTTTTACTTTATAACATCTGGAAAAAATTGAAATAGAAAAGCTCAACCCCAAACATCCCCACAAACATTCACATATGTCACAGAATCTTATAGACCTGGATCATGTCCCCCCTTAATCTCCTTTGCTGGAGGCTAAACAGATTCAGCCCAGCTAATCTCTCCTCATAAGACATTCCTCTAAGACCAGGAATCATTCTTGTGGCCCTACGCTGCACCTTTTCTAAGGCAGCAATGTCCTTCTTAAGGTATGGTGACCAAACCTGCACACAATATTCTAGATGGGGTCTTACAGGGAATTATATAAATGTAACATCACCTCCCTTCACTTAAACTCCACACACCTAGAGATATAACCCAACATTCTATTAGCCTTTTTTATTGCTTCCCCACACTGGCAATAGTGGGACATGACCCACAACATACACACCAAGATCTTGCTCGTAATCAGCTACCTTTACTTCAGTGGAACCCATAAAACATCTGTACTTTATATTTCTGCTCCGCGCATGGATTACATTTCTCTATGTTAAATTTCATCTGCCAGGTATCAGCCCAGTTGCTAATTAAATCCAGATCCCATTGTAGCCTTCACCACTGCTAGATCAGTATCTGCTACACCACCCACCTTGGTGTCATCTGCAAATTTAACAAGTTTGCTGTATGTATTACTGTCAATATCATTAATGTAAATTAGAAATAATAGTAGTTCTAAAATCGAACCCTGCGGTACCCCACTATGATCACAGGCCCACTGTGACATTGTGCCTCTAATAACTACTCGCTGCTTCCTGTCTGTTAACCAGTTTTCGATCCAAGCTGCACCATTTCCTAAAATCCCTGTAGTCTTGAGTTTAAGCAAGAGCCGTCTGTAGGGGACAACATCAAAGACCTTCTGGAAATCTAAGTATATTACATCGTAGGCTTTTTGTGTAGCTTCCTCAAATAACTAAAGTAAATTCGTTAAACAGAATCTACCTCTCCTAAATCCATGTTGGCTCTCCCTCAGAATGTTATTTGCATCCAGGCAATCTACCATTTTCACTTGGAATATAGGTTCCATTATTTTTTCAGTAATGCTAGTTAAACTGATTGGCCTATAGTTTGCTGGATTACTTCTATCCCCTTTTTTGAATATGGGTGTTATATTAACATGCTTCTAATCTGAAGGTACCACACCAGCAGATAAGGATTTCTGAAATAGTAAAGTTAAAGGTTGGCAAATAATATCCCTCATCTCTTTTAAAACTATAGGTAAGATGCCATCAGAGCCCTGCGATTTATTTATTTTGAGTTTAGCTAAGCTTAGTACCACATCAGCCTCAGTTATACATATATTGGTCAAAGACGACGCTGTATTCATAATAAATGGTGGTAAGTTACTCATGTTCTCTACTGTGAACACCCATGTAAAATAAACTCATTTACTATATCAATTTCATTTTCAATTATAAGTCCCTTACTATCCTGCAAATTAGTGATTTCAGCTTTTAGAGCTCTTTTGAAGTTAAAATATTGGAAGAAACTTTTATTGTCATCCTTAGCATCCAATGCAATTTTTCTTGTTGTTTTTTTAACTTAGATACTCCTGTTTAGTTTTGAAATCATTAGTTAATTTCCATTTGTGGAAGAGAGCCCTTTTCCTCCTGATTTATTCTTAATTTCCTTAGTAAACCACCTTGCTTATAGTTTCCTAGATTTAGTTATACTGGAAACAGGTATGAAGTCCTCTTGCACTTGCAACAATGTGCTTTTAAAAAATTCCCAGTTTCTAGTTTCAGTCTCATACCATTAAAGTTAGCCTTCCTAACATTGTATACTTTGTTTGGCTCTTCGGACACTAAAATTAACCTTGAATTTAACCATGTTATGATCACTCCCATCCAATGGTTCTAAAACCTCTAATTTTCCAATCCTATCCTGGTCATTAGAGAAATCAAGAAGGGCTTCTCCCCTGGTTGGGGTATTAAGGGTTAAATTGCTGAAAGAAGGTTTCAAATGTTTGCCAATGACAATAACCTTTAATCAGAGTGTAAATAGGCTGGACTGAATCACTGAACAGCAGACTCCATAGATGCTCTCAAAAACGTAATTTAAATGTAATTTAGTACCAGCCATTACCTGATGGTGAAAGACAACGTTTTCTTCCAGGGCAATTCCACAAAACTCACAGGGGATAAGCACAGAACAACCTGCAGAATCGGGGGGTGGATTGCAGGGCTGCGACGAGACAGCATCCGGGAAAGCAGTGGGGCTGGGGGTCCTGGGTGGGCTGTAGGCACCACTTCCAAAACTCTCTGTAGTCCTGTCCACAGGACAAGGAGAGGGGGCCCCTTTACTAAAAGACGCAAAGGCTACAGTAGGGCTGCAGCCCGTCTGCGAGGAAGGCAGAAAAAAATGTTAAAGTTGACCGATATAGGAATGCAACACACGCCCTTCCAGGCAGAGGGTCATAGAAATTTGGAACAGCAACACTAAAACATGACAACAGATCTCTGTAAAATAAAGTTAAAGTGCATGGGAAATGTCATATTGCAGCTATTATTCATCCATTTTCTATATCCGTCTGTCTTGCACAGGATAGCAGGGGTCCTGAGCATATCCTACAGGGAACAACCCAGGATGAGGCGCTAAGCAATGGCAGGGCACACACGCCATTCACATACACATTCGGGCAATTCCGCAATCCTTGGCATGTTTTGGGGGGAAACCAGAAAGCCAAAGTCAATTCCTGGAATGTCATGTGCCATATGAGTCTACATTTCTTTGGGTTATAGTCTAGGACAATAATTAGCTGAGAGAAACCTCAATCTACAAATAACAAACACATCAGTGATCTAGCTTGAAGTTTCACATACGCTCAAGTGCAGAAACAGATGGAGATTTGATTCTAACCTGGTGAAGAATGAGAAAATCCTCTGGAAAGAGCTCCTCACAGAACTCACAGGGCAACATGGTGTCTGTGGTGGAGAGATTAGACAGGAAACAACACAGAGGGAAGTCAGACTGAAAATGAAGACATTAAGAGAGAAATAAGCAAGTCAGTGTTCATAGAATTTAAAAAAAATCAATAGAGCTATTTTTTTCTGCACTTTTGAGGCAAACTGCTGAATTTCACGTCAGGGATAAACAAAGTTTATATGCAAATCTATCTGTGACACAGATTATAGCAGAGATAACCTGTCTGCACGCTGGCTGGGGCGTCATCACTGCCAGCGGTGGAGCTGCTGTAGTTGTTGTTCAGGTTGGATAACTGGCATAGCTGGGAGAAGGGGGAGGACAATGGGTCTACGTGGGAGGTCCTCCCCAGTCTGTTATCCCTAGAGGTCAGCCTTCCCAGGCTCTCCAGAGGGTTTGGCATGGGGTCACGCAAAGGTTCAGCCTGGTAGTCTCCCACATCCCCATCATTCTGCAGGCTGAGAGCCAGCAGGTAGTCTAGATGGGAGGTGTCATCAGGGGAAGACCGGTTTCTTGGCCATGGTACCCTGCTGTTATTGTTGTCCCACAGTTCTGCCTCTCGCTCCCTCACTGAAAACAAGCATTAATAATTATAAACCATCATCATGAAAATAAACAGCCAGACAATCATCAGCCAAATCATCCAATGAAGAATATGGCCACAGGTGGTCTCCAGGGCTACGTCCACACTGATGCATTTTCGCGTAAAAAGGCAGACATTAGTGTCCAGTTTTGCTTTTCATCCACACTAATCCAGAGTCTCCAGGCCCCAAAGATAGACTTGAAAACACAAGCCCTCATTGGTCCTTACTCATCAAGTGGCCTTATCTTCATTTGATCCCACTAGATACAACTTCTCATCGTCTGATTGGTCACCTAGTCACTCTACATGGATGTAAACAGTACACCGGTTAATCGGTGAGCGATACCACTGATTTTATTTTCACTCTGATTTGATCCAATACCAAGGTTGGTGTTGCAGATATTGATTCCAGTAACAATAATCTGACAATGAAATTTGTCAATGGGGCACCAGTGGATCAATCACCCCATTTCCCTAGTCAAATTGTCCGAGTCTCTGAATGTATTCCCCATTATCCCTTTGCCATGTTTTCCGTCACTGTATCTGCTGCTGACCTGCGTGCAGCTAAAGAGGTCGCTACACAATATGACTGCTGCACATCTCTGTTGTTGTTTTCGTCAATGCGAACGCACCAGTATAGCCTAATAGCTACGTCATATACGGTTTCGTTCATTTCAGCATGGACGGAAATACTTTCATAAAGAATGTGAGAACACCTGGATGGATGAGGATCAGCAATTGAAACGGCAATATATACCCTAAGAAAGAGGAGGGGGTCTTGTTTTTTTATGAAGGTGGTGACAAGCACGCATCTGCCTGCCTTTCTCACTGTTGTGAAACTTACTGCGGTCAAAATCTGTATTCTTGGGCGCAATGTTCGGCTGGCCCAGCTGTCCCAGTGCCCGGGTGATGTTGTGTACTGTGCTTTCCGGCAGGCGGGTTGAGGGTCTGGGGCCTAAGGATCCATGGCCTGTCTGCTGGGGCCTGAGCAGGTTCCTGACTGCATGGGTCTCAAACCAAGCACCAGGGTCTACTGGGCTTCTGGCAGGCAGGGCATTGTTACTCTCCAGGGGCAGGGTGCTGCTACACAGAGCCGCGTGAACAGCCTGCTCCCTCAACATGACGTTGCACCTGCAGGTGGGGCAGGGCTCTGTGCGTGTTCCACAGTACTCCTCATGCTTCCCAGATTGGCTGAAGGCCAGCTCTAGCTGACAGTATGGACAGGCAACCAGACGCTGAGCGCATTCCGACTGCTGCAAAGCCAGAGGAATACGCAAAACACAGGGCACAAGACAGAATTTTCAATTTCTGTAATTTCCAAGTTCATACAGACACATTATACAAACATATGTGAATCTGCCTGAAACAATTAAAAAATGTACAAGCACACGATGTGTTACCTTATGGACGTCCATTAATTTATTCTCAATCTTCAAGCCACATTTACATAGCACCTGAAAGAAAGCATACATTTCTACATATGGCAGTATTATCTTGTGCTGGTCAGTGCAGGATAACATGCCCATATGAGCGCTGGACCCCTTCCGGAAGCATACAGCTGCAGCCATGGGTGGAAAAAACCCAGAAAACATTTAGAATTTCTGAATAGACTGTCACAAATCTGCCTTGGACACCTGGCATTTTTAGCACTTCCTCTACCACCATAATTTTAGACAGTCTCCACAAACCACATCGCAGACTACATTGTGTGTCAGCCACTACATACCTAGTTGCTGTATTTTTGTCACCTTTGACTCTGACCCTTTCCTCT
>JAODKE010000043.1:37506275-37531933 GCA_026779605.1 Mormyrus hasselquistii
AGTGAAACAGCCCTGTTTATCTCATTATTAGGTTCCCTGTCTGCGCCCCAGTGACTTCGCTCCCCACCCATTCTTATTCTTACCAGTTTCTACAGAACTGGGTGCTGTCATCTGCCATGGTCTTTTCATGGGTCAAAACAAAAACAATAATATTAATCAGCAAGTGACTTATACAATTTTTTGTACTTTACTAATTTTTTTTTTGGCACTACAAATTTTTAACATAGTAGCATATGCGTTATGCTAACTTCACACTACATGGTCTTAGCTCATATTTACCATTTGCCAACAGTTTTTGGAGATAGCCAGCAAAACTCTCAGATCAGAGGCAGATGTTCGACTGGCACTGGCAAATTGGCATTCGATCGCTATGTGTGAACTGTTCAAAGATGCGACCCAGACCCCCTGTCAGATATCTAGCATGCTGAATATCTAGACCAATCGACGACTCCAAATTCTGTAGTGTGAAAAGTGTTGTGACTGGCAATGAGTGTGGCAACAAGCTACAACCAATGAGAGCACAAGACACAGAGGGAGAGAGGAGACACATGCTAGGTTCACACTGCACAACTTTCAAAGTCATCAGATCGCCATACAATAGGGATGTAACCATAGACTCAACTCACAATTCGATTCACAATTCTAACTTCATGAAACAACTTTTTCACGATATTTTATCAGAATGAGCTGCAGACAAATTTATTCAAAAAAATTTCTTTATATTTCTACGATAATACTTTACATAATGCTTTTATATTGCATTCATAAAATGTTCAGTACACCTTCAGTACACCTACACTATTCAGAAATCATTCATAAACATCATGCATGTATACCTTAACATCCTAACATCCCTTAACAGCTGTAATATACATTAATAAGAAAAATTATATAATAATAACAAACATAATTGTATAATCATGTAATGTTTGTTATTAATGTATATTAAAGCTGTTAAGGGATGTTAGGATGTTAAAGTGTATTTGCATGCTGCTTATGAATGTTCTATGAATTCATTATGAAGGTGAAGTGAATGTTCTATAAATGCACAATGAATACATTATGAAGGAGCACTTAATATAAAGCGTTACCAAATAAACTAAGGCTTGCATGTGCAGCTTTTTAGCGTGGTTTACCCTTTTAATAATGTTTAATCTGGCGGTGGTGAATTGAGCTCACTGTGGTGCTGGTGGACATGCTAAAGCACGTTCATTGTGCTGTTTGTGTATGTTATCAGTCTTTTACAATGTTTCCACACAGTTTTTGTTTTGTCTGTGATTTTCTCGCTGTTTTTGTTTGTGATTACCGGAAAACTAAAATGCTGCCGCACCACCGATTTAAGATCGGGGTGTGTGTCCTCAAATTCAAATTCACTCAAGTGGGTCTAGCTGCAGATGCCTGTAGTGGAGTAGAGTGGAGCTCTACCAGAAATACGTCACCTCTACAGGAAACACGTGATCTTTAAGGGCGTAAAGTGGAGCTCCACTCTGTTAGCGCCAAGAGAGAACAAGAGTGTTAGGGTAAAGATTAGGGTTAGGGTTTATTCGCCAGAATTTTACAACTGAAATTTTGCTGTAACACAGAGTTGAGGTCACATATTTCCTGTGGAGGTCACCCACATCAGAGGACTTGAAAGAGGACTTGCCCATCACTAGGGCTAAGGTCACTGAGATAAAAATCTCCTCAGTGGTAAGGCTCCAGGGATAAATGAGATTTCTAAAGGAAAGGATATTGGATGTTGTTGGCCTGTCTTAGCTGACATGCCTCTTCAGTATTGCCTGGAGGTCAAGGCCAAAGCCCCTGGATTGGCAGACTGAGATGGTAATCTCAATCTATAAGGAAGGGGACCAGAGGGTGCCTTCAGACTTCAGGGGCATCAACTCCTCAGTCTCTGGAAGGTCTATGCACAAGTACTGGAGAGGAGGGTCTGTCTGTTTGTCAAACCTTGGATCTAGGAGGAGCAATGTATATTCCATCCTGATTGTGGGACGCTGGACAAGCACTTCACCTTCAAAAGGATACTAGAGGGTTCATGGGAGTTTGCTCAGTCTACATGTGTTTTATGGAACTGTAACACCCAAACGATTGTGTCTCTTGGGGGGTCCTGTGGTAAGTATTTTGGGACTCTGGGGTACTGGGCCTGTTGTTACAGATCAATAGGTCACTGTATAACCGGAGCAAAAGTTTGCTTTGCGTTGCTGGCAGTAAGTCAGCCTCATTTCGTTGAGGCCTGCACTTTGTCACTGATTCTGTTTCTAACTTTTATGGACTGAATTTCTAGGTGCAGTCAACGGGTGGATAGTGTCCAGATTGATGACCTCAGGATTGAATCTTTGCTTTTTGCAGATGACGTGGTCCTGTTAGCTATATCTAGCTGTGACCACCTGTGTGCACTGGGGCAGTTTGCAGCCAAACGTGAAGCAACTGGGATGCAGCAGCACTGCTAAGTCATATACCATAGGGTTCAATTGGAAAAGAGTGGATTGCCCTCTCCAGGTTGGGGATCAGTTTAAGAATCTTGGGTTCCTGTTTACAAGTGAGGGACGAATAGAGGGGGAGATTGACAGGCAGAAGGGTGCAGTGTCAGCAGTTATGTGCACATTGTACTGGTCTGTTGTGGTGAAGAGTTGAGTCAGAAGGTGAAGCTTTCTGTTTACCGGCCGATCTAAGTTCCTACTCTCATCTTTAGTAACAAGCTCTGGGTAAGGACTGAATGAGACTGCGGATAGGCAGTGGAAATGAGTTTCCTACACAGGGTGTCAGAGCTCAGCCTTAGGGTGTGGAGCTTGGACATTTGGGAGGGACTCAAAATATAGCTGATACTCTTCTGCATTGAAAGGCCCCGAGGTGGTGTGGGCATCTGGCTAGGATGCCTCCTGGAGGCCTACCTTCAGGCATGTCACCTGGGCTGGGCATCAGGCTAGGATGCCTCCTGGAGGCCTACCTTCAGGCATGTGACCTGGGCTGGGCATCAGGCTAGGATGCCTCCTGGAGGCCTACCTTCAGGCATGTCACCTGGGCTGGGCATCTGGCTAGGATGCCTCCTGGAGGCCTACCTTCAGGCATGTCACCTGGGCTGGGCATCTGGCTAGGATGCCTCCTGGAGGCCTACCTTCAGGCATGTCACCTGGGCTGGGTGCACCAGCTTATCCATCTGGAGGAACTGGAAGAGGTGACTGGGGAGGGAGCAGTCTGGGCATCTGGGCTTTGGCTGCTGCCTCATACAACTGCTGAAGGTCAGAAAAGTGAGCAGTGCATGTATACAAAACTGGCAAATATGATGTTGTTTTGTTACAGTACTAGTATACATAGATTTAAAAGCACCATTATGAGATTCTTGGCCATATTCGTCATGTTAATTCAGCCAAGAATATTGGTGCGATCTCTGAAAAAACACAAAGCCACACTGAACACATCAAGCAAAAGGAACTATTCATTTGTCAACCAGTTGACAATTGGTTTCAACCACATTTTGAACACAAGTTCAAAATGCTGTGCTCACTCCATATACAACCTAACGTACACAAAGGCATGTCATACACTCTATAAACCGATAAATGCATGATATCATTTTTCAACCAACTGCATACAACAACTGTATAGAGCTGATCTACAATGGGCAGCATGGTGGGTGCATGCGTGTGCGCTGTGATGGACCAGCGTTCTGTCCTAACCCCAGGCTTGTGTCCTTCCCCCCAAAGCCCCCGGCCCAGGAGAGCAGTGAGTATAAATGGATAGAATCCGATTGAAGTTTTACTGCCAGCACCCCCACCCCTCCAAAGTTTCCACTCACCAAGCATTGAAAAATAAAATTGTGTCCTGTTTTAAACCAAAACATGGTGCATTTGTCCCATATTTCCATGCTAATTTTGAACCTCCAGCTCAGAAATTTTATCTGAGTCCGAAGGGGGATGGTGTCCTCACACTGAAAGTGACCCCCCCCCACCCACCGAAGGAAAATCTTTACTGGTCCATGAAATTTGCATATGTGAACTGGTTTATGGGGGACAAAAGGTTGGAAAACCCTAGTTTAAATAGTTTGGAAGTATTTAGGAAGTCAAATATCTAAAAGTACTTGATTAGCAAGATTCTAGTAGCTTCTAAAATTTGTTTAAATGCATCTGAAATAAAAGGAAGAGGCTGGTAACAGGTTGTTTACACTATGCAGACTAGAAAGACTAAGCAGAAGAAAGATCCAGAAAAGTACAGCGTCAACAAATCCTGGACTTTTTCAAAGTATTTACTGTTAGTCAAATCATACACAAAATGACAGCACATCAAAAAATTGATTAATGGTAAAAAGAATTTTCACTCTTAAAATCTCAGACTAACACAACAGAAAATGTGTTGACAGCTTTCGAAATCCTGTTTAGTGTGGACTATCTGGCATGGCATGTATCAAAGTGCTTGTGACCAATCTGGCTCCATTAACAGCAGCAAAACAAAGATGACAGAGGTAATTTCTGACATTACAAAAGCATCAGTATGACAACAGCCAATCGGCAGCATGTATGATAATCATCTTATACACAGAGTGACTCTTACAAGTATTACAACTTGTCTCAAGTCGCCACCACCCTGGTCTGAGAATATAACAAATTCATTGCAGCAAGCATAATATAATTTTAAAGTCTGCTTGATTTAAAATTGGAGCAACTTCTACATTTCAGTCTTTGGTTGAATTTGGAAAAGTACATTTTTGCAGCACTAAAAACCATAAATCCTTTCTCAGGCTGCAGCACAGCTTAGTCGCATGGTGCATATGACTGGGATCCTCTTGCTTTCAGTATCTCATTTTTTTGATGGAGATCTTTTGTGGCTTCACAATCTTAAAGTCACCAATACCTAAAAGAGGAAACACTAGTGTCATCCACAGTGAGTCCGGTATATACACTTATAGACCTGAGCAAAGCCTGTCATATCTCTAAAGACCTCAAACCTTTTAAATCGTTTTTCCCAATGGACTTTTTGTATGCGCATAAAAATGACAAAAATACCCCCCCCCCACCTTCAGTGAGGACTGTGCCATCAGACAAGAGCTGCCAGTAGTCTCGGTCGATCTGGCGAGCCTGCACCCCATTCACCATGCTCAGGAAGGGGCCCCACAAACTGGATTCAGTCTCAAACCTACAGTCAGGGAGGGACAAGACCTGACCTGCACCTTGCGTCACATTTCCATGGCTGTTATTGTAAGCGTTACATTGAGAGAGCATGAAATTTGCACTTGAGCTGTAGTCCATAATATCCTCACAAGCTGGTGACTTGCTATTGGCTACAATTTCAATCACGTGTCTTTCACTGGCATGATAAACTTTGTACCAATTTCTCTGGACACACATGGTGACCTACATGGTTCCCTATCTGCCAAACCCTGCAGCAAACCGGCACCTTACTCACGTAAAGCCCCCTTTCTTTTGCAGGAGCTCCAAAGCCTTAAGGAGAGTGGATCCCTTTGGAATTTCAATGGAGTTTAAGGCAGGGTGGCCCTCTGAATGGACAACCTCCACCTCCACAGGCACCATGACATCATCAGATTCCCCAGCAGGAGGCCTGGATTCCAGCACCAGACTGTCTGCAGGAAAACCCCACCGCCACAATTAAGAACAGAATCATACTGTAGCTATTAAAAGGTACGCAGAAAAACTTAAACACACATATGTAATATGCCCAAAAATATATAGTGACTCTGACTCATACCATCCTCCTTGGTGCAGCCCTGCATCTTGACATGCAGATAAGAGCGCTGCTGGAGAGCAGGCAGGACCTGGGAGATGGCCATGGGGTTGTGGTAGACACCGTTCCTGGCACTGTTCCTCAGGGCCTCCATGGAAGCAGAGCACTCAGACACCTGGATGCCCATCGCCAGCAGGGACTGAGATGGGCACAGGATGAGACAGAGCAGCACTGGTGAACGACACAGACAACCACAGAGCGACAGAGAGGACGAGAAACCGATACCTGGATCTGCCAAAGAACCACCATCTCCACCTTTGCTTTTTATTTCCAGAAGGTCTCCAGGGCCATTACCTGCACTGCCAGCCCGGTACTGAACTCATTGCCCATGTGCCCGTCGGCTCGTTGCGAGCCTTTCAGCTTCTCCTTGATTATGTTCAGGGCCTCCTCAAGTGCTGCATCCTCTGCCTGCCCGGGGAACTCCTTCACGCACTGCAGGGCCATTCCGGCCATGGCCAGCGTGTCTGCAGAGACACCAGGAGGCGCCATCACCACACAGGTACTTTGGTTTCGCATCATCTGGATCAAACCTCTCATGTAGGTGTCTATCCCCTTGCCCTTTATGTCCCACAGGTCTTATATAAAATCAGTGGCTTAAATTATGCATTAATAATCAATGGCCTGGTTTTGTGTTAATTTTAAGATTTTTCCCTCCTTCCTTTATCCAACATGATGAGCGCTACATAAAATTAAGTTTAACCAAAACAGATTTTGGACTGACGCTTTCCATAATACTCAATATTACCCAGAAGCCACTGAGAGCAACAAAGGAGAACAAATGAGGAGGAAGAGAACCTCCTGCCCTGCATGGACTCACCAACACCCTCATGGTTCTCCTCATGACTGATGTGGCCCTGCTTAATGGCATGGATCAGCTTGTTCCTCACGTGTGGGTTCAGCCGCACACCAATCACGCATTGGGCCAGAATACCAAGGGAGTACTGGTAGTAGTTGGTCAAAGGTCGCGACTTGGCTGCGATGTAGACAAACACCAATGGAATCGATGTGTTAGCCAAGTAGCCAGGCTAGATGGGATTGTGATGAGCAAAACTGTGTTGAGCAAAGACTTGAGCTCGATGGACAGAAAATGCCTAGACGGGACAGCAAAAGACACTACAGATCCACCTGAAGTTGATATGTGACTGGAACTCACTGGGGATGTGATCCTTCTCCTGTTCCAACTGACTTTTCAGGTGATGGATGAGATTTTTATCATTGAGCTTGACTGCGCCAAGGTCATAGCAGGAGGCCTTCAGAGCCAGGATGTACAAGGCCAGATGGCCCGTCACTGGCTTCAGATCGGAAAGAGAACTGCAGGGAGCAGGGAATACAATCAAAGAGAAATCAGGGCCTTGTAGTTTTAACACAGGGTTTGAAGCATAGGCCACAAGGCAGGGATACACCCTGTGTGAGGCACGCACACACGATTGCATGTTATTTGCAATTTAGTGACACAGTAGGCCTAACTGTCCATGTCTTTGAACTGCAGGAGGAAACTCTGGGGGAACCCATGTAACTTGGGAAGAATACGCAATTTACAACTCAGAGACAGGGTTCAAATCCACAAAACTGAAGAAATAGATGTTATAGCACTTATTATATATACTCTTCCAGAGACATTTTGTCCTGGATTTTTGAAGATTCTGTGTTTCGCATTATACAGAAAATGATAGCCCAACTGCAACCTAACTTGCAAGTCACAATGTAAACAGTCTCTTCTAGGGTTTCTTTAGATTTTCAGTGTGGCCAGGCATCTGGTCTGGTCAAAATCCACATTTACTCCAGCAGTCAATCTAAGCACACAAGATATCACTTTGTACCTTATTCTGGCAGGGAGAAGGATGAGCTAGGATACTTTATTAAGACCTATGTAAGTTATAATCCGCCTGAAGTTGATATTGTGTGTTGTAATTCAGCTGACCCAACTGTTTTTGGGACATGTGACTCTTAAGTCACATGTTTCAAAGGGAGAGGAACAGAAATCTTTCTTTAGATCTATGCTGTGCCATGTCCTTCCTTTGTTTTCAATGTTGCTTACAAGATTGAACAACCGTACCTCTCCAGATCACTGTGTAACTTAGTCTTCAGGTAACTCAAACTCTTGCACTCGGTGGCCTGGCTGTGGTGGGTGGAAAGTCTCAGGGCCAGGTGCACGCTGGGATTGGACTGGTGGCTTGGATTCTCCAGAGAGCGCAGCAGCTTCTTGTTGAGGGAGAGCATAAGCTCCTTGTGGTCAGTGCTTGAAAACTCTGCATAGACATTCATGATTAGCTGGGACCACAGTGGCTCTCAGACCCAAAACATGTGAGGGATAAGGGTTTACAACGTGAATAGAAACGGGCTCAGGTCCGGTCAGGTCAGGGGAGAGCATCTCACAGACAGGGCTGGTCATATCAAACTTAAGACACGCATGTGTTTAGTTACATCAGATAGGAATGTCAAAATGCAGGGTTCACACTGCAGGCATATATTAAAATGGATAATTAAAACCTCCCTTGTACTTTGTCAGGTTGCTAGTTAAGTCATTTAAATTCTGAAATACAATAACATTAAAACTTAATGTGACCATATGAAAAATCTCTGAAATTTATAGACAACTGCAAGTCTTTGATAAGAAGATAATGTTTTGTAATGGTACTTTTAGCTACATTTCTCCATGACTTTGCATCACAACAGTGTCACTTTGCATACAGACAAGAAAATAGCTTTTTCTATACAGGGTCACTGAGACTAAACCTGACACATCACATTCCACGAGAAAGTCACAAGCAGAAACCCAGAGTTCATGGGTTCAGATCCGGCTCACTAATGGCACTAGTGTGTTGAGCAAAGGGCACGCATATGTCATCACATTTGACTGGTTCTAAACCAATGCTGACTCCACAGTTCACTACCAAAAAAAAAAAACTTCCCTTCAGCTTATAATGTAATGTTTATGTTGTGTGTCGAAACACAGATCGGAATATGTGGGTCAAAAGTTTTCCTTTCATAATTTATCCTCATTTTCTCTCCCTATATGAAACAAATGATTATCCCATTTCTCACAGGTGTTCCTTTCAGCACTGAGGTCCATGCCAGCTCTGGAATGGTTGCAGACTAACACTCACTTCCTCCAGCATGCAAGCTGCCAGCCACTCCCTGTTCGCTATGTGGACTGCAAGCTACTTTGATTGCCCCTGAAGCTGTAGGTTGATGAGAGGGAGCGAGAGGACCCCAGCCAACACATAACCCACCCAGCATTCTATGGCCTAGATACCCAACACAGGACATACCGTGCTTTGACCAGTATTACTAGAGATGCCCAAGAATGACAAGTATAACGATAAGAAACCAGGGGTTCTACCTTCTAACAATAAAAGTCACACAACATAATTTTTTAAAAAATTCATAACCAAATTTGCAATATTTGGCCAGGTCTGCAACCCTACTTGGTATAAGCAATTGATAGAAGGATGGATGGATCGATGGATGACAATGCTTCATTAGCATTCATGAACCTTAAAGTGCTCAATGAAGACACAAAATTCTTCCACAAAGTCTTCATCCAAAATGTAATAACAGAGTATGGATCTCATGATGTAATAATTACGTCTCCATTCTTTCAAAATATTCTTTACTCTTCACTTTCTGGCTTCCACATCTTGTCATGTTTTATCTGTTAATACACAAACTTCAAATAATTGTGAGGAATTTTCCCACGAAGACATGTCTCCCTAGGATTCAGTATAATCACCATATAAAAACCATAGAGAGTCCAACTAAAAAGTCTTTTATGTTATAAGTGTATCAATGGAAATTTACCGCATTGTTTGCCACCAACGAGAACAAGAATGGCGCCAAGGAAGAATAATAAGAAAATCATCTTCAGTGACCTAGAGAAACAGAACACAGTATAATTCACTACTACACTGAACCCCATCGTTGTATTAAATTACCATTATTTGCAGCGAAACTTTCTTTTCAAGATCTACATCCGTCGATTTGCTCCCCTTTGTCAAGAGAAATATAAAACCCCTCTTAGAATGACCTTTTAGGCTAAGGTGTACATTTTAAAAATGTATTCAGCTTAAGAAAAGACAAATCTTGTTTAAACATAATTATATTGCAATTTAATTCAAGCGCGAAGATTTGCAGTCTGCTTTAGTAATAAGTATCTGATAAGAGTAATGATCGCCTTACCCGCAACGGGGATCGTTCGTGAAGATTAAAGACCAGTCGTCTTGAAGGAATTGCTGTTTCCTGACCGTCCTGTCATGTGTTCCCAGTTTTTACTGAAGTTCTTCTCTTTGAAGTGTCACATGACGTGCACCACTCAAACATGGATTCTTACAAAGCAAGGGGGGATAGAGAGCGAGGCTGCAGATGACGATACATCCTGTAATTGTGCGTCCGGGAAAAGTTTCTTTTTGCCTTAGTGTTTATGGGAGAAGCGATCGCGTAATCAGCAAGTAAAAGGGTAGGCATGTGGAAAAACTCAGACAACTAGACGCGTCTGTTACTCAGAAATGACATAAACCTAAGAATTTGACTTGGTAACCTGATAGCATTTAAGAATTTAGCCAAAGGCGATTATATATTTTGCAAAAGAAATTACCACCCATTTTAATTACCCATGAAACCAAAGTCAGTTTGACCTAAAGCATATCCCCTCCCAAGAAAACACACACAAGGTGGGATGAATGAGGTTGAATGAGACATTATAGTCTATTATAAGGCAGTAATGATACCTGATATGTACACCTCACATAAAATGGCTAAAGAATCTAAGAAAGAATTATTATGTGGTAGGCTGTGGGCCAAAAGTAGGAACAAAAGCGCAGAGTTCAAAGAAACAAATGCAGATGCTAATTGGAAACCACCCAAAACAAACATTCTGAGGCAGCAAACCAAAAACTACTCCGGCTGTCTAAAACCCTGAAACCCTGAAAATTCTGATCCAGTAAGAACAGAAACAGCAGCCCAAGATGGAATATGATTGCTGAAGGACTAAATGTCCCGCTGGTTAAGTGGAGCCGCCCAAAGAGGCATTCCCCAAAGTGGGTTTACGCAGAAAAATGGCTCTATTTTCACAGAGAGAATATACATTTTGTTTCAGACATCTTCATTTGAGTGGGTCCAAATCAGTTACTGTGTCAACTCACTGTTACCCACTTTATGATAATAATCTCATTACAATAAAAATTCTGTTTTTCATAATATAAAATATTAAGAAATATTGGGAAATAAGAATGGTTTTCTTATTTTCGTTTTGCTATAAAATGTTACAGTGATCTTTAAATTACAGTCCAGTTTTTTATTTCCTTCTCCAGTAAACTTTATATCTTTTCTATAAAGACCGCTGAGAATATGGAATACTATTTAGCACTATACAGTGTAGAATGTAATCATTATGGTATTATTAAAAAGCATACCAAATACCCATAATGTAATGACTACAATGTAATCAACACAATGTAATCAACTGAGTATGTATTTGCACCTTTTGGTAGCCTAAGAGTTTCTATTAGCTACTTTATGTTAGCCCTAAATGTGACAGTAAAAGAAATGACTGACAAACTTATCACCTAGGAGTGTGGATTAAGGGAAAAATCAATGATTGTGAATGGTTTAAGGAATGATGATGCTTAAGTGGTGAGATATTGTTAAATGAAGTACTTGTATAAAAATTGGTGTAAAACAGTATTGGACACATTTGTAAGTGTCCAGCCTTGGTTGTAACTTCATTGTTGCAATAGAAATTGTGCAGGAAAAACCACAACACAAACAACATGAAAATTTGTGATTTCAGCACAAGCAAAGGATGGGCAGACAAGTGTGTCCAATACATGCTGTTTGAGGACAATGACAACAAAGTTCCTGTTATATCATTAATCAGAAACCATCATACTAGATATTCAGTATTTGTCTCATCAGGTCTCCCTGTATCTCACATTTCAGGTCAGTGATACCATCTGTTTTTCATCTTGTATATGTGGTAGATTACTTTTACTGCAGGACTCTCAAAACGATAATTTTCCTGTTTTTTCTCCATAGTCTAAAGACAAGTGGATTAGATGAATTTCAGTTTCTGATTTGCCCTTAGTGTCTGTTAATGGCCCTAACCTGTGCAGCGCTTCACAGGACAAACTCAGTGGGATCCTGCTTCAGATAAGAGATACAGATCGATACAGATAGATAAATAGTTTCCACATAAGTTACTTACAGAAAAGCATATTTAAGACCATTTAACCGTAAGGTCATTTTCCAGTGGCAGGTCGACCTTCAAGGGCGAAGTGACCTTAAAAACTGACTCCAACACATGAGATCGGGAAATACAGAGAAATCTGCATAACATATTCGGCTTCACCGAACCAATAACTACAGTGGTTCATCTGTAGCGTCACCACTCGAAAGTTCTGGACGTAACGGTTGTAGAAGTTTGCAAGAGAACTACAACTCCCGTGAATCTCTGCGCTTGACTTTTCTAGAAGTGACGAGAGCCGCGGTGACATAGAGAATCTAACGAACCAATGAGCGTGTACCAAAATAGCAAGCTATGAGGAAGCAGTAATCAGCAACGGGGTTTAGCGTTGTGTTGTATCTGAGGAAATTTTTTTAAATTAAAACGCAGCTTGCTTACACCGGGTAATTTTCTTTTCATGAATATTTAGATTCTGTTAGAAAGAAGAATTTTGCTACATTTTTAATTTCTTTTCGCTTCCCTGGAAACGAAATGTGTGCATACGTTAGTATGTTTTTATTATTAGCATCTCGATAAACTACAGTTGGTAGATTAAATTAGCAAAGATGGTTAGCTTTATAAAGGATGTATGCGTGTTATAGCACATTTTATGAGGGTATGCATACGTAGCCTGCTAACCTTAAATGTAATGGCTCAAGATTGTGTGTTAGCATAGAGTATTGGCCAGCTAGACTTGGTTATTACCAGCAGCTTCCAGGCACTGTGCATATCAGTCAAGCAAAAACGTGAAGACCTGGGTAGCCCATCCAGTGTTTATACATACCAGATGGTAATTCATTAAGTTGCTAAATGGTAAAAAAAAAAAATATTCTTTAAATTACGATGGCTGCGATTTTAAGCGCTATGCATCATGCTCTAGAAACCACACTGATATAGATACGTCAAAGATTTTTAATTACATTTGAGACTTGTTGCATTGCATAGTTAGCTAATGTCTGTGAAAGAAAATAGGGTTAAGAATCACAGTAAAATAGCTTTAACTTTTTTAATCTGGTGGTCATATCTGACATATTAGGGATTCATTATTGTTCTGTGTTTTAATCCATTGTTCAATACAGTTTAACGCGTGACTAGTGACGGTCATTATTTAAAAATGCCAGCTGTTTTTTGAGGTATTACTGATTAACTAACTGTGTCAGCTATACTTAAGCTAAGGTGTGGATGTTAGTTAACATTTTACGTTATCTGAAGTCTTTCAGATAACCGAGACATTCCCTGGATGCACTACCGTTTGTGTCCTTTTATGGGGTTCGAAACCACGTGACAAAGTTCTCTGGGGGCTGCACGCATAGCTGTTTTAAATGGCCTATGTGTCACTCTTACTCGTACTTTTTTAATCTCCCAGAGGTGGTTGGGTTACTGCCCCATTCATGGGCGTGCCTCTCATATATGATCTGAGAGAATCACGCTCTATTCATTTAGTTTTCATAAAATATGAAACATATTTTTGGCAGCTTAGTCTAATCTCTGGAATAAATGTTAATTTGTTATTAAAAAGATGCATGGAAAAAGTCCAAAACCTCTTGATTTTGTGTGTTGGTTTTGGTACTTTTATGAAATCTTAGAATTGTATAAGAAAGTTATATTTGCACAAAAATTGCATGTGTTCAGATTTTGATACGGGTGAGCAATTTCAATCCTCCTGGAAATATGAATTAGTTCTCTCCAGAAATTATACGTGTTGGTCACTATATGAAGAGGTACATAAACACTCTTTTGTTTTTATATGTTATTGCTGTTTTGTGAGATGCACAGATGAGAGCAAAACTTGAGATCAGCCATTGATTCCATGTCATACTAGGGATCATTACTCTATTAACCATGGGAATTGAAACGGTGACCTTCTAAGCATGGGCACAAAGTTCTAACCCACAGAACTAAAGAACTTTAGGGCCTTCTGCTACAGGCACTCAAAATTAATGAACAATATTAGCAATATAATATTAGGCACCCCTTTCTCAAACTAATTTTATAGTGTTTCACTTCAGGGTTTTATTTTTATGGAAGTTCTTCATCTCTAACAATTGATTCTCTCATCCACAGTGAAGGTACTGACGGCAGGCGTTGGAGACTCGGGCGCCGTATTGACATGCACAGGACCGACACCTTCAGCAGTGAGCTGGGCTTCCTGCCATCACTGTACCCCATCCCTGGGCTGGCCCACACCTCAGACATGAGGGTGACTAGGGGGGCCTCTGACCACAAGCACCTCACGGGGGTGTCACTCCAAAGCTCGTGAGTGTCTCAGTCACTGTGTGTGCATATTTCTAAATCATACTTAGAGGTGCCTGGTTTCACAGTAAATATTTGGCTTGTCCAAAAACATGCAGCTTTAGTATTGAATAATTAACCCATAATTTGCTGGGTGGTGCTCTGGGATGCCCTCGAATCCCACCAGGATAATCCCAGGCACATGCTCTATTCTAGCTGGGGTTTCAGACTTGCTCCAACCTTGTATTAGAAGCAGCTGCAAAATGCATAGATGGAGATAATCTGTTGATGATATCAGCTATAAAATTTAATGCGCAGTTCAATTTCAAAGCTTGTAATGGGGGAGGGAGATTGGGAGTAATGTACTTTGCGTTAATCTAAGACTGTTTATCTATAGTAATGTTTTTGAGTGCGTCTTTGTCTTATGTGTTACCAGTGATGTCCCGACAGTGTCTAAGCTCAAACGTTTCACAATGGTTTTTGCAGAAAGACCATAAATAAGTTTCCAGTTCTGCATTGCTTTCTGTGAGATTTTCCAAAACTTATTTCTAGGCAGTAAAGTTCAACCGAACAGTTGAACATCCAAGACGCTCTCCTAACATTTGGCATCTTCTGTCACTTTTCTTTGAGTATTTAGGAGCTGGGAGAAAAGATGTCTGAGAAAGCACAAGAGACGAAATGATGACGAGTGAGTAAGAGTAAGAGAAAAAGAATGAGTGATGGAGGCTGTTTTCCAATCCACAAAGCGGTTGTCAGTCTTTAGTGTTAGTTTTTGAAATTCCAAAACACTAAACCTTATTCTGACAAAACTGTCATTGCCAAAACTCAAATACTTTGACTTTTGTCAAAACCTTAAGCAATGTTCACCTAGTCAGACAATCTGAAGATCTGATTTCACCCTTTTTTCAAAACTCTAAACACATTCTCATTCAACAAAACACATTTTTCACCGTGAAGAACATTGATGCAAAATGGCAAATAGGCCGCAAAAGTCAAATACAACTACAGAATTGTCATCATTAAAATACTATAACTCAAAATTGTTCTTACACATTTCACAACATGTGATGAAGCCAATGAGTGATTAAAATAGAGAATACATGCCGGGAAAGAGGGCAAGTGCCATAGGTGAGTTGAGTTTTGATGATAAGGTACAGATGGGTCACAACAGAGGATTCTTCTGTTGCCTAGCAACATTGCCAGTGATACAAGTTAAGTTCTCAGTCCTGACCCAACCTTATGACATGTTAATGATGCTAAAATCAATCAGACTTTGGCTGCCTGTCATTTGAATTTATTTTGTCCTTTACAGAAACGTTTTTGGAGTGCTGAATAATGCAAATTACACATTGCTTTACACAAGTTATATACAAACATTTTTGCTAAATAAACTTTAACTACAGTTGTGTGCAGTTGATTTCCAGTTTTGCAGTTCAAAATGCAAAAGATTATATCTAATGTCTCTCTGCAAGCTAGTAATGCTCTTATGTGGCTTAAATGTAGTGTGACTATTTTGTGTTTTTCTCTGTGAAGTCTAATTTAAAGGTTTATGTTACCTGGCCGATTGTGAAAGTAGGTGGCTTTTTTGCATAATTCACAAATGAAGTTCTACATTGACTTTGTTACCCCTAGTGGTTGCAGTCCCAAAAGGAGGAAGTTGACAGGCCAAGGGCCGTACCTGCCTTGGGGAAATACCAGCACTGAGCCTGTTCAAGTAATGCCTGCAAGCCCTCTGCCTGAACCCACCCCACAGTACCTGGCCTCCCCATCTGCAATTCCCTGCACAGAGGCTGAGGGTTCCTGCATGGAGGTAGAGGCGGCCCAGAGGCGCCTGCAGGAGATTGAAGACCGGTAAGCAAGGGTGACCCCTAGGGGACAGTATATAGACATAATGCTTAAATAAAAAAAAAAACAAAGCGAAACCTGTTTGGTTGTATAAATCCAAGCATTAATGTGCCGTGTGAAAATGGCATACAGGATAACCCTGGAGGATGATGAGGATGAGGAAGACCTGGATGTGGATCAAACACAGAACCGGCCAGTTCTAGTGATGTCAGACAGTCTGAAGGAGGGGCTGCAGCAGGGCCTGGGTGATATCCTCCCCCACACCGTGGCACAGTCAGTGTAAGTACTTTAATATACAGCTTTCTTTTTTTACTATTTTATGCTTTATGAATGAAGTTGAGCTGGATGTTTTACATTTTCAAAAATGAGTGCATTTACTGCAACAGCTGAACTGTTCACTGTCCCTGCATCCCACAGAAGCCGTTCCTGCATGGAGCTGGTATTATGGCGCCCCCCAGAGGAGACTCTGCCCCGCAGGCTGAAGGAATCCCTGCATAGGCAGAGGAAGCAGGCGGCGTGCCGGCACACCCCCACCCCCATCCCCGTGCCCCCTAACCTAGATGCCACGCTATGTGAACACGAGCCCCCCGCCATGTTGTTCTGTAACCCCCAGGCTCAGGACCCTGCTGAAGAGGACATGGAGCTATAGAGTCCTGGGGGTGTCACTACCCTTATCCCCCCTCAGACCGAGCATGGGGGCCAGCCTGGGTTTTTCATACAGACCTGGTGCTAAGTTAATTGCACTGTTTTGGGCCAAATAGATTCCTACTTCCAAGGAGTATGTGCTCAGCTGTTTCTGCGTCGCCTTTGTGGAAACTCCATCCGTTTGGGCCTCCTTCAGCGTGGCATTACGCGGTGCAGCAGGCCTGAGGGACCACGCCATTGAACCCGATAACTGCACCCGTTGTTGAACGACAAACTCTCTTCAATCTGAGTTTTAATCCATATCGCGTACGCTTTCTGTAATCTCTTCAGCGACTCTGCTGTAAGTATGTTTTCACATGCCTTTGCTTACTTCATGCCTGGGTAAAATGCTGTTTTGTTGGAGAGAATAGTTGGAGCTGTTTAGTATTTATGAGTATTTTGTAAGTTGGTTTACTGCATTCAAGGTAAGATGTGTCCATTTGCATTTGGTTTGCATTCGGCAGCTTTTAAAGATGCCCTTTCCATTCAGCAGTCAGATTGGTTAGGTTTAAATGTGTAAAAGAAAGTGTTTCTATGGCATCTATATGTAGGCTAATTTCAGTTTGTTACTGCTATTGAGGTGAAGCAAAGATGTGAAGCTTACTGGAAATTATTTGCATTGGGTTAGTGGGTCAGTGTCTTGCACTACAATGCAAAAAATGGATGGATGGTATTTTCTGTGGTAATGAGCTGTATGCCTGCATTGCATCTGCTTTTGTACCCTGACAATGCTACAGTTTATTTGTCTCTGGTTTTGAAAATAAAGGACGGTCATTTCCCGCTGTCATAACAGCAGTGTGGCTGAAAGTGACTTTTGCGCTCAAGAGTACGATAAGCACAGTGAAGACTGACAGTCCTTGTTCCCTTCCAAGGTATCAGTATGACCATTGTCACACTGAATATTAATTATTTTTTTCAATCAAATTTCAGTGGCAAAAATGTAAAAACAGTACAGTGAGTTTTAAAATGTCTTTTCATTATCAACATGAAACTGTATGACAAAACTGTTACCGATTAAACATATAAGCACTAACTTCCTGCATGACACTGTGATTGATTGCTGCAAAACTGAGTGCATTTATGGTGTATGTAGAGTTTTCTGATCCAGATTCATTTGTAAAAGAGCAGTTACCTAACCCACCTTGCACTGCAGCCTTCAGAGCAGCCTGCACTGAAAGGTGAAGCACTTCATGCATGGAGTGTTAGGGCTATGAAGCGTAATCTGATGAGTATCCTCAATTTCTCTGGGTTTATCTAGGCCCACTGGTGGTTGGGGGAGTCTGTATCAACTCTGGAGCATCCTAGTGTGGGATCGGTTCCTCTCCAGTGCTGGGGAAATCTGCTGGCACCAAACACAAGTATTAGTGTTGACGTCTATCACAAGAAGCACTAAATAAGCCGGTTGGTTCGATGTGTACTAACTGAAGCCGGTTATTTTGGTTAGAAATAACTTGAAATCTTGAAAAATGAAACTTCGTTCCTCTAAGAATTTGCTTGCTTTTTGCCCAGGTGCACAGAAGCTATTATGGTGGCCCAAGTGTTCAGTTAAGTAATTTTGAAGGGTTTCCTTATTCTGAATGTTACCTAAACACGATTTCATGACTAAACTAGGTTCACTTTCAACATAACAGGTAGATCATAATTGCAAATCAGAGTCGGGAAAACCACAGGATTAAGAGGGGCAGCAATGGCTGCAGCCATTTGGAGGGTGCACACCGTCTCCAGGTAGGAGCCCTCCAGGTCTCCCGCCGCGGCCCGCTGTGCAGGCCTGCTGGTGTGGGCCCAGCTCTCGGAGCGGAGCTGCCTGACTCGCACTCGCAGGTGCTTCAGCAGCTTCAGGGAACCCAGGCCTGGGGCTATAGGCACACTACAGGGATCGCTGAGGAGGAGGGATGGCGGTGAAGCAGAGAGTAGGCCTGCAGGCCCCTTCTGCTCCAGTGAGGTAGGAGACAAGGAACACAGTATAGTGTCAGTTACACTGTAAGGATTAATCCTAATACCAAAACAGTGCAGTAGTTTCATTTCTCATTATCAGGACCATTATTTGTTCTTGTAGTTCACTCAAAAATATCAGAACAGAGCACATGTGCATTTCAGCTAGATGTTTACCATGATGAACCTCATCTCATCATCGCATCGCTGTAGCCGCGTGTTCTTGTCCACGTTGGTCCTTAGGGCTCTCCTACAACGAAAATGCGGTGTCAACGGTCCTGGAGGACAGTGCATGTTGCCACAGCAACCACAGACTAACCACAGGACATTCTAGGATCTAAGATGCTCTACGGCGGCGGTTGCCATCCTCTTCTCAGGGAACCCCCGCCAATCAACATTTCTGCTCTGTCCTACCTGCAGACCCCATTCAGCCAATCGACTGCTCACTTGATCAGTTTAGCAGTGAGGTCTGGTTAAGGAAACCAGAAAAAGGAACAGCTGAGGGTCCCCCAAGGAGATGCGTGGGAACCTCTGATTCATGAAATTCCAATATAATAAAACAGTAATTAACGTTATACTATTTCAATATGGACTGCAGCTAGATCCCACTACCTCTATCCCACTACCTCTACGCCACAACTCCAGCTGGTGTCCCAGTGATGACACTCATTACCTCTCTTTTAGCAACTCCATTTTGCATCTAGAAGAAGTAAATTCTACATGTGAAACAAATATCACAATACAACCTTTCTTTACATTTATATGCATTTATCTTCTGTCCATGATGTTTATTTTATAAATTAAACAATAAACACAAGTTAAAATATACATTAATTCTACATTAACACTAGAAGTCCTCATATAAATACATTCCCACATACATTTTATATAACAATTGTGTAGTACTGCAAATAATTTCATAATAAGAGTCATATAGTTAAGGGCTTCAAACAAATTGCACGGAGGATTTGGAGAAATCTGCCCTGGCCCAGGCAGCACAGGGCGGGATGCCAGCCCATGACGGCTCAGACACATATCATACACTACAGGCAATAAGAGACACCGATGAGCACGATCACGCATCTTTGGACTGCAGGAAGACGCCAAACTGCCTGGAGGAAACTGATATAACAAGAGAAGAACAAGAAAACTTCACACACACAGCGAAGGGGCAATTCAAACCCCCAGTCCTGGAGGTGTGAGGCAACAGGACTACCCCAGTCTAACCTACATTAGTCATAATCTTTAGTTTATAGTTAATCATGTGTAAGCAATCTACATATATTCTTAGGGTCTGTTACTCATTAATAAAAATGTCTCTGAGCACTGGTTTATGTGACCAGTTCTTCCTTCCACATTGACCTTATCTACAGGTCCGGATTCATGCTGGGTCTCATTATGCTTTCATTTTAACTTTGATCTACTTGGCTTAGTTGCCTCCTCTCACTGTCCTCCGGGGCCAGTCCGCTGGTCCCGGCTGGGCTGCGGTAAGGCCTTTCCTCACCTTTCCAGCTCGGCCATCATCTCTTCCTCAAATTTGCGCGCCAGCCGAGCTGTGGTCTGCTCCTTCCAGTGGCCCATGTTCCACTGCACCTCCTGCAACTCCTCATCTTTATCCTGCAGCTGTCGCCGTAGCGATGCTATCAGACCACCTGCCTCCTCATGGCTGCTGTTGCGTAGCCAATTTCGCTTCAGACTGCTGAGCTCTTCCATGTGCTCCTGCATGGATCACCATGGCAACCACATCAGCCTCTCCACCTTCATCAAGCTAAAGCCCAACAGGTCAGATGTTCATTACCTCCAGGTTGCCACAGCGGTCAGTAAACAGTGCAGAAGTTCTTTATGCAGCCGTAAGGCATGCATACCTGAATCAGATGCTCCCTTAGTGAGGTCAACGTCTGCTCCTTCTCCTCTGTCAGCAGGTCCCTTTGTCTCTGCAGCTCATGCTCCTGAGCCGGAAGACACACACAAACACACACAGACACAGAAACAGCCACCAACGTTAGGAAGCGTTACATGACTACAAAATGAGGAATTTGGCCTTAATCAGCACCACAGCATAGGAAACGTTAGCAGAGCAGTGGTTACAAGGACATGAACAGAGCTGTACCTTGTCTTGCATCAGGCGCTGTGTGGCCTCTCTCTGCAAGTCCAGCTCCTGACGCAGATGGGAGATGTGTGCACGGAGCTGATCGCCTAGTGTTTGCACTGTTTGTACTGCCTGGGCAACTGTAGGACTGAGCAGAGCTGCCCTCAGCACAGCACATACTGCATGCAGTCCACTCTCCACTTTCCTCAATCAAAAGGTTCTAGGCAGTCTGATTTTGTAACTGGCTGCTAGCATATGTATGCTAATCATGCAGTTTTGGGCATAAAGAATTACAGTAATGCTGTATCATGAAACACATTATACATAGTTTTCATAATGCTAATTAGCTAATAAGATAGTTGAAGATTATAGTAACCGAGTTTGTTTGTGTCTGAATGACAGCATCTCCAGGGGTACCTGCTCTGGAGGTTTACAGCACCCTCCGTAGGCCCAAAAATCTCCTGCAGGCGCTGACATTCCACCCCAAGTGCCAGAGCCCATTCCTTGTGCTGCTGTTCCACCTTGGCTACATCCTCTTCTTGAGTCTGTTTACACTCTAATAGCACCCTCTGCAGGCCACTGGCATCTACCTTCGCCCTCTCCAGAGCCTTCTGGAGCTGGCACACCTCCTTGTGTCGCCCCTGAGATGAGTAATTTGCAGTCAGGTTCAATCAACAAATGTCTATAGTAGGGTTCCACAATTCCAGTCCTGGAGGGCCAGTCTGCAATACAATTTGTAGATTTCCCTGCTCAAACACACCTACTAAACCTGGTAATTAGCTGATTAACATTTGACCAGGGAAACCGGCATACTGTGTTGCAGACTGGCCCTCCACGATGGGAACCCTGGCCTATCATGTTATGGTATTCAAATCACTGCAATATCATTCCATACCACCAGATGGCGCTCACCCTCTTCATTCATTCATTAACTGCTTATCCAACTGGCCTTTAATGATCATAAGGCATTAAAGCCAGGGCACACTCTACATATGTACATGCCCATATGTTACATCATAATACAATTGTATACAAACAGAGCTGATCCTGAGTGTGACTGACTGCAGCAGTCCATCTTCTTGTCACTCTCTCTGACCTTTTCTGCATGTCTGGACAGCCTCTGCAGCTCTGCCTGCTGCTCTTCCATGAAAGTCCTGCGCAATTCGGTCAGCGCAGATGTCTGCTCCCGCCGCAGCCTCCACCCCTCAGCCTCCAGCTCCTGTATTCCCTGCCAAAGATACGGCCAAATATACCCCTGAAACAGTGATTAGCTAATGTCCTGGGGAAAAGAAGTTTGCTTCGCTCTGCAAAGTGCTTAAAGGTCAGAGAGAGGATTTCAGGAAAAAAAGAGCTTGTCTGCAGGAAGGCATAAAAACCGCAGGATCAAAGGAGCAAACAAATTGTTCGCAGAGAAGCTACAGACACAGAAGATGAACTTTAATGAGCGAAAGGCAGAGAGAAGAACAGGGGCAGAGGAACAAAAGCAGATTCACGCCAGGAGTGGTGGGAGTGCAGCGGGTTAGGAGCCGGTTACCATGGTAGCCTCACCACGACAGCCCATGCTGAGTGATGATAGCCCACTCCCTGTCCCCATCTGAACTCACGCGCTGCAGCTGCATGATCTGCTTCTGCTGACTCAGGACATTCCTCTGCTCTCTCTCGGCCTCCTCTTTTGCTCTCTCCACCGCCTGCCGGCCCTGCTCCTTCTCTAAGTCATGCTGCCTTTGGATCTCCTCCTTTTCTGTCTCCCACTTCTTCTGCTCCTGTTCTATGGCTTGTTGAAGCTTGGGGCAGTAAGGGACAGGGGGTTATACACTACATACCCACCTTGGGTATGTGAAAAAATCTTTTGTAGCCGGTCAGTGAATACCTGTAGCTCCAAGTACTCAGAGGGTTACCTGGTGTCTGTAAATATCCCACTGGTGAGTCAGTTTTGTCACTATGTGTGTGAGTGTAAGTGCGCCCACTAATAGTAGACTAACAGCCATTTGCTGGTATGAACCTTCCTTGTTCCCAGTGTCTGCTGGGATGGCCTCACTGGTTACCATTTCCCGAGCCTCCATCTGCAGCTCCTCAACCCGCTGCTCCTGGGCTGCTATCAGCTTCTTCAGCTCCTCATCTTTTAGCTAGATGACATAGGACCAGGACCTCATGAATTGACTTGGGGTCATATTGACTCTCAGCTACAACATCATCCACTCATGCTCAGAGGTCAGTGAGTGTCATACCCAGCTATATAGCAGCAGATAATGCTCTAAACCTTTGGCATTGGCTGGTTTATAACCTGCAGTGTCACACTATCAGATATACTATAGATAATGTCACTCAAAGCCCATTGACATTTAACTTATTTAGCAGACACTTTTATCCAAAGTGACATTGTGAAAGCAGGGTCAGCCAGCCCCCGAAGCGATTGGAGTTAAGGGCCTTACTCAAGGGCCCAACAGTGACATCACTCTGCCAACCACAGGATATGAACCGGCACAGTGGTTTAATCTACTGACCTATACACCGTGCCCATTGCCTCATTAAAATAAAGATTTCACAATTCCGGTCCTCCTGATCATCTTTTGGTTCTGGCTTTTGGTTCTGGCTTTCCCGCGTCCTAAATGTATGCGTGACAGTTTAGTGTGAGGGCAGCTATGGAACACAGACAGAGTTGCGAGTGCCCAAGCAGCTGACCTGCACGCAGCCGCGTAAAGCCTCCCTGTGCTGGTGGTGAGTGAGAGCCTGTTCCCTCAGGGTCTTCAGCTGTGCCTCCTCAGCCTGAAGCTGGGCCTGCATACAGCGTAGGGCATGAGTTATGAGGGGCTGTACAATGCGAACTTCCTAGAAATACACCTCCTAGCATCATAAACATAGCAGCTCATAACACCATAAACATAATGGCTCATAACATCATAAACATAACGGCTCATAACATCATAAACATGACAGCTTGTAAACATTTATGAGAGCAGTGCAGCTCAGACCATTTACTGCTACATAGAAAGATGTTAAAACCTTTACAGGGTGACTACTTGACCATTTCTTATAACAGTTTACATGAACATTTAATTTTAGTTATGATGTAAGAAAAAATACATTTTGAAATGAGAGATAGATCCAGGAACAGTAAGATAAATCCTTTAAGGAAATTCCCTTTGTATGTGCTACAGGGGTGGTGATTCACAAAAGCCTAGGCCTTACCTGCTGAATTTCCTGTTCCCTGATAGAAGCCTGCTCCGATTTCAGCAGCTCCAACTTCTGCTCCTAAAGACAAATGCACAGTCATCGGTGTCACATGTTCAGTCATAGCCCTCACAGTGGGCACCATCACATGTTCAGTCATTGCCGTCACAGTCAATACCGTCACATGTACAACCCTCGCCAGCACGTGTATGGGTCAATGATGTGATACTCACTTTTTAGTGATTTTAGCATTTCAGTTAAATTTAAAAATGCTAAAATTTAAAATGAACTTCAAAATTACTTTCTTGAGGGCCTAGTCTAAAATTTCTGGTTTTAATCAATTTTGAGAGAATATTAGATGGACGATGGCAAGAATGTCTAAGTGGTGCAACCGTAAAAACAAATAATTAAAGTTGCTTTAAAAAGAAAAAATTCTCAATAACACACCCGTTTGATTAGTTTTGCATAATCTTACATTAGAACTATTTAATAGGAAATAAAAGTAGCAGAACCCCATTGTTCTGAACATAATTAATTTGGGTAATCAAGTGTCAAGGTGGTGTATCCACCATTCAAGGAGCTGTTTTATTCATACGATGCAAGAAAATACTGTGACGGGAAATAATATCACAGAGAAGGACCCCTGGTAACCATAACTGCTGCATGTCAAGGTTAGTAACTCTTTTTAAAATATCAGATTATTTGAGATTTTTAGGGTATGGTCAGGTCTGCTTAGGCTTTTATGTCAAATGTTATGACTCCAGGAAAACACTGACAATTCGTCATAATTATAAAAATGACTATTTACTTTAAAAATTATGTCTGAAATATTCACACTAAGGCCATGTGGTTACATTGGTATAAATGATAATGTGTGTTAAAATTGAATTTAAATTGAATTGTCAAATGGTGTAACCATTTGACTCGTATTACAAGCCTCTCTAATCCACAACTTTGGCAAATATTAGTAGCTTATTATGCCGATTAAATATAATATAAACTTACCATATGGTAATATACCAAGTATTCAGTGCTATATTTTTGGAAAAAGTGCTGATTTATCTGCAACTTTATTATCAAAGCTCTGTAAGGCTAGGATAAATCATTACGTTGCACAAACGTGGTGTTTTGGAAATGTTTATCTTCAATGTATATTTGTATTCCATTTACTTACAAATTTAAGTAACATATGTGATATATGTATATAATTTCATAATGTAGCAGAATCAAGTGGGTGAAGAGTGACTGTTGAACATGAACAGCAGCTTTAAAGATCTAAAACCCCAATAATTCAGTGATAGGATAAATCGTATTCAAAGATAAAAAAATTGCTTCTGTAAAATACACTTTACTAAATTTCTGCTATTTCATAATTAATACAATAAATGCCAGATTCAAGCAAGGATAAAGTGCCTCATCACAGAGCACAATTGAATGTTGATCCGGCTGCAAGTGCCAGTTACCATGACAAAAAGTGTGAAAGGCAGTTTCCTCACACAGTCACACACAGACACAGATACACAAACAGACAGAAACTGCCCATTCAGAACTGCCCATCCAGGTTGGGGATGAGTTACTGTCTTAAGCGGAGGAGTTTAAGTATCTTGGGGTCTTGTTCATGATTGAGGAATCCCTGGGGAGGTGCTTTGGGCATGTCCTACAGCCCCTGGTACTTCCTCCAGCTCCTCTGGGGGAATCCCGAGGCGTTCCCAGGCCAGCCGAGAGACATAGTCCCTCCAGCGTGTCCTAGGT
>JAODKE010000043.1:37532207-37547152 GCA_026779605.1 Mormyrus hasselquistii
GTGGGATTGAGGAGGTCTTCGAAGTATTCCTTCCACCGACCCACAACATCCCGAGCTGAGGTCAGCAATGCACCATCCCCACCATAAACAGTGTCGATGCTACACCGCTTTCCAGCCCTGAGACGCCAGATGGTGGACCAGAATCTCCTTGAAGCGTTCTCCATGGCCTCGCCAAACTCCTCCCATACCCGAGTTTTTGCCTCAGCGACTGCCAAAGCCGAGTTCCACTTGGCCCGCCGGTACTCATCACCTGCTTCCGGAGTCCCACAGGCTAAAAAGGCCCAATAGGACTCCTTCTTCAGCTTGATGGCATCCCTCAACGCCGGTGTCCACCAGCGGGTTCAGTGATTGCCGCCGCGACAAGCACCGACCACCTTACGGCCACAGCTCCGGTCAGCCACCTCGACAATGGAGGTGCGGAACATGGCTCATTCGGACTCAATGTTCCCCACCTCCCCCGGAACATGGGCAAAGTTCTGCCGGAGGTAGGAGTTGAAATTTCCCCTGACAGGGGATACCACCAGACGTTCCCAGCAGACATTCACTATACGCTGGGTCTACCAAGTATGACCTGCTTACTTACATATACTTTGTCACTAAAATATTTAATATTTCTCATTCTTTTGTGGTTACACCATTTGATATGTTCAGTCTTACCTTTAGTAAAAAATGGTGCAAATTCATTTCAAATGACATACGAAACCAACATGAATACAAAATGTATATTTTAACAAATCTGATGCATGCTTTTAAAAAAGTTTTAAAAAGATTTCTGAATTGCTCATCTTGCTAACCCTTATTTGTCACCGATCCATGTATCACATGTACCCACATTGCCATCACACATGCACACACACAGTGACAACTGACCAAGTTACTTTCACATGTTTTTACCAAAGTACCAGACACCCAACACACTTTGCATTACATCACTGGCAGATTCACTGATCCCAGGTGTGCCGACCCCCTGACTCCTGGCCCCTGACCTTTTCCCTTTGCGCCTGCTCCCGCGCCTCCCTCAGCTTGACCGACTGCTCCTCCCTCATGGTCCGGATCTCGGCCTTTGCCCCCATCAACTGCAGCTCCTTCTGGGCCACGACACACTCCAATGCCTCTGCCCAGCCTGCCTTCTCCTCCAGTGCCAACTGCAGCCCCTGCAGCCGAGCTTCCAGGGTCTGCTCAGACATGCCAGGTACCTGTGGGAAACAGAATTTGGATGAGACCACAAACAATGTGAAGATGATGCCTAGAGATGAAGGTCTGCAGAGAGCCCTGTGAGCTGGGGCAGCTGTGGGTTTGAAGGCGATATGTATACCAGTTGGTTCTCCTGCCCCTCTTGCTGTGTCGATGTGCCTCGGAGCTGCTCCTCCAAACAGGAGCATCTCTCCCTAAGGGCCTGCTCGCTTTCCACATGCAGGTCTAGCTCCTGCTGCAGCTCCTCCAAGCGCTATCATGCACAGACACACAAGACTGTGACTATATAGGGCACACACAAACACACACATACAAACACACACACACACACACGTTTGTAGTCATATCTTTGTGGGGACTCTCCATTCATTTCTATGTGAAAAACCCTAATCCCTACAGTGACAACCTTTGCCCCTACTAAGGGTGAACAATTCAATAATATTAAATCGAAATCGTGATTTTAAACTGCACAATTTGGCAAAGACCACAATTTATGATATGCATTATACAGGACGTCTGAACCAGGGTTTAAGATTGTCATCAAAATAGTTTTACAAATTGATGCCATCCGCCTTGTGTGGCAGTCATTCTCACCAATCAGAAGTGCCGTGCTCTTCACGCGCCAGTCATGTTCACCAATCAGAAGTGGCCTAAGGCAATTTCATATAGCCCAAACAACAAATGTGAAACCCAAAAAAAAAGTTACATTTGCGATGCAAAAAAATATTGATTCCGCTGTTGAGCTATAAGTGAACTACCGACCCATTTCATGGTCAGAGATTGTTTACAGAAAGATCCTATTATTAGGGGTCCAGGCAGCCTTAGCTATTGTTTTTATGATAATTGTTTTATGTTTGATTGTTCTCTGCTAATTTAAAAAGTGATAAATACATGTTGGAATACATATCTTTACATTCTCCTCTGTGCATTAGAATATAGACAAGTTAATATTTTGATGGTATCTCATGGTCATATGTGGCATATGTTTTAAATCTATTACACACCGAATACTGAACTGAAGCTTGACTTTTAAAAAAAAATTAATTTCAAATCAAAGTGCCGTCTCAATATCTGTCAGAAAAAAATTAAGATTAGGTATTTTTCCCTTATCGTTCAGCCCTAACCTCTACCCAGCTGTAATCTTAATCATAAGTCACCAAACAAAATACAAGACTTCTGACATTTTTAGTTTTTGATTGAAGCCTCAGATTTTTATAAGAGTTTCCCTTTGTGGGGACCAAAGAGGTGGTCTCTGCAACATCAAAATAACAGATTTTTATCACATTTAGTCCCCACAATATAATATATACAGTGCCCTCTACAATTATTGGCGCCCCTTATATATATTTGTAAAAAATTTAGAAAAAATGCACATTTTACTTAAGTATCTTCAACTCACACTGAAAAAATGAGAAAAATCCGTTTCATTGAAATAAATTTATTCAAAGAAAAAAATCCCCCAATTATTTAAATTATACTGTATATTATATAAATAATTTTTTAACAAATATACATGCTACAGTATGATTATTGGCACCCCTGGAAATTATGGTGAACACAATGTAACTGAAGCATGTTTCCCATGTTAATTTTACATCTTTGAGTTGTTTGGAGTGTGCAGCAACATTCAAGCTGTAATCCATGACTTGATCCTGATTAACTGGGGTACAAACACGAGGTGACAAAGAGCCCAAATTCCCTTAGTAATCCATCAACATCGGAAAGATAAGAGAACACACAGACCAAATGAGGGAGAAGTGTGCTGACCCATTTTTACTGCTAGGGCAATTATAAAAAAGTGGACAAAAACTGAAACTGTTACAAACCCACCTGGAAGAGGTTTATTTTTCCCCATGTACTATGAGGAGGATCGTAAGAGAGGCAAAAAAATCCCCGAAGATCATGGCTGGTGAATTAAAAGACAAAGTAAAATCTTGGGGTCACCAAGTCTCAGAAAAAAACCATCTGATGCCACTTTCATGCTAACAGATTATTTGATAGTTATGCCAGAAAGAAGCCTTTTCTGTCAGTTAACCATAAACATAAGTGCCTGGAGTTTGTGAAACACTACTACAATTTAAAAAGAAGGATGGCTATAATGAAAGGAACCTTATCTCAACTGTAAAATTTGGTGGAGGTTCTGTGATGTCAAGAGGCCATGGAAACCTTGTTATGGTACATGGCATTATGAAATTCGTGAAATACTGTACCAGGACATTTTTAATCAAAATTTGGATGTCTCTGTCAAGAAACTACAACTGGGCCGTCACTAGATCTTCCAGCAGGACCATGATCCTAAGCACATGTCCAACTCAACAAAAAAATAGTTAGATGACCATAGAATCAAGCTTTTGCCATGGTCATCTCAGCCCCCCTACCGGATCCCCATTGAAAGCTTATGGACTGAACTGGCCTAGGACCCTGGATGATCTGGAGAGATTCTGTAAAGAGGAATGATCTCAGATGCCATGCTCTGTATTCTCCAACCTTATAAAACATTACAGGTGAAGACTCAGTGCTGTTATACTGGCAAAGGGATGTTGTACAAAGTATTAAATCCAGGGGTGCCAATAATCGTGGTACACGTGTTTTTGTTGAAACTACGTTTACACCAATACAACGTTCAAACGTCCCGAATTTGCGTAATGCATTATTCCATTTGCCGGTATCGCTTAGAACGTACACCTTTACAGCGTAAACTTTGATATAACGTATGAAAACGTAGGAAAATACGCAAACTGACCTTCGTTACATTAACGTACAGCCTCATCTTCCAAGCGCGCGCACAATTCAGAATCGGAGATTTGAACGATAAGCCGGCAGTGGATTTTGCGATTTTTGGATTTAGTTTGAAGAATATAGTTCAGAATAGCAACTATAGTCTTCAAACTACACAAGCTGTATGTCATAGTGTCAACTTGGGGGGTGTTTTATAAAAGTTTTTTTTATATACATTTTGTGTTATATCATTCATTTTGAGGGAGTTGGTTACAACGTTCTATGGTTATAACGTATAAATTCTTAATGTGCCCCGAGGTACGTTTAACGAAGTTCGACTATATAATAATTTCTTGATGAGGGATTTGTTTTTCTTTCAATAAGTTAATTTTTTTAGTGTAATATGAAAATACTTCACCGAAAGGTGGGTTTTTGTCTAACCCCTTTTACAAATCTTTACAAGAGGTGCCAATAACTGCAAGAGGTACATGACTGCACACACACACACACACACACACACACACACACTACAATGAACAGAGGGCCTTCATGAGCAAAAGCTTTCTGGTGGAGTGTTTGGGAGCCAAACAAAATAACAGTTCTTTAAACAGAGGAACGCAGGAGTTGGAAAAAGTGTGTAATGGAGGCAAAGTCCCTAGAATGTGTAAAATCAGCAGCTGACATACAGTAACTAAATAACCGATAAAGGCCTTTGTGTGATAACCCCACGGCCCGCCTGTAACACTGGGGTCCCGTCACCTCCTGCAGTGCGTCCACTTTGTCTCTGGCCTGGCGCTGTGTGGCAAACAGCTCTGCCTTGGCTCTGTGCAGCTGCCGCTCGGCCTCCTCCCTCTCCAGGGTACTGGGCGCAGCAGCCTGACGGGGATTCTTGTGCGTTGAGAAGCAACGGACCATTAGATAGATCATATTATCTACCCCTATAGAGTTGATGATGGATAAATGCAGCGATCATAATAATGACCTTTCAGTGATGATGCTCAGCCAGCCCAGGCTGATAGTCTGGCATGTATAAAACCCCAGTGCACCACAGTGTGACTGGTTCCTGGCTGTTGATTGGCTTTTAGCTGTGTAAGTTTACTTGATAATCTATTGCTGCATCGTAGTTGAGCCAAATTACTACAGGTACAAATCTGCCATCTTGAGCGAGTGGACAGTAGGTTTCCTCCCCACCTGCATCTTCTCCACAGCAGGCAGCTCTTCCTCCCAGCCTGGGCTCTCCTGCAAACAGCCCGTCTGGAGCTGCGGGGAGCACCGCTGCCACCTGCTGGAACCCGCACATGGTCACTTCAGCGGCACTAAGAGCTTCATCCCATGTGACCACCGTGGAGCCGCGGGAAGGTACCTGGCAACCTCCGCCTGCCGCCTCCTCTCACTCAGGCTGGCCTCCAGGTCCCGTGCCTCTCTCTCTGCCTGTTCCACTGCTGCCTGCACGCACCTGAGCTCCTGGAGTGCATGCTGGGAGAGAGGAAGGCACATGTGAGGAATGATGGAAACCCCTTGGTCATTAAGCCCATTAACAATATTTTAAAAAAAAAGATGTTTCTAGAGCTCTGGTCACTATTCATGGTATAAATTATATAAACCACTCCTATGAGGAAATACTGTCTTACTGTTTTGTCATAAGTCATTGGGGAACTATTGTTATATTAATTATTTCAGTTCGGAGGATTCAAACTCATCATAGTGATCATAGTGAAATAGACAAATGGTGTGCGTGTTATTGTAATTATTATATTGTGGGGACCATATTTTCCCAAAATGTGATTCCTCAGCACCTCACTAGTCCAAATGGACCAGTGTGAGTTTTTCCCCCAGTGGCTGGAGTGTCAATCCTGCCACCAACCCCCAAGTTATTCCCTGTAAGTTGGAGGACGTCCTTATAGGGCTGGATGTAGATTAACATCATACCCAGGACAAAGAAATTGCTAGTTAAGGGCCTTGCTCAAGGGCCCAATGGAGTCACATCACTCCACACATTCACAGGTTGTGAACCAGTAACCTTCCATTTGCTGGCACCGATCTCTAGCCTCAGAGTCACCACACAACGTGATAAAAACCTGTAAAATGTCCCCACAAGGATAATAATCTGTTAATTCAATTAACCATTTAAAATAAAATTGGCTACATACAGTATGGTTATGGATAGTACTGGGTTAAGGTTGGTGTAGGTGGGACTAGGGTTCTGCCCATGGAAATGAATGGAAGGTCCCCAAAAAAGATATGAATACAAACCTGTGTGTGTGTGTGTGTGTGTGTGTGTTGTTCCTTACCTCCTTCTTCTTCAGCAGGACACTGAGGGACAGCTCTGTTTCATGTAGCCGGGCTCTCTTCTGTTCCAGCCTTTCCTCCACTCTAGCACAGTCCTTACGCGGCACAAAACCGCAATCAGTGAACAGATCCCTCTACTGGAGAACACTGATACAGGCGCACATTCTGACTGTACCTAAGCACTGATACAGTGAGACCTACCCTTCTAAGAGCACAAAGGTTCCCCTCTAGTGGTAACCTGTCCAATCCAGTTCCATCTTGCCATCCATCAGCCACCTTAAAGGGACGCGGTGACAGTTACTAAAACTCAATGTCCCTTGGATTACAAAACCCCACTTCCCTTCATATGAAAAGATTCCCTTGCATTTATTCATTAAAATAACACTGCGACTGTGTAAATAAGGAGATTTAAGAATGAACTGTACTTTTACACTGGAGAAATGCTCCCTCACCTCCTGTTTGGCCCATCGTCTTAAGAGGACGCAGCTCTGTGTCCCCCGTTTCCCAGAGCTCTGTTCTGGGGATACATGCCAGGTGGTGTGGCCCCCCCTCTCCGTGCCTACGTTAACACTGTCCTCATCGTCGCCTGACAGCGGGATGCAGGCAGATATACCCCGACTCCTAAGACAGAAACCAGCCAGTGATGGACAGGCAAAGTAATGATATTACAATTTATAATTCATTACTCATTCATTATGTCTGCAGTCTTCGGCTATTTCCATCACCATCACTGGGGATGTAAACTACACTGACAGGCCTGGCTGTTCCCTCAGATATTGCATCACGAGGCAGCGAGGCAAAGTGACTGTCTGTGACAGATGTTCTCATTCAGACCTGAGGGACCCCCTTCTGGTGGGATGGGACTTTCGGGTCAGCCGGGTTCTGCATGAAGCCTCCCCAACTGACTCGGACACTCCCCCTGGTGGCATGTAGGAACACAACAGGAAACGAGGTTAGACATTGCTGCAGCACAGAGCACTTACCTAAAATAGTGTGAATGAATAAAATCCAGCACACCATCTGTCCCACTCATCTGATCCTCTGTGGCCTCCCTGGTTATTTCTGATGGCTCTGCATCCGGCATACCCGTGCTGTATAACTAACCCCTGCCTGCTGGGATACTCACCAGGTCTGGGCCTTTGACTCAGGATGTATGAGTCCAGTGGCCTGTACTACAAAGCAGGGTTACTGGCTTATCAGGGTAACTTGTCGGATTTAAGGTAGTCTGGGCAAAATGTAAGTGAACGAATATGAAGTCCATTTAAACTGTGGTACCTTAAATCCTACAAATTACCCCGATAAGTCAGCAACCCCACTTTGTACTACAGGCCACAGGTGACTCTGGTCACAGCTCAGCTCACCTACCCGGATGCACCAGGCTGTACAGTGCATGGGGACAGTGGGTATGGTTCCCACGACAACATAGGAGGAACATGCAAGCTCCACACACATAGAACCCTGGCAGAAACTTGAATGCAGGTCCCATAGGTGTGAAGCACTAGTGCCAACCACTGCGCCGCCCCTCTTGTGACATCATACGCATTATTACAACATTAAGTGGTTTCTGGTTTGCTATCATCTTAATTAGAATTTTTCAGGTAATATGCGCAGTCCAGAAGGCCGATGTGCCATGATCGGCTGTCGAGGTTGCGGTCAGCACCTGCACTGCTGGTGAGGGCACTGTGGAGGTGCTCGCGGATCTGGTCGGTTTGCACTGAGTCCAAGTCACTGTCGATGGTCACTGTGTCAAAGCTGGGCACTGGAACCCCTACAGAAAGTGCAGTGAACAATGGGATTTATATATATGGAATGAGCTGTCAGACCACATTCAGTCATGAGACTCCCTCTCCATCTTGAAGATGTGGTGTAGCTGCCGTGTGTCCTGCTCCTCTACTGCTTACACTTGTACCTGGGCATTCGATGGAAACTCAGCCTAGCTGCACTTATGTCAAGTTGACACTTTGACATTTTGACGTTTCACTGTAATGTGTTACCTGCCTCACCCAACAGCCCCGGAGCAGTTGGGGTTAAAGGTCTTGCTCAAGACCCCTCAGTGATATGCTGACCTTACTGGCCTGGGATTCAAACCCACAACCTTCTAAATATAGGCACAGATCCCAAACCCTAAACTACAAATTAAAATCCTTGTAAATTCAGTTTAAATATTTGTTAAAGTATTCATTATAAACATTGTTTATGTCATTATCTGCATCACTACTGACAGAGGAACAAACAAACATGCTTTATTTTCCATCTGCATAAGTACAGGTACATTGGAATGCTTCTCTTTGCTGACCCCAACTCCATAGCCGGGCTGGGGGGGGTCACAGCGCAGGGTCAGCTAATGTGCAGCACCCCTACAGAGGGAGGTTAGCTCCCTTACTCAGGGACCCACGGACATGTGACTGTTCTGCTGAGGTCAGGGCTTGAATTAGCGACCTTCTGTTCACAGACTTGGCCTGCTGAGCTACTCGCCACCCCATTTCAGGTCCACCAAGATGCAGATGAAAGGTTTTAATTAAAACAATGTTTATTTTTGGCAATATGGTTCCGTAAATCTGTTACTAAATCACCTGTCAGTGTAATTTCATCAACCATGGCAGCATCAAATAGATGTGGTTTGCCTAATTAAAGTCCTCTTGGAGGATTAATCATTTCTCTGCCAGGTGGTCACTGCGTTGTCACGACGCCGCAACGTTAAGATAACTTTGTAAAATAACATAATATGCGTGCACCTGCCAGACACCGGACTCGGGGGGATACATCAGGAACTCCTTGGCCCTCTCCTCGCTCCTCTTGGGCCCCTGTGGTATTGAGACGGCACTGGGACTCTGTCAGCACATCTCTGCTGCAGCTCTGGGGAGGGGCAGGTTCAAAAGCTACACCCCAGGGTCAGAAGAAAAAAAACAAAGGTGGTTGTTGTTTGTGGTGCAGATGATTGGTACAAGGGTGCATTCACTTCTTTCAACACCAGAGGGCACTCCAGACCTCTCTGTGGACCATACCCGTCTTACTCGTGACTGCAGGAGAGACCACGCTGTTGATCACAACAGAGGAGGAATTACACCTCAACCTTCCCACTGGTAAGGGGTCCCTGGTGTCTTCACTCACTCCATCCAGTAGTCTGTACCTGGGTAAGACGCACTGGGTAATGTCTGCATCTCTAAGAGGGGATTTGGAACAATGAGTGTGGTTGTTCGAGAGATCAAAGGTCACATCTGAGAATGGGGTCAAGCCATGGCAGGCTGAAACTTTATACATTGTCCCAGGCCTGTCCGTCTCAGAGGTGATGTCCATGTCACTATTCTGGTCATGGTCTTTGAGGGCCCCAGCATGCTCTCCTGATCCCACAAGACATATGAACTTTGGGGTCGGGTACTTGGGGTTTGTCATGCAATCATTCTCCTTAGCATGAGGGGATTCACTGGCATTAGCTGCCAGATGATGGCGCTCTACTTTGTCTGAAAGGATCTTGGAGAGTTCTGTGCCGATTGGATGAATCCCTCCTGAGGGGTGGGAATCACCCCCCATTAATGTAAGAGGGGAGTAAGAAGGGCTCACATGCTTCCTCTGGTTGTAAAGCACCTGTAACATACCGCCCCCTAATGTTTGTTCCTTGTAGTTCATCAGACATTCCTCCCCTGTGGTTCCTCTGTAACCCAAATCCTGTTGGGTGAGGGGATTCACCATCATCTGCTGGAACAGGGTGGCAAAGTCCTCGGTACGGATGCTGTCTGCGGCTCGGGGCGTCTCCACCTCGAACCCTGGACCATCACTCCCAAGAAGCCTCTCCAGCCTCCACCTGCACTGCTCCTTCCTCGACTCTGCCCCATCCCTGTCCTCTTCTCCCATTATGTCACTCCCGTTTCCCAATTCCAACTCTGCGGGAGACACACAGTTGTCTGGATGAAGGTACAAAGCATGAAGATTTATAAAGATACAGCAGTTTCCTTCACTGTCAATCAGTGTCTTGCTTTCCAGGTTCTAAAATCACTGTCAGGCAGTTTCCTGTCAGCATCACGCTAACATTAAGTGTCAATTTCTATAAAGAAAACTTTGCCCACATCTTACATCTTTGCCCAATACTTTAATACTTATTCTCACCCTTATTCTCTGCAAAGACTTTTAAGCAGTGTAGCTAAAGATCTTATTCCAGGGACCCCCCTATCCCTCCCAAAAAAGCTAAAAATTTCAGCCAAAATTACCACTCGGTTAAGAAGTCTGTCTGATCATTTTTACGTTTTCATCTATTTTTAATTAAGCATGTTGCTGTAAAGTGGTTTGTGGTGAAAACACAAATTCCCAATAAAAAGATGAATATTTCTGCCTGGGGTGCAGCAGAAATGGGGGCATGGAAGGTGTAGTTGGTTCAGTTAGAGTATTGGCTTTAACTTGTGCGCAGTACAATGAAGAGGCTGAGTAACACTCTCACCCTGTAAATGTCGCACCTCGCTGAAGCTCATGTCTAACCTGGGGAGAGGCCCAGCACAGAGAAGTGGGGAGATGTGATGGGCTCTTCGGCACTTTGTACTCCAGCTTCTGGACACCCAGACAGACTGAGACGTGCTTTGGGTGGGGGGGGGAGTGCAGCAGGCCACAGGAGAGCTTGAGAAATTTACCAAACAACGGATGCACAAGCCTCAAGCTCAACCTCATAAGGGCACAGCTACCCTGTGAACTAGCAAGCTGGGCATCAATAGCATCCAGGAGGATGTCACAGTGGTCCTTGGGGGGCAGAGCGATGTAAACCCCCCCCTCCCCACCCCGTCTTTGAGACTTGAAATTGGTGAGAGAGAATCCCTGCAACAAGACTCAACATCGATGAAAGGTGTCTCATCGAAATACTCAGCTCCAGCTCCTGATCTGCTGAGACTCTCCGAAATAAATATCAAAAGTAAAAGAAAAATCCTATATGAACAGGTGTGCCCAAACTTTACATCAAATGCAACTTTACGAAAATGGTGCTGCATTTCAGAAATAATGACCTCCCCCCAGAGCAGTAGCCGGTGCGTCTGGGATTCTTTTCACAGAGTGAAACACAAAATGACTGATCACAAAGTAGCATAACGAGTCATCCCATTTTCATCACCATCAGAACCAGCGGGGCACTGGGTTTGAATTTCAGATGTTGCACATGGGAATGTAAATGTACGATGGACTGCTGTTATTACCTTCTCCGTGACAGACAATATGCATGCGGCATGTGCTGTTCTGTTCAGTAAAACCCAAAGTCAGTCCTGGAAACCCGCAGACCAGAATGTCTCCTAAGTAAGCCTCCGTGACTGAGAAACAGACAAATTCTCCAGTAATGATTCCAGAAAAGTCTGCTCATGCAGTATAAAATCCCTGGTTTTAATATTCTCCATGTCAAAATCCTGGCACTAGTGATATAGTGCACTGCCCACACATCAGGGTAAATTCAAAATGAATGTAGGAACAATGAAATGATGCTTTATTTGCCATTCGCACAAGTACATTGGAATGCTGCTTTAAGGACCTTTAAGGACCTTTAAGGACCTTGCAGATGAGCCCAACAGAGATGTGAATCAACAACTTACTGATCACATTGGCCTAATCACAGATGTTTTGAAATTATGAGGCGACAAAGGAAGCCAAATGGGAATTTAGAGAGCCTGTCTAAATTCTCTTAATTACGGTAGATCGATGTTCACATGCTGTCCTCTGTGACCAGGAAGCGTCAGTAAGGTGACAGTATTTGGCAGGTAATGAACAGCTTCTCTGACTGTCTCATGCTCGCGGTGTCTGTACTGGAAAGAAGCCAAGACCCCCCACAGTCTTATTAACTGTTCACTATTTAGTCCATATTAAGAAACCTAGGTCATTTTATTTTCCATTGGGTGATGATGCATATATTGAAACGCCGGTCTTGGCATAGCTTGTTATTCAATTTCTCTTGTAGCTAAAATATTGTGGATACTCATATGTCCACCTGAGCCCATTTAATTTGTTTCAGACTGACATGATACAGACACTCCTAAATCAGCTGAAAACTTATTCAAGATACAGATTCATATTGGCAGCAAACTGTTAACGTTAAACACTTTCAGCAACAGTATCCAACTATGTGCAATTACACAATTTCTATATCAAATGAAAATGCTCTCTACTAAAATGACAATCAGTTCTGGTATATCGTGCTGTCTAGAATATCAGACAAAGAATATACCTACTTAAAGCAAGAGTGCCCTCCTTAGCAAGTCACTGATTTCTGCTACCATATTAAAGAACCCATCAGTGCCCAAAGACATAAGAATGTTTTTCTCTGTAGACAGGATCAGTGTGTCCTGCTTTTGCCCAGGGACAAAATGATCTGTAAAATGATATTAGACGTTATCATTCCCAACTTTAATGCTTTGGATTTCTCTGTTGGATAATTTATAACAAACTTGTTATTTAGTTATCGCCATGTCGGATGATGAAGCGAAATACCTGGTCATAATGTCCCTCTCCTATCATTTTCTCTTTTCTTTCCTTTTCTGAGCACCTGACTTGACAAATTGCCATTTTGACAGTTGACCAGAAGGGGGAGGGGATTTTGACTTTACCATGGCGTGACAGACCAAACCATTTGTTGCATTATAGGGATGAAAACTAAACGTATTTTCGACGACTATGTCAAGGAAATTTTACAATAAAAATATAACAAGCTTTTATGTAATTTACAAATGATATAAAATGTTGTCACAAATATGTGTTTTGGACTAATTACTCTGGCAGATTATTTAAAAGTTAGGGGGCCTTATTGCCCCCCGTCAGCGGCCATGGACATGATCATACGTCAATTAGATTCGGGGTTGTGTGCCTCGTGCTAATCCCACTTTCTTTTTATTTTGTTCAGCATGTTAATAACGCTAGAAACCCTATGTATTTTAGGCAATATGACATTCCGTAGGGCCAATCATATGTACTAGCTAGCTGCCTATCTCCTCCTGTTAAGTCATGATCCAAGGCAGTGTTCTCATGTTAACGGATTACAATTTCTCCTCACTTGATCTAAACAAACAAACTCTGATAAATTTCACTGCATCCTCCTCCAGCGTATTTTTTGCTTTTCCCTTGCTTTCTCAGCACCGCCTTGCGTTCTTTTCAGTTTGCCATCCACTACAGTGACGTAGTGATGTGCAGATCCATCCATCATCTACCGCTTAACCGGGGTTCGGGTCACGGGGGTAGCAGCTTCAAGAGAGGTACCCAGACCTCCCTCTCCCCAGCTAACTCTATCAGCTCCTCGGGGGGGACGCCGAGGCGTTCCCAGGCCAGCTGAGAGATATAATCCCTCCTCCAGCGTGTCCTGGGTCTGCTCCAGGGTCTCCTCCCTGTAGGACATGCACGGAAAACCTCTCTGGGTAGCCGCCCAGGAGGCATCCGCATCAGATGTCCAAACCACCTCAACTGGCTCCTTTCAACATGAAGAGGGAGCGGTTCTAGTCTCAGGCCCTGCCGGATATCCGAACTTCTCACCCTATCTCTAAGGAAGAGCCCAGACACCCTGCAAAGAAACCTCATTTCGGCCGCCTGTATTCGCGATCTCATTCTTTCGGCCATTACCCATAGCTCATGACCATAGGTGAGAGCAGGAACGAAGATGGACCAATAGATTGAGAGCTTTGCTTTTCGGCTCAGTTCTTTCTTAGCCATGACGAACCAGTTAAGGGCCTGTAAAACTGTAGATGCTGGTCCGATTCGTCTATCCAGCTCCCGATCTGGCCTACCCTCACTCGTGAACAAGACCTCAAGATACTTGAACTCCTCCACTTGAGGCAGTACGTCTTCCCTAATCCAAAGAGGGCAATCCACCCATTTCTGTCTGAGAACCATGGTCTCGGACTTGGAGGTGCTAATCCTCATCCCCGCCACTTCGCACTCAGCTGCGAACCGCCCCAGTGCACGCTGGAGATCCTCAGCAGATGAAGCCAACAGGACGACATCATCTGCAAAAAGCAGTGAGGCAATCCTGAGGCCACCAAACTGGACACCCTCAACGCCCTGGCTGTGCCTAGAAATCCTGTCCATAAATATTATAAACAAGACAAAAGGGCAGCGCTGGCAGAGCCCAACCCGCACTGGGAACATGTTGTCGGCAATGCGGACCAAGCTTCTGCTCCGTTCATACAGGGACCGAATGGCCCACAACAGTGGATGCCGGACCCCATACTCCCAAAGCACCCCCCACAGACACCTTGAGGAACCCGGTTGTAAGCCTTTTCCAAATCCACAAAACACATGTAGACTGGATAGGCAAATTGCCAGGCCCCCTCAAGCACCCTCGCAAGGGTATAAAGCTGGTCCAGTGTTCTACACTTAGGACTAAAAGCGTATTGTTCCTCTTGAATCCGAGATTCGACTATCGATCTCACCTTCCTCCCCAGTACCAAGGAGTAGACTTTTCCAGGCAGGCTGAGAAGTGTGATCCTCCTATAGTTGGAACACACCCTCTGGTCCCCCTTTTTAAATAAGGGGACCACCACCCCGGTCTGCTAATCCAGTGGCACTGTGCCCGACCTCCACGCACTGTTGAGAAGGCGTGTCAACCACGACAGCCCCACAACATCCAGAGCCTTCAGGTACTCCAAGCGAATCTAGTCCACCCCCGGGGCCCAGCCACCGCGCAGCTCACAAACTACTCTGGCCACCTCAGCCCCAGTAATGGGCAAGCCCCCCCCAGCATCCCGAGGCTCTGTGCCCTCAGATGTCTCAAAGGCAGTGTGCGTAGATGTATCTGA
>JAODKE010000043.1:37566998-37580777 GCA_026779605.1 Mormyrus hasselquistii
CACACACACACACACACACACACACACAGTTGCAAAACAAAAAAAAACGGATAATAGATAATAAAAAGCAATCCCTGAACATTTCCACAGGCACGTATGTGTATGCACACTCACTCACACACACACTCACAGCCCAACTCCCTCAGCTGCCACGAAAGATAATAACAAAATGTAATTTTGGTTGGGGATCCCTCCCCCCCTACCACGAGCGGCACTTGGCATCACTGATCACAGGACACCTTGAAATTAACACTGAATACATTACCTGATGATAGGTGAAATACGCCTCCACCTATGAGGAGGAGGGGGGAATGGGTGACAGGTGTACGTCATTCCACACCCAATGAAGGCATCTGTGTAAATCAGCCCCAGTAACCATAGCCAGACCATGATGGCCGACCGCATGTCTAGCTGTCACTGCAACTCTCCCTGGTCCTCCTTGCTATCCCCGTGAAAGGCGTTTCGGCTCCTGTCCCACATTGCGTTACACTCTGCAGTAAACCAGACTCAAGCAGCTGTGCAACACAGGCAGAGCCCATGGGGTGGCACTGCGGGGGGCCAGGGCAGGCTGGTGGATGCTCAGAAAGCTGCAGACAGGCAGAAGGGGTTTGCCTGCTGCACTTACTAATCCCAGGTGCCCCCCAGCATCGTGTCCTGTGCTGCCATCGCACCACAGCACTGACCAGGATACGCGCCTGGTAGAAGGATGAGTGGATGGACCGTTTCTCTGATGGTATTATGTAACTAATTACACTTATGGAGAATAGCACAGATCTGCATGTGTCCAGAGGGGACAGAATCGACACTCTGGCATGACACTGCATGGGAAAGCAGGCACCAAATGCACTTCAATCTCATATAAAAAGTCTTACTTGTACCTAAATTATATTGTACCTATATTCATTCAGTGTTTCCCAGTCCACTCCGCAGGATCTCACAGACAATCCACATTTTTGATCCTACCAGGAGCTGGGAGAGCGCAAAGATGTGGACTGTTTGGCAAGGAGCAAAAAACACAGACCGACTGTGGGTCCCGGAGGATGGATTAGGAAACACTATTAATTCATTGCTATTATATTCACTACATTGATAGTGCCTGGAGATGACAGTTACCGTATGCAATCACAGCAGCGAGGATGATAATTAGCTCTTACATTACATTGACAGCTACCATGCTCACACTGATTATCCCTTTGCTGGTGATTAACACTGCATTACCAGTTGTTGTTCTCACCTTGAATCTAGCATTAGAAGTGATGGTTACCATAACTCACAAGGATAATCACGTTCCAGGTGACAGTCATTGTATTCTCAGCAATAACATTAATCTTTAACAACAACAATTGCATTCCAACTAACATAAATGCTAACAGTGTACCACACTAACAGGGATCATCACTTTCATCTGACAGTGATAAACATTACATTAAAAATTTTACTCACAAGGATCATAATGCTGACAAAAAATAGTTACATGACTGTAGCTGATTAAGGCCTTGTAGGTGATAAGTCACCGTGTTTACAACAAACAGCGGTCCATTGCTGGATCATTTGCATGAATCATAAAGCTGACAGCGAAGGTTACTATACCCTGAATGTTTATTGTTTTTAGGGGTGATAGTTACTTTAATTGGAGAGACTAACACCATACTGTATAAATAGTTGCTGTACTCACATGGATCATAGCACCAGCTGCGACAGGCACCATACTCACATTGATCATAGCATTGGAGGTGATGCGGAAGAGCGTGGCCCGTTCGTTGACGGCCTTGATCTTCTCCCCACCCTCCACAGGCACACGCAGGCCTTCGAGCTCACTCAGGGAGCGCTGCAGAGCTGCCCCATGCTTGGCAATCAGGTCATTGCAGGTACTCAGGTCATCAAGCTTGCTGGCTAGAGTCTTCAGCGTACCCTGAACCTCACTTCTGTCCGACTGGGAGGCAGGCTCCTCGTCACCAGAATCATCTACAAGGGGGAGGAGGGCTATGTTAGAAAAGGGCATTCTGTTAGACTAGCCACTCTGGCATGTTCAAAGCATATACCTCCTAGACCAGATGAACTCATCAGAATGCAACATGGGAATTTGACCCAGATGGACACGCAACAGCATGCGTAAACCTCTTCGAAAGTCCACACAGAGTAATTCCAAGAAGCCATTAAAGAAAACTAAATTGAAAACAGCAGGCTTAACAATCACTGATGGCATCTACAGTATGGTGTGATAAAACAACGATCGATGATTTAAAAATAAGGCAGCACACTGGTACCGCCCTGCTGACCAGCCTCACTTCCCAGAGAATCTCACACTTACAGTCAGCTACTGAACAGAGCAAAAGGAAATCATTATGGTCATTATGGAAGTGGACTTAAATGTAAAAACAGAGAAGCAAGCCGACTGTGCGAGTGCCCACTCACATAATGATAATGGGTGATAAAAATAAATTACCTCAGCCATAATCATGCAACAAGGATATATATTTATGACAGATTTAACATTCTGCTGCAAAATGTTGTATGTGAACTTTGCTCTAATTAATATAATGATTCATTTTCACACCAAACGCCTTTGCACAGCTGCCATCACTCCCACCCCTCCATCCTCTTTAATTTAGGGCTTCCTGTAGCCAAAAAGGCAGTGCATGTCAATCATCTGCTGCACTGACAGGCTGGAACGGCAGTGTGGGGGACTGGGTCCGAAGGGACGATTCAACGACCAAAGGGGCTTCCTTGGATTCCAATATGTAGGCGGTGAGTCCACCCTGCCAGCCAGACACGCATCACTACCCGCGTGCCTGCTATACGGCACCATTGCCATGGAGAAGACGGACAACATCAGATCAGTTCTTAGTCCCCAGAGGTCGAATTGATCTCTCTCTGAGTCATGCGTGGGAGCCTTAGAGCGGACCCCCTCCCCAGCATGAAAATCAGGCTGACAACTGGGAAGGGGACTTCCTCTAAGCTTTCACGCTGGAGAAGTATCCTAAAACAGGCGACGCACAGTCAACAGCGAATGGAACATCACAAAAAATAGACAAAGTGACTCATCTGAGTTTTTATGGGCAAAGAATAGGCAATTAAATACATAATGAAAAATGAATTACAAGCACAGACTCACTCACACGCTGACCACAGCTAACTGCATCGATCATGGTCCTGGAGCATGATGGGAGGGCAGTAAATTCTAGCTCTCATCACTGATAAATGTGTGTTAGTGACCCTCACTGCTCTTTTGCTCTGTTTTATGGTGGCCCCCTGCTCCCCCCTCCCCACCCCAAAAAACAAACACACATGCACATGCTCACAGAGCTACACACATATTTCTCGTTCACAAAGATCACTGACAGGACCGCATATAATGACAGCGGAGATTTGGAGTGAAGCCGTCGGTTATGACAGCAGCAGACAGGAGGCCCTGACAGCATCGGGGACATGATGGGATGCAGGGAGCACCAACACCATCCAGGGCAGCTTATGGGCGGAGTCCAGAGCAATCGCACACCCCGGGGGTCAAACTCAGCTAGTTGGCACTGAGAAAACACTGAGACCACCTCACACTATCAGGGGCATTAATTAATAGACAAACAGGCAAGTTAGCATTGTTTCACTGCTAACTGAGCTAGATCCTCAAGCAGGACGGTAGGAAGGAGGAAGGCTATCGGTGAGGAGCAGCCATCCAACAGGACTGAACACAAACATGCCACCCGGACAGAGCGGGAGACGAGGGGAGATGGAGGCCGACCAAGGGGGTCCTGAGCTTAGCCCATATGCAGAAGGCTCTGGGTTCAGACACACTGCTCTCCTTAGGATCACTGCTGACTAACACCGTGTCCAAATGCTGCTGCATTAAAACTTTTTAAATTAGTATTATTTGCTTTTCTATCACATTACCTAAGGAGCTTTCTTTGATTTTTCTGGATTTCATGACATTTAACAAATGAAATGAACCTTACCGTGACCTCATTTTTGACATTTTCCCTCTCCTTTTTTTCAGATTTACTGAAGGGACAGTAAATGACAGTTTATGTGAAAATATTTCAAATCTTGTGCACAAAACACAAAAGCCAAAAGCGTCTGAGAGACACTGAAAGTGCGCGTCAGCAGCCACAGCCACGTGCAGAAGTTCTACATTCGCTTCCTGAGACTGAACGGGGATCAGAGTGAGCAGAGAAATGCCACAGTGGGGGGAGGTTCTCTGCATAAAGGAAGAGGAGTGCACTGCTTTTCTCAAACCTCCAATCCTCAACAGCACCGTCTGCTGCCATCCCTTTGAGTCGCTGTTATTCTTCAAACTACTCATCCACGTTCATTCTGGTTCAAGGCTGGTTCATAAAATTCTTACAAAAATTGGACTGTACCACTGTTTTGTATTCAATTAAATGCTAATGATGACATTCCCAGCAGAACTTGGTTCAATGGTTAAAGACCTGTAGCCTGAGCACTGCTGGTTTACGCCCTGAAACAGCTCTGAGCGATCGGAAATGGTAGGCTGGTGGATTCTGATCTCACTTTCTGATCACTTACCATTTGTAGGTTTCAGTCGCAACCTCATAATTGGTTGGAATTCTGTCATTTTTCAGTAACAGGGTGGGGGTGTCACCCAGGATACACTGGTGTATCCCCCTTCCCAGCAATCCCCCAATGGCAACCCACAATTCACTGCACAGTCCAATCCGCCTCAAATTGCAGTCTGGAAGTTAAGTGGGCTGAGGCTGTTCCATAGAAAAGAACCTGTCAGCACCAGACTGGGACAGGAGCAGCCCAGCAGGAACCTGAGCGGGGGCAGAAGTACAAGCAGCACCACTGTGGCTACAAAGGCCTTCAGAAATCTGTCAAGCCGGATGAACACTTTAGACTCCACAGAGTCATGGGACACAGGTATTCTGTATTACTATTAATCATGTTTATAACCATTATAGCATAAGACAATGGTTCAACACTAAAGGATCCCTAGTTCTCTCAGCTTCAAGATTCACTAAAGTGATCCCTGAAGGAGATGTGGGCTGTGGTGACAGCATTATGTAATACAGAGGGACACATTTACAGCTTTACAGCTTGGTTGCAGTTAAAGGCATTCATTAACACTGCAATGTTTCCATTTTCGGTGTTCCAAACAGAAGGGAACAACAAGGAAAAAATGTAGTGCCAGAAATCAACCTAAAGTTAATAAAGTGACCTATAATTATGTCAGCGGTTTTTTCCTACTTTTGCAAAGTTATCTGATTGGCTCAACAGGTGGGCATTCTAATGCATAAACATGTCGAATGTCTAATCTTGACTCATCATGAAGCTCGAGCGCCAACTGAGACTGTTCACGACAAACACTCCTGCGGGTGCTCTAGGCCTTTCAGCCCAGCTCAGCGACCCGGCGACTGATCACTGGCGGATATTCCCTGGCTGAGACGGGCTCCCGCATCCGGCCTCTGCCAAGAGAGCTCCAGTGGGATCCCAAAGATGGCTGCGACACGATATGGCAAGCTGCCAATATCACTAAAATAAAAACTCCCGTTTATCCGACGCTAAGGAAGAATGGAACAATGAGGAAAGAACTCTGCTTGGTCAGCATCCAGGCAACAATGGGGGAAAAAAAGAGCATTTTTGGGGCTGGAACATAATCTTATCGGAGTCTACAGGGGTAGATAAGAGAAAGAGGAAAAACATATAAGAGGAGGACAGAGGGATGGAGAAGAAGGTTCCATCCTTTCTTAAACAGGGATCCACAAATGAGAACAAACCAGTGCCTCCCTTTCGTTAATGCATGACCATATAAGGACTTCAATAGCTTTTCCTCCTTTACTATTTTTAACGCCAAATGAAACTTGGCGTTTATATATCAATATATGAAACATCTCTGCAGACCCCAGGCTGAAACCCATGGTGTAGAGGGTTATGATGGCCTTTGATTGTGGCTGTAACAACCTGGGCTCCATCTGGACCGCTCAGAGAAGGCAAATCAGGGACCGCCCCCATGAAAAGGGCTGCGAGCCTCAGAAGCACTGGTCCAATCACTGAGCTGCCAGACTGCTCCCAGATCCAGGCTCAAATTATAGGCGCTGAGCTCTTAGTCCTATAGGCATCAGGGTGAAAAGTGAAAACTGGCATGCAAGCATACTGCAGAAGGGGTGGGGAGGGGGGGAAAAAAAAAAAAAAAAAAAAAATCACAGGAATGACAGTAAATATAACCCCCTGAGCTATATTAATCAGAAAATTCACAGGAACTGTTTACCATATTCAAGGGTATATAACCGCACCCAAAATGCCCTGAAAACCTATAACATGGTGGAATTTTGCCTGGCTTAACTATGAAATTGACTTGGAACAGAGCTGAACAGACACATGCTGAAACTACAAGTTACCCCACAGGAAACCTGGGAAGTAATGAAAGCCTAGGAAGGCAGGGTGATGTCCTGGCACAAGGCCCATGGAGAAGAACTCAAAGCAACATGAGTGGCTCTGCTGGGATGGACACACTGCCGGAAGCCACATATGTGACCATGAGCACTGTTCCGGATGGGAATGGGGTGGGGGGCCTACTAAAATAGGCCAGGTATCTTGGCCGTCTGCAGCAAAATTCTCCCACTGGTCTGTTGGGGGCACCATAAGTTGCAGGTTGCTACCGGGTGAGTCCTCCAGCTGGCTTACGGCTCACGGTCAATTTTCCGTTGTTGGCTGTGAGGTGGAGGTCGGCACTTAGTGTGAAATAAAAGAACTGGTGCCAAACTGACACCTGCAATGCCTACGGAGTGGCCTGCCATGGGGAAGCATGTTGGATGAAGTGACGGGCACTACGCAGAGACCAGGAAGTAATCATGTGGAGGGAAAAACGCAAGTCATAAGAAGCTCATCAGGAACCAAGAGTCCTGCACCTGCAAAGGACACAACAGCTGTCCAAAATGTCTCACACACAGAACAACATGATAGGAAAATGGCTGAAGTGATCGAAAGATTATCAAATCGAAGTGCTGAGCAAGCCACCCTTCACCTGAAACTGATTACGCAAGACCTGACAAGGTGGGAAGGGTCAGAGGAGAAGTGTCAGAACAAAGCAAATATGACGGGGTTGGTAAAGCATTATTAGGGACCAGAGGCAAGGCATTTTGTGAACGAGAAGTTAGGAGCTAGCCAGGGGTCAAGTGGTGAAGTTCTGCAAATGGTGGAGCATCGAGGATCCAGTCATGCCTATAGCAGTTGAGTAGGTAGATGTAGAGAGCCTGGGGACCCTGAAGAGGAGGCAGATGGTGTGGAGCAGACCCAACTTACTTAGTTTCCTACAGAGCCCCAAGCCTTTGCATCAAACATTGCCCCCACAGGTCTGGGGCAGCAGAGCTGCCAAATAAGCTGCCACACTACTTCATTTTAATTAGCTGTTATTATTATTATTACAAATTAAGGAACCTACTGCTTCAGGAAATGGTCATATTTAGGGTAAGTTATCGAAGAAGCGGTACTGGAGAACTCCAGAATTCCAGATCTCTTTGGGGTATGCCCTCTGCCCACAGGAGCTCCGAAGAAAAGCCACATTTAAGTTAAATAACAGCGGGTGGTGTAGCAGTTAGGGAAATCAGCACGTGACACGAAGATTGCCAGTTCGAGCATTCCAGGTGAAAAGGGTGTTATGAAATACCCTTCACAGAAGGGTACCTAAGCAAAAACTCTCAACATTCAGCTGAATAAAAAGATGGAAGTTGTTATTAGCAGGGCAGAGAGATGCTATGCTGCTGAGGAACTCGCCTGGGGGAAACACGTGTTTGGCACATCTCCGGTTGCCCTCACTTTTAAATCATTGCTGAAGAAAGGACACAGCTGCCGACGATGGCGATTCACATAATTTGAGAAAAAAAAATGAAAAACGTAGAAGTTCTGCCATCACAAAGTATGATTACCGTTTACAGATGGTTATAAGCCTAATTAACATATTAAATTAGTCAGAATGACTAGCATTACTCATTAGGAGTTTCTAGCATTATTCATCCCAATCAGGAGGAGAAAGCACAGAGTCCACTTGCAATTAGAAACCAAGGAGTACCTATAAACAGAATAAAAAGACTGATTCATTATTTAATTGATTAAAAGCCCACTGCAAAGGAGCAGCCTATCAGAGCATGAAGATGAGTGCGGAGACTATTGGCACGAGGATTAGCCTATGTGAAGGCTGATCTTAATTTGTGTTCCTAAAGCCACACACATACACCTTTTCCAACATTCACATTGTCTGGAGATGAGGTTCAGTGTAACTATGGCGACCACCCCCTCCCTCTTTCCCGTCCTTGGGGGAAGATCTGAGCTGCCTGCCCTTCATCCTGACCCGGTGCTTCCAGGTAACATACCCATCATTCTGCAGGGCATGGCTTCATTTTCCCCAAGCTTTGCTCTGTCACTACATTCCTCTCAGAGTGAGAACCACCACCAGGGAGCCCATGAAATCAAGTGCAAGAGGCGTTTCAAACACTGCCGAGTATGGGACTATTTTTGGGATGTCCATGGCAAATGGAAACGGTGCAGTCACAGACACTAGTCAAACAGCATGTGAAAAAAAAACTTCATTAGCATGAATTTACATGGACTATAGCTATAGGAACCAGTAAAACTTCAAAGTTGGCAATCATGAGCAAAATACCGCAAAAACATTGTTTCAGTTTCTACAGTATGTTGTTATTTTGAGGCAAAAATAATTCAACAGGCAGACCACAGACAACAGGCATCAACAGGCAAATTAGCTGAATTCAGGCTGACAGGCGAAGGCAAACCCCATCATCTTTATGCGAGACAATGGTGCTGGTTCATGTGGCAACCGTCACTGTTCCGTCTCACAAACAGCTCGTCTCCTCCATGGCTATCCTCACCAAAATTCACAGGAAGCTGTGAATGAAAACAGTTGCCCTAGAAACGGATGCCCACGCAGTGATGAAGAGTTATTTTTAGCAGACCTGAGAATGACGCATTTCACACTGTCTCCTCTCTGCACTCCTGCACCCCCCCCCCAGGCTTGTGAGCATGTGCATGCGAATTTCATACAGAGCCAAAGAGAAGTGAGTGACAGAGAGAGGGAGAGAGAGAGAGGAGGCGTGAAGGAGAGAAAATGAGGTGCACAGATTCAGGATGCAATCTTGCTAAGCAATTGCGGAAGCGAATTCCCCCAAGACACCCACAAGAGACAAATAAAGGAGACAGCAACGGCAACACAGACAACTGGCACAACAGTTGACTGGTTTGAGCCTCAGTGTGGTGCTGGAAACAAGACTCGAGAGAATAAAACCGTTCTAACATACCTGAAACATCTCCACTGCTAAAAAGAGGTGTTGCCAATAACAGCAATGCCCTGTAGCTCGATTCGCTCTCCAAGGTCGACCCACTTGCTTTCCTGATCATCTTAGTGGATCAATACTGATTGCATCTGGGGCGCTGGAAGGGAAATATTTCATAGATCTGACCCCTCTTTACCTCAGTCTCCTTCCAGAACCTAAAGTGTGGTCACTAATTAGCTATCCTCCCTTTGCCTCTGCTAGTGCCGGTGTCTCTGTGGGCAGGAAGTCAAAGCTCTCCTGCTTAAAGAGGGAGCTGCTTTCAATGAACCATAACTGGCTTAAAACACAATGTGTGGGGATTTTCATAGGATAGCAAAACCAAGCTGAGCCCAGGCAGGCTCCATACAGAAGGCACCAGTTTAAAAGGACACCAGGGCCCTGTGTCCACAGAATGCGTGGGGATTTTTCCCACAGAATGTATGAAGATGTAAACTGTTCTTTTGGTGTAGTTACAGTGATATTTGATAGTGTTTCCCAAGGATAAGGTTAATCTGAAGGCCATGCGTGTTTGTTGTCTTGTAAATAATATTTATGAATAGCTGAATACCTTAATTTGGAAAACATTTGAGGAAGTGGACTACTAAGTGGACTTGAGAGGGGTTGAAATGGAAAGCTGTAGACACAAAGACCACGTTTCTTCCGCCACATTTTGAGGCTGAAAACTTGCAGCTTCCGCTTTTCTTTATGAGACAGTGATCTGCCACGCTGAAATGGTAGTTGGCCGATCACAATCCCATAAACACAATCTCCCAGAGTCCTAAGGGGGGAGTGAAAGACAGACGGAAGTACCCTAATAAATAGATGGCAAACTGTCCAGTTTGAAGAAGGAAGCTGAAGAGAGAAATGAGACTGACATAAATAAAGATTCAAAGACTGGAGAACTGAAGGCTAAGTGAGATTCAACATGATTCCTACTGTACTGGATACCTCACATTGGGCAGAACACACACTCTTGCACTCATGCATTTGTGTTTCTGTCTTTGTGGGGACTTTCTGCTAAATCTCATCTTGATTTAATTAATGATCACTAACCCTATTCTAATGAAACTGGAGCACTCTCCCAAAATTTGTCTCCACAAGGATAATGGGTCCCACACACAGGCGCACAGCCCTGTTATCTTCTGACCTAGACTCGCTCTCTTTGGAGGGCACAGAGAAACCAGAGACAAAGTTAAAAAGACGATAGCGGACCGAAAGGAAGACAAACATGCTCTCCAAGGACACTCGTGACCCTCATCGGCCACGGTGCACTACAGAAAGTCATCTTTTTCCTTCCGCTCAGACTAAGAAGCTATACCTTGCATATAAGACTGGAGGGAGAAATTGCGACAAGCCTGGCAGCGAGCTGGGACTTCTGAAAGACAGGACCCACCACACTGTCCCACTGCTGTGGCACTTCACATGGTGCACTGTTGCAATTTCGGCATCACGGTCCTTGGGTACGTTTCCCAAAAGTATACAGTAGTCGCTAAGTAACTTAGCAACTTGGAAGTTGCTAACCATGCAATTGAAGTTGGAACCATGCAATTGAATGGGTCCAGCTATGCACGTCGCTAAGGGGAAACGCACCTCTGGCCAGTGAAGCAGTATGATGATGATAGCGTGCCTGCCACCGCACAAACAGATTAGGAAAAAAAAGCTGCAAGAAAAAGAACAAAATGAAAGCTCAACTGGGGGGTCTTGTAGATAAAGAATCGTACACAAATCTTTGCCCAGCTGGTGTTCCCTTTAAGACTCAACTCCTGCAGCCTTAGCTCACGCTTTCAAACCCGGATCAAAGAGCAGCCCAGTGGTAATCATTATGCCTTCACACCCCACGGAAGCAGTGTCCCCCCCCCGATCTGAAGAAGCACATTTCAGCAGCAACTCTGTTTCTGACCCCTCCCCATTAACTGCCACACCACTGACAATGTACAGAATTTGGAGAGGGGAGTGCTGCTATAACACATCTGCCAAGTAACTCAGCCTGTGAGGCACAATTTCCAAAAAGCTGACATGACATGAAATTGCTGCCATTTTATACTGAGGAAAGCAGACTTCACTCTTGTTTCCCAGCATGCACTGCAACTCCCGCCGCATCCCATGCCTGGGCTTTCTTCTGCAGGTAAAATGTGACTATCTGTCCAATTAGATGCCGATTGGAAAGGAGCCCAAATGATTCATACCTGCAAAAGACAGATTTTTTAAATGAAAGAATGATTAATTACTTAATGAATGCAGTGCTGGGACATATTAAAATAAATGCTCTGTGGTCTGTAGCATTTTTACACAGGCCAGTTGTCCTCCAAAGGAAATCCAGTTCTTTGCAGCCAACTAAAGCAATCCTAGCACATGTTGACCATTTGCCCTCTCGACTGGTCAAAACAGGCCAAGCAGCCAAGATAGCACAGTTGTGGAGGTGAGCCCTCTGTTCTAGCACACTGGGTCAGAAAACTGTCAGATTCCACAGCAGATAACCGGATGTACTGTTACACAATGCTACATTTATGACTAACTGTACTACATCATTGACCAAGACGGTGTGTCACAATCCAAACCAGACACACAGACACACTTCAGAAGAAATGCAGAGGACAAGCCTGACTGGGCAGTAGAGGCCCCACAGCAGGGGGACACAGCTGCAGGAATGGGGGCAAGTGAAATGAGAAGGAAAGATTGAAGGGGAGTATGTGAAAGGCAACTGTGGCACCGAGGCCTCAGGCACTGCAGCGACCCTGAAATTCAGGCCTAACTAATCAAAGCATACTGCACAGAAATACAGGCATTGCTAATGCCTAAGTCGAACCATGCTGTAACACAGGCACTGGCCAGACCTAACTAATCAAACTCCAAATATGCAATACAGTGTAGATATGGTAGCCTGGTCTTAGACTACATTTAGGGTGTACCTTTAAATTTTCTCATTGAAGAGAGTACTATTGAGATCGACAGAAAATAGACAAAACCAGAAGAACTAGGCACCTCAGAACAGTCTTAGACTGGCCCATGTTAACATACACCACCAGAGTGGCCACTGGCTACACCTCTCTCCAGTGTGACAGGCAGCTTCTGCTGGGAAATGCATTCCCACTCAGAGTGACCCAGAGAGCTCCAAGAATCTCAGATGGAGTAAAAAAAACAGGGGGGAACCGACTTCCCTAGCCGAGGAAGCGAAAGCCGACCTTAGCAGAACTAAGGCCCTGCTCTACTGAGCTTTTTCATTTGATATTTCACAGGGGTTTCTGCATGCTAATTATCTTTCAAATATAGATCAGTGCTATAATCATAGCTGCTATGGCCTGCACTCTCTGCGCGATCCTGAGGGTGCTAGGACCCTGGGAACAGCTTCCTGCTAGGGTGACTGTTCTGGGGGACAGAGCTTGGAACTGACATGCACGTTCTGTCGAAGCCAGAATAACAGCGACACCTCAACTCCTTCCACTTCACAGTCCAGCACTGCCATCCCCATGGCAACCATCCCAGTCACCGGGCAACTTTCTGCCCTGTACTTCTACAGATGCTCCATAAAGCAGAACAAGCCAGCAAGCTGGGAGAGAGACCAAAGCATGCTCTGAGTGTTGCATCATCTTATCACCTTGCTAACACATGCACTGAGAAGAGGAAGAGAGAGAGAGAGAGAGAGAGAGAGAGAGAGCGCGAGAGAGAGAGAGAGAGAGAGAGAGAGAGAGAGAACAGCGTGCCCGACAGCCGAAAGGGAACATCCAACCCGACCTGCCTGGCGGAGCACCCCTCACAGGAAAGCATGAGAGTGACCATGCAGCAACTCGGGCCGGACGGGACAGGAATGGGATGCCAGATGGACAGAAACCCCCCGCAGGCAGGATGGAGAACCGATGATGACAGGATGCCCACCCGCCCCCACCATACTGACCCTTGTGGAATGCACTGAGGCACCCGGAGCTGCAGAAGGACCGCACCGCCGCCGGCTCCCAGCACCCCCGGCCATTCATCCCCTCACTGCGACCCGAAGTGAGCGCTAAGGGTGGGGGGGCCGGGGGGGGCCGCCTCACTGGCTCTCCTTATTCAGCATCTGCCTTGCGCCCACACATACAGACGCGCTCGCTCGCTCTGCTGGAGGGCGGGCGGGCTCTCCCCGGGCACACCGGTGTTCCCTCGCTCTCCGCCTCGTTTCGTTCAGCTCGGTTCCGGAAACCCGGCACGCTGCTGCACGCAGGCGTGCCTCGCCACTGGCCGGCTGTGTCCCTCCACATGCTTCTGTCCCTCTCTCTCAGTGCAAAGAGAGAGAGAGGGAGAGAGAGAGAGAGAGAGAGATGGAGAGGAGGAGGGAGTAAGAAAAGGAGGAGGAGGAGGATTCAGCTGCCGGCAGTCATCCATGAGATGCAGCCCATAATGCATTGCTTTGTGCTCCCTGATTCAGCCCCTCCTCACCTGACAGCATAAGTCGATACTGAGGCGCTTGTGAAGAGCGATGGGGGTGGGAAGCTGGAGCACATGGCTCCATCACAGCGGGGGGGGG
>JAODKE010000043.1:37580787-37593774 GCA_026779605.1 Mormyrus hasselquistii
TCTCACCCCCCCCCCCCCCCCCCCACCGACCGCCGATTACAGGGGAGGTAGGGGCGTCAGTGTTTGGGGGTGGAGGAGGCAAGGGGGGGGGGGGGGGCCCGCGGTCGCCGAGGGGGGGGGGGGGGGGGAAGGGGGGGCACAGGCCCCCACCAGGGCGGGGGGGGGGGTGCCTGTCTGTCTGTCAGTCAGAAACATCCCTGAGTGGCTTCAGGCGAAGGCCGTTCCACGCAGCATGGCCATGAACCCCACTGCTTCCTGTATCACCCAGACCTCGGAATGGGAAAGCCAGCCTAGGAAACCGATCCGGGAAGCCCGCTTTCCCGACAGCCTTAAAAGTCAGCACTTGTCGTAACTGGAGCGGGATCACCTTGACAATAACATCTCATCCACACAGCGAGCTGCATTCAGGGTCACCGTGTGTGTGTGCGCATGTATGCATGTCTTTCTACTGCTTAAGGTCAGGCATGACTGCAATTAGCTGCTATGTAGGCTGACCATCCCCAATCAGATGGCAGTTAACCAAGTTTCTCACCTTCTCTCACTTCTGTGTTTCTTGGGGCCAATAATATACTCATTAGTGACACCCCCCCACCCCGACATAATACAGTTACTCAACAAAGCATTCAAACCACAAAATGTACAAAACACCGAGCACCGATACAGGCAGGGGAACAACGTGACTCCACTCACATACTAGAGATTGAGCACTGAAAGCCTCTCCAGTTTCACCAACATACTCCAGCTTCAGTACAGTAAACAAACGCTCTCAACATGAACGGTGCATTTCCATTTGCAGCACACAATGCAGACCCCAGAGGGTGGTATCCACAGATTCGGAAGAATGGGTGGGCAGAGTTGAACAAATAAAAGGTCATTCCATGTCAAATCATCACACTTTCAGACCTCATCATCACGGATTTTGACAAAACTTGGCATGCTGATTTGATCACATGAGTAACTCATGAAACTGAAAATCGGGCTAGACACCTGTACTTGCCATACTATTGAAAAGGTCCATGTGGCTAGTAAATATGGCTAATAAATGCCCCACAATTTCAAGCAAAGACACACTGGACCAATTTGCTCACCTCACTCACCTCTGATGAATGCAGGGCATTTATTAGTTATATTTACTAGCCATGTGGGCCTTTTCAATAGTATGGCAAGTACAGGTGTCTGCAATGACATTAATGAAGCTTGCATAAAATTTCATTGTAGCACATTTGTAACCTTAATTAATGTTATTACTTACATCTGTGCTTGTTATACTGTTTCATGTCAGTTTGGCTGCCATTAAAAAGGCCCATTAGTGATATGAAACCATGTGACGCTACAATTAAGTCAAGATATCTCTGCAACCTTAAAAACAAAAGACCAAATTTTCTGGAGATGTTCATGACATTATGCTCTAGCTTCAGTAAAAAAATATCAGTGTTGAAATATTGTTTTTTTTGCCATTAATTTTTAACATTTTAATAATTTATTACATCGTGATTATTCATATAGGGACGGCATATTATTTGTTCAATCTATAGAGCTGGACAATAGCTTTAAAACAGTATAAGGACCACTTCTGTGCAGCTTACATTAAGGTAAATATAGCCAGTCAAAATCATAGCCCCCCTCCTCCCCCCAAAAGTTAAAACTTTGTTCAATTAAATCTCCCTCAATATTGATTTCATGAGTTATTTATGTGACCAAATCAGCATGAAATCAGCATGCCAAGATCCGTTACAATCCGTGAACGAGGTCCAAAAGTGTAATGATGACATGGAACGACCCTAAAGTAAAACCAAAAGCCGATTATCAGCTCTGAAATCGAAAACAAAGGTGAAGACCATAAGTAAACAAATGCAGTGAGCATAAATGCAGCTCAGCTTACTTTTATTTTGAATTATTAACAGCATGGTCTAGACAGTCTACACTAATAGTAAACACAACAATCCAAAAATAGAACCTCCAATAATGGGAGCATACAGCCACTCACATTTCCTGTTGGACAGAACATCAAACCCAGAGCAAAATGTTTTAACATTATTACATTGAGGCTGCTTAGCAGACACTTTCACCCAAAATTATGAACATTACTTCAGGATACACTACAGTCAATAGGCTAGTCCCTAGTACAACAGGAGCGTGCCAGGAATGAACAGCCACTGAATTACAAGGCCGCCTCCCTAAGCAGCACACAACCAGCAGCGTTCACTAGTGACAACCCCGTTACACACTGGCTTTCATTCCAGCTCAGCCGTGACAGATTATCACTTCCCAGAAGCTGACATATGGTGATATCTGTGAATTCCTTCTGAGAAATACTTTTAAGGAAATCAAACCAGAAGAAAGAGCAAAGTCTTTCCTCCCTTAAAATGAGCAACGTCACAAAGTCTCCTTGCAACTCCACAGTGAATCCCCATCTGGAGTGCAGTCTGCTCAGTCCCGGGCAGAACATGAGGCACATGCTTCTCTCACTAGCTCTCTCGCTTTAAACATGAACCAGTACTGGCTGGTATTCTGGGAAAAGGTCAGCAAGACCCGACCTGGCCCAGACGAGGTCACGTGGTGTAAGATCTTCATTAACGTCATATAGAGCCAACGGGATTCATTTCAGCTGAAACATGCTTGCGACTGCTTCAGACTGATTGGCAAGGGGATATAGGGGTATGCAGGAGGGATGTGCCGTCTGCACACCACAGTATGATAGAGATGCTATGGCTTGCATGAGGGATGTGCCGTCTGCACACCACAGTATGATAGAGATGCTATGGCTTGCAGGAGGGATGTGCCGTCTGCACACCACAGTGTGATAGAGATGCTATGGCTTGCAGGAGGGATGTGCCGTCTGCACACCACAGTGTGATAAAGATGCTATGGCTTGAAGGAGGGATGTGCCGTCTGCACACCACAGTATGATAGAGATGCTATGGCTTGCCCTTCGTTGGCAAAGTGTACTGGGGGTGAAGGACAGGTGCAACTAATCAAAAAAAGAGGGACATCAAAACGCAGAGCCATCCACCCCCCACCCACAATGGCCACGTGGTGAAAACAACTCACGGCTATAAAGCCGCTAATTTGATGTCACCATTAGAGCGCCATTAATCGTCTCATGCAGCAATCACTGTGAAAAGGAGTCTCTGCCAAAGAAAGTGGAAAAGACAACCTGCTGACAACTCCAACGGGAGAAGATGGGGAAGAGGCTCTGATTTTGGAGGGGGGGGCAGGACCTAGGAGCCTTCAATTAACGCCGGGCTGGCATCTGTAACATTAGGCAGGGTGACCTACTACATAATCACTTTAATAGAGCCATCATGAGCTGCAACTGACTGCAAAACAGTGACCCCCCCCCTCCCTCATGGCTTATGGCTTTTGAGGGATAGTCAGCAATAGCAGCCTGGGTTAACCACAAGGATGTAGGTGGAACTGTGGGATACCTATCAAAAAATGCTGCTATGTTTTGACCGCCATGCCTGGTTAAAAACAACAAACATGCACACGGATCCGCAGGACCAAGCCTATCGACCACAAAACGATGGGAGGCGGGTATCGCCCCCCCCCCGGCACTTAGATGATGAACAGGAGGGACTCCAGCTCACCCGATGTGCCCACAAACAAGAATGAAGGAAGACAAAAACAACCTGAGACTACAGCCGGGATGATCGATTTGGACTAAAGCAACAGAGACCCACTGATGTTGGAGTCGAATTGGATCACTGTCACAAAACTGAGGACCCACCGGGTCCATGAGCACGGCTACAGGGAGGGATGACAGCCCAAATACAGCATTGGAATGGGGTGAGCTGATGGACAGAGGCAGATGAAACTACCTGAAGTTCAAGGGTGTCTCAGGAAGATATTTGTGGACAGACATTCTCTCTCAGATTTAAAGCAGCTTACAAACTTAAGATCAAGATATAAATCAGTAAAAAGGAAGCTAGGCTCCAGAATGAGGTGCTGATCTTTTGGTACCAGTACTTTTGAACTGTAGCTACCAGGAACCTTCCAGCAATATTTTTTTTCCCCACAGCATTAAATGGGAAGCACCAGCCTGAACCCAGGATGCAGCACCACCTGCCAAAGCTGTATCAGTTCTAACCTCCGGCACCTACCACACAGATGACATTGAGTGGGTTCCTAAATGATAATCCATCTGCAAACAAAGGAATAGTTTTGTACGTGGCTCTGGATATGATAACTTATATGGTTAACAACATATCATTTTATATAGGACTTGATTCCTGTTGCTGGGAAATGTTTCTCTGGAGACACCTAAAAGCTCTTAAAATGAAGATCTGAAGAACATCCCAACTTCTGGAAAACCGAACAGAACAGTCTCAATATCACTGAACACACAGAGCCCAACTCATCTCCAGACAGTGGATGCCAGCTGGTCGAACAGAAACTGTACGAACAACAAGGGGGAGGGAGACTCATTCCACCGCAGTACAAACACCAAGTGGGTTAAAGTCTTCTAGGACAAACGAGTGTTTCTGAAGAAATGGTGTGGGGTTGGGGGAGTCACCAGGAACAGATGGTGACAGTATCGAGGGGAGGAGGGGTGCCCTGCTTCTCATCACGGTTTGACATGGGCTGTCCCCACTGCGAAGGAAGAAGAGTCCCCTCCCTAGCCTGCCTGCCTCATGGTTGGGGCTGGTCTGGGGCAGCTGAGCGAATTAGCTGGAACCGTGGGCGGTCAGCCACCAGTCACCAGACAATGATGACTCTTTCTCCAGCCTTCGATTTAAAAAGACACTGCATAAACCAGGACAATGGAGATATAAGCCTGGCATCCGGGCACCCCCCACCAGTGATATAACACAGCCTGTTTATGCATACATTAACAGCAGGGATAGAAGGAGGTCATTCCTACAGACTGCATCACAGAGCCATACTGCAAGGCTAGCTAGCCGAAGCCATTCTCATGTTGTCCTGTTGATGGGGGGGGCAAGGTGACTCGATGCAGAATGGTATTTCTAAGTAAGACGACAAATAATTTCAGCCCAATAAGGAGGAAATCAATATTAACAAGTAAAACAAGCGAACCGATACTGCTGATGCCGACACGAGAGGGTGCTGGGAGGGGGGGGTTGTCTAAAGTTGAACGCTCTCCCCTTGTGCAAAAAAAAAAACACATGGTTTCTTCCTTGTAGAAATTCCCATGCCACAATGCAGCAACGTGTGTGTTACAGTAAAAACCACCTTCACACATTGACATTAAAAAGAGAGGGAGGAAGAGAGAGCGAGACTACCAGCTTTGGGACAGGATCCCATATTACCAATTAAGCGCAAAAATGTGAAACAAAACATGTATAACACATATTTAAGAAATCAACATGAAGCTGGTGACCAGCCGACGAAACGACATGGCCGCGGAGACTGATCTATTCCAGCGGTGCAAGACGCTCAAGAACCTTACGCACAGAAAACGATGGTGCCCGGCGTCCAGGACGATGCGTCGAGAGCAGGAACAGGGAGAGCGGCGGTAATGGGAACGCAGAAGTAAAGAACTGAGAATGGGCAGAAGAGCGTGGTCTGCCATGCACTGAGGTGACAGCGTACTGCAGACAGACCACCAAGCACAAGGTCCCCCAGGTAAAGAACGGCCTGACATGGGTGACTCTGAGGAAGAGAGCAGCTCCCTGAATCAAGAACAGGTAACCGCCAATGAGAATATAAGGTGCAAAACTGCTTATAAAACACACCCCATTTCTCTCAAATTACATTCATTTCAAAATTAGACCCTGGTTTTGGGAGCATAAAGACCTAAACACAGACCGTGAGATGGGATTCGCTTCAGCTAACCCACAGCATCGTCCCCGTTGTCCTCGTTTGAGGCAGCGTGTGAACGGCTCTCTGAATCAGAGCTCAGCGAAGCATAACGAGAACCCAGCGGGACACAAGCTGCCATTCATAACGTCACAGCCACTAGACACACAGCGAGTCGTTACAAAATCCATTGGAAGCCGTGACCAATAAAAACGCGACAACTGCTGTTCATGAAAGAGTTGAACTGAACACGTGACCATTCATAAAACAGTGGAATGAAACGCAGAACATTTATAAATTACCAGAATGGAGCAATATGCAACAGAACACGTGACCGTTCATAAAAACAAGAGGAAAGAAACACAGAATATTCATAAGATGGAACGCGTGACTATTTATAAATCAATGGAATGGAACACAGAACTTTCACAAAATCACTTAAATGGAACACGTGGCCATTTATAAACACACTGGAATGGAATATGTGACAATTCATAAAACAGCAGAACGGAGCACCAAACATTCATAAATCACCGGAATGGAACCTGTGACCATTCACAAAACAACCTGCAATAGGGGATTCAGAACAGCTTCATGGAGAAAGCAACACAACACAGGGGTGATGGGTGTGATCAGGGTGTCATAGCCCTGCAGTCAGACCTACACCTGCTCAACGGATGAGATTGTAATGGGAGAAAAGGAAACTGCGCCTTTAAATCTGAATGACATGGAGCCCATTCCTCAACAGAGAAACACACGTCCCAGCAGAGAGACTGGCCATCTTACTCAGGCAGCCTGTTAGTGACCCATGGAACCCCACCCTGGTGATACCCCTCTGGAGACTCCCCGAACAGACAGACAGGGGCATGCACTTGACTCTCGAAACACAGCAGCATAGTAGACAGGGATTGCTTTAAACGACAGACTGTATCCCCAGCTGGAGCAAAACAACAAAAAAAAAAAGCACCATCTGTCACAGTTTACAACATATTGGAATATAAGGAATAAAAATATCAAAACAGGCTTAGGAAACAATCAGATATGTTAGACAGGGAAGCAAGGTGGTACCACAAAAAAAACAATATAATGCCTTTCCCTCTGATTTTAATTAATATTATTGCATAAATAATACTTCCAGCAGAGAGCAAACACATCCAACAGAAATCTGCAGGACTAAAATCCTCTACTGTGCCTCTAACCAGTCAAACTAGCACCAGCTAACACAAACTAGCCCACCCCAAAAAAAGAATATCAACAGAGATCCTACCCCAGCTTTACAGAGAACACCGGGAACCTTCAGCACACTGACGAAATAACGTTTCTAACTCACGGAAGCCCCGTCCGAGACGGACAGCTCACACACTAGTGAAAGGCGTCCTCTGGCAGCCAGTGCTCATTTACACTGACGGTAGGAGGCATCGCTGCTACTTACGCACGGGGGCCACGGAGACCCATCTGCGTGACTTGCACGTCTCCCACTCTGCCGTCCAGACTGAATGAAATTCTTAGGGGGCAGAGGAATGGGCGTCCTCCCATCAGCCCGCCACAGCGCACCGAACCACGCCGCTACACCAGCAGCTGCTGCTGAATGAGCCACGGCAAGAGGGGCTTACGAGGGAGAGAGAGGGAGCCATGGAGAGAGAGGAGTAGACGGAGGGAGGGAGCACGGGGGGGGGGGGAGAGGGAAACAGTGCAGGGAGATAGGAGGCTGATTCCTCTCAGCGGTTAGTGGCGGGAATCATAGATCAATCCGTCACCCATAGTGTCATGTCCGCCATTCCGGTACAGTGGGCAGATGCGTGTGAAAGGCGGGAAAAGGGGGGCGTCACAATTACCCCCCTACTGCCAAAGGACCCTGCGCTCAAAGACTGCCCAGAGACCTGTGACCTTGGTGAGGCAAACAAATAAATTTAAAAAAGGAGGGGTGTAGGTCAGGTGACTGCTCACGTGACAAGCAGAGACGAGCACGAAGCCAGGGGACGTCCGACACACACGGCTTCCCCTGCTGAAACAGACTGCTTGTTCCCCGTCTTGTGATCCGGTAATGAATTCACCCTGCTGGCCAGTCTAGGGATAACATCCCCTTAACGAGGCCCATGTGTACCTAGAGGAACACTCTGCCTCCTCCCCCAGCATACCTACCTCACAGCTCTGCTTGATTAAACTGCTCATAAATACACATAGTCAGGCACTCATCTCAGCCTGATCACCTGACAGTACAGGAATAGGTTTGTTCAGAGGACTGGCCCAGCTTCATTAGAGGGCGGGTGGAAGTCTGCTAAGTCTGCAGGTATCGATTCATTATCAGCACACTGGTGTGGCTTCATCTCTGGAAGCCCCAGTGGAAGCTGCTGGAAGCACCACCCTGCTGTGACACAGAACATCACACCGGAGCCTATGGGAGAACTGGCACCAACTCCCCAGTTCGGCCCCTAGCACTGGGTACACCCGTTCCTGCCTCAGGAGCAGAGCGCCATCGCAGGGGCACTATATTTAGATGCGTACATATTTAGAAACATAGCTAGACTTATGCTGTGCTCTGCCTGCCCACCACAGAGCGGCATCCATCCAGCACCAACTAAAGGGGACTTTCACGAGACGGTGCTGCCACCTTCCTGCGAAACAGGAGAGGTGATACAGACCAAGGCCTGGCTGCCTCAGATTCAAAGGTCAAAAGGGGTAAGCAGTGATCCACACCATGGTATTTATACGCCAGTAAATAATCCTCATTTTCCCATAATGGACAGCTACAGAAACCGTCATATAAGGATGGCTCTATAAACCAGCCTCAAACTTCCGGGGTTTCATTTCTTCCTTGGCTCTGTGTGCAGTGTGAATATCTTCATGTTCATGTGAGTTTTTTGTCATAGCCCAAAAAAAGGCTGTTTAGGTGGCCTGTTGTCTCCAACTTGCCCAGGGTGTCCCCTTGCCTCAGGCCAGGAGCTTCCCAGGACAGAATCCAAGCTCAAAGTGGCTCAGTGTTCAGCAGAACTTTAACGGAAGGCCGGTGGACGCAAGACTTTAAAACAGAACGTCTGATGTTTGAATACAATCGTGTCAATGTTTTGTGTTGTCCTGTATAAAATGAATTATAAATAGCATCTTCTATTTATAATCCAGAAAAAAAAAAAACTCTGAGGATTCATTTTTGACAGCGAGCTCAAAGTGTTGACAATAGAAGGAATGACCTAAATTCTCCATTCTCTCCACTTGAATGCACCACCGGTCTAAACTGCATCCAGACTGAAGGCAGAGTGGGGTTATGGAAGCATGTGCTCCCATTCCAGTCTCTTTCAAATACGCTAATTGTCTGCCGCTCTCACCTAGGAAGACAAGAAAGTCTCACCCCTTTAAAACCTCCCCAGACTTCTGAAAATCCCACAGCAGAGGGCTGGGGTCCCACTGCTATGGATGTATCTGTAAGCTCAACATTCCAAGGAGAGAAGACCTGCAGGCCAAATAAAGGGCAGCCACTACAGCCAGGAAAAATGGCAGTACTGGCTCTAAGGTGCTCCCACTTAAATGGAAACAATCATTTAAAGGCTGGAACAGTCTGACAGGGCAATTCAGACACGTACCAGAAGAGGTGAGAATGGTCACAAGGCGGACATATGGTATAACAGATCAACTGAGTAACCCGACATGGTTTGGGGGGTGGGGGGTGAACAGGGGCATCCATGGGGCAAACTCAGGGGGGCAGCACTTGGCAGAAGACCTTGAGTACATTAAATTACACAAAAAATATTGGGCGGGGGGGGCAACAATCACATTTTATCAGAGGATCCTGAATTTCTAGGGATGTCCCTGGGGCTGCATTCTCTTCCTCTCGCTCAGGCCAGCTAGCTCTATACAGGACCTCGCCACTGGAGAGCATGTGTGACCTCACACATCTTATGACCTTTGTCTCTGACATTCACCTGGTATTGGATAATACCTACAAACGAAACACCATAACTGCACACAGGGACACACAGACAGCACTTCCGGGGTACCAAACTATTATTACCATTGGTATGTTTTGGGCCACTTTACAAGTAACTGCTGTCACTAGAACTGAACCAGGTAATTCTGGGTCTGAAATTCATTGTTCTCTGAAGGACAGTTTCAAATCAATAAACCATTTCTGAAATCTGCTAGGATGACACTCAATGGCACCTTTCCATAAACTCGGGGCCTCGGACACGCCTGGGTGTCTTTGCAGGCTTCAGGAATCCTTGAGCAAGAAGGCGTGAGGGAAAAATTAAACACTGTAAGCTGAGGAAGAGGGAGGGACAGGAAACACAAGGGTTCGGCCGCAGTGACAGTCACCTAAAAGATCCAGAGCCTTGCATGTAGCTTAATTGCTCTATCCATCCTCCACATGCTACCAGCTCTAAGGCCAAGGCTGCCTGTAGTGCTCATTCAACTGAGGAGGAAAAGGCAGTACGGGAATCTAAGGCACCACTTTCTTGGTTGGAGACAACACAGACTTTTAAGAGTCATTTTGATCCAGACGAGATTACTAGCTTCTGAGAACGCATGCAATACATTCAAACAGCAGCCATCCAGGCTGTTCAGAAAGTCCATATTTAAACATACCAAGATGTTGCATATCAGGTCTTGACTTCTGCTTGATTGTTCAGTCAAATGAATTAAATTTTTCCTTATTGAACTGATTTACCCTCCTTTAATGTGTTAGTTGTCATATAAATGGAACTTCATTATTATGAATGGAAATTAGGGCTTGGCCAGAATATAAATATTTTATACTGGATGAAAATATGGTTCCACAAATTTATAGACATCAGCGGACAATATTCTGATAAGTACTGATGTCTCTAAAAGATACACAAGAAAACTGCATTTATAGCCTGGAAAATGCATAAGTTTTGTATGGAGTTAGAAGTCACAAATGATATTTATTTTATATCATTCATAATGAATATACTTGCAAGTATACAGATTGCATCCATACACTACCCGGCTGATACATGTACCCGATCCTGAGGGCATAGTGTGCCTAGGCTACAATTCGGTATGGAAAGAGCCGCGGCTTATGGCTACAATCAAATGTGGGTTGACATATTGGGGTCAGTCACAGAAACAGCAAGCCCCTCCAACGCAAGGAACGTCCAACCAAACCATTCAGTCTGAAAGTGAAAGTTTTCATTGAGCTATGATTGTTTGGGCTGTCCCGAAGCATGATTACAGTACAAAGTGCCCTCTAGTGTCAATATCAATAATTGACATTCCTTTTGCAGAACCATCTTCAGTGCAAGTACAATGAAGAAAGGCAGTGGCCAATGAGTCATGTTGACCTTCATTATAACTGGTGTACCAAATGCAGAGGTAAAGTGTACTGTAATGATGTTCTAGAGTCTCTGCACTAATCAGTGTAATATGTTACAGTGCTCTCTCTGCATTCTGCTGGCACTTTATAGCCCTCTTATGCTACATGGATATTAGCATTGTATAACTATTATTAAACTTATTAATGCTTCTTATTGTGACACCAGCCTGCATCCATTATATAGCTATTCTGATTGAGTACCTAATTAGCAATGAATAACCCTTTCAAACAAGTATCCCACTAACAGCAAATCTCAAGTACATTAGTACACGTTTAAGACTATATAGCTCTACCAGGACAGCAGTCCATTAACAAACTATGCTCTCTGGTAGCGGCCCATTAGCACAACATAGTCTTTCTATGCTAGCAGTTAAGCACCATTAACAGTATATAGTTGCACTCCACTCTGTGCACACACACTAGGGGGCGCCCTGCACTCACCAGACTGGTCATGCATCATGCGAATGGCTTTAGCCTTGGCTAGTTCCAGAGCTGTGACCCAGCGCTGGCGCTCCACCTCGGAGCTCGCTTTCAGGTGGTAGGTGCGCCCGCCGCTGCTCAGGACGATGTTGCAGGCGTCCTCTGTGTCGATGTGCGCGGTGGCTAGGTTGATGGTGCCCCGGCAGGTGTGCGCCATTTCTGCCTGGGTCCTGGGGTGCACACACGTGTGCACACACACACACACAGAGGAAGACAGACAGGGACAGCGAGACAGGAAGGTGGTCAGTGCTGCATCTTCACTGTCGATTCCAAGACACATCTGTGTGACAGTGACAGACATAGGAAGGTCTATAGTCTTTTAATCTAATCTTAAAATATTTTATTGCAGTGACAAGGGAACAAAATCAAAACTTTAAGAAATATACTTAACATATTAAGCAAAAGTCTACTTATTTGCACTATGCAAAAAGCAGTGAATCTTTAAATGCAGTGAGTGAAAATGACAGGGTGAAGTAAGCAGTGGGCAAGTCCCCGGAAGATTAAAATAGGCAGATATCAGGTGCTCAACAGCACCTTCTGTAATAAAACCAAATTACACTAATGTGCAAGAACCAAAAATAAAAAGATGGACTAGCAAATAAAACAAATATTAAAACAAGGAATTAAAATATCAGTGGCTGCCTGGTATCGCAGTGAGCTCTGTGTGTGTGTGTGTGTGCGTGTGTGTGTGTGTGCCCACCCAGGTATACCTTACCTTGTGGAGACCAAATGTCCCACAATGTGATGAATACCTGTTTACTTTATGAGGACCAGGATATGGGAAAACTATTTTATAGAAATCTGTGACTGCAATGAAAAAACTAAATGCAAAAACGCTTGTATTTTGTTTGGTTACTTATGGATAGGGCTGGGTAGGGGTTAAGGTTGTCATAGTTAGCATAAACATCTGTGAGTGTGTGTGTGTGTGTGTGCGCGCAAGCTGAAGGCTACAGAATTCTGGATCACAAAATTAATGTAGCACTCAGCCAGAATAGATACAGAACATAAGAAAAGGTCCAACACACAGGGCAGTGTTTGTTTTGGGGGGGGGGGGTGGCATGGCATGAAGTCTTAATTCCCCAGGTTCTGTCCTCTCTGGACCAGCAGCTATTTGGCCTTGGGGCCAAAAGTTAAGTAGTCTGTGAGAGTCTGAGGTAGCTTAAGGCTGAATGTCACCACTGACTGCAGGAGAATTGTGTCATCTAATGGTACAGCTATGCATATTCTGTAACTAGAGCAATAATGCAGAGAAGATGCCTCTGAATAAACACTGCATGTTTTCGTCCTTCCTCTTGCGGGTTAAAGCCAATGTTTAAGTCACAGGCCTTGTCAAGAGTGGAGATGCCGAGTCATGGAACAGTGTAGAACAGAAGCCCCAGTGGGATCAGCACAGTGTGACAGGGATCCAAAGCAGATAG
>JAODKE010000043.1:37595366-37606863 GCA_026779605.1 Mormyrus hasselquistii
GGGGGGTCTGATCCAAGTCATGTTACATTAACCTAAATTACACATTTAGATATCTGAACACCCAAAGTGGGCAGATTTAGGGTAACACTGACTCGCTGGATCATGGCTCCCCCAAAACTAGCAGGAATGAGGTAAGAAACAGAGGAGGAAAGACACAGACATTTAAGCCAAACAACAATGAAAATGAACAACACAGATGTGAAGACTATGTATCCAAAACAAACAGGGACACGAGTTTCTAAACCGGCAGGGTTTAGAAAGGTCCATCAGCAGATTCAGTCTCAGGTCATGGCCGCCCAGATGCTAAAGAACTCCTAACTTAAAAATTACCCAATCACATCATCCAAGGGACCCTGCTTTTGTACCTTTCAGCAAGGTGCTCAAGCGAAATCTTTTTATAAACAGGTAAAAATGGCAATAAGATTTGAATAACAGAAGCGGAAAAGCTGGCAAATTAAAATATTCATTTAATCTGACAAACTTTAATTTCCCAAATATTCTCACCCATACTTTGTATCTCAGACTTTGTAATACAGTATTTGACCTCGGTCTAATAAGGCCAGAGAAATTAGTCTGAATTCATGCAACGGATCCTCTGAAAGCTGTTTCCATCCATCCATGAGTGTTCTAACTGCTTATCCTGATCAGGGTCGTGGGTGATCCTGGAAGACTGGAGCAGCTCACTGTAAACCTCGGAGAAGGGTGAATTATCCCAATTTCCATAACGACTGGCTCAAATGTTTAAGTGGTCAGGCACACTGAAAACATGCTTGTGCACCTTTCTGCCAAGAACAGGCCCAGGTGATCTCAGACCCAGGGTATGAAGAGGTCCAACAGAAACCAGACCCCCATGACAGAGGGTTCTGAGTACAAGGTGGGCCCACGTTTGGCCTGGGGTGGGCCTTGACCAGGCAACGAAAGAGGGAGAACATTGGCCAGTGGCAAAGTTAATGCGGTGTAATCTTTATCAGGGTATTAAGGCAGATTGCTGCCGAGAGGCGAGAGTAAGCGGCCAGAGTAAGCGGCCTGAGTAAGCGGCCTGAGTAAGCGGCCTGAGTAAGCGGCCTGAGTAAGTGGCCTGAGTAAGCGGCCTGAGCATGCTAAAGCTTAGAGGGAAAGTCAATTACCAAATTAAGGGGGAAAGTAGGATCAAATATATGGGTATAAAAAAGCTTTTTTGTGTCTTTTTTTGTAATTTACCATAACTGCAATAAATTCATGGATGCAACACTGGAGGATCCTGCCATTTTACTAAATGCTGACTGGTTAAAAGTACCACTTGAACCACCCATATTATATATTTAACATCAATCAATACACCAATAATGCACATTTGTGTTAACTGAAGCCATTTCCAGAACCTGGCCAATTATCTCTGTCTGTAATTTTTGTTTTTCTGTCAGATTACATAAGCAATCCTTAGAGGAGTCAGCGAAACTGTAGAGTCAAGGATGGCATCTAACTGCAGAGTCATGTACAATTAAGAGACAATGCCTACTTGTAAGTGCAGTAAACAGGAAAAGAATAACCACAATGGCATATAAGAACATGAGAGACATCACCACTCAATAGGACAGCCTCTTTGCTACCATTTCGTAACCAAACTCTGGTTTTAATCATGACTTATACAGAAAATCTGATGCAAGGGGGATCAGAAAGCTAAGTTATAAAACTTATCGCCATTGACGTAATCCTGACGCCCCTCACAACCATGCAGATGGATCCTGAAGCCAACTTGTGGGGGGCAAAATCAGGTGATTTGCACGGCCAGGCAATTTTGTGACAGGAGTCTGCAGCCAGCCGGCGCTGGTCATGAAGGCGGCACAGCTAGATAGCCAGGCCAAGCCAGACACTATCACATCTCTGGGTTCAACATGCATGTAATAACTAACAAAGACATTTTAGTTATAACTATCAGCCTCAACAAATGTCTAAACACATATACTTAATATTAAAACAACAGAAACCTCTAAATTCTCAGCTGGAGACTTTTGCAGTCCCACACTTCTGTCTTTGGAGACTCTGAATGCCAGGTACAGCCAAAGGAAATATATATTTTTACATCAATTTCTAAAGGCTTAGATACCAGTACCGGGTACCAGTGCAACACTGCCTAATCATGGAGTGGAGGAGTACTTGGCTTACAGAATCAGCTGTGCTACGGAAAAAGCATGCAAACCCCAGAGCTGTACCAGAAAAGCATTTTACCCAACACCCATTAATAGATTTCACCGTCTTTCCAAAGGCAGGGGCTGGAGGAGGAGCTCCGGATGTGGAAGAGTAATTCACACTGGACTTTGGGCCATTTCGAAGGCCAATGCCATATAATACCACTTGTCAGGGCTTAAAACCATTACTGGAAACTAGTACTTTTAGCACACTCTCTTACATACCCCCTCTGTCTCAAACACACAGACAGACACACCAGTGGGGCCATGCTTTGCCATGCCTCATCTTTAAGGATGTCCCCTGTTCAACTGTCCTTCAGTGTGAATGGGTTACCCTCAAATCACTGCTGTCACCTTTCAACACAGTGGTCTGTTACAGGGGTGTGTGTGTGGAGGGGGGGTGGTGGGATGGGGTTGAGTGCTACCCATCCACTATCACCAAACAGGAGCCTTACACTCATAAACATGATGATGCAAGCAGGCAGAGGTTTCAAATGAATGCTAGAGGGTGTGTCTCCCACTTACTTCAACTCCCCACCACAGGCATGTCATTTAACCTTCCCACAGCACTGAGGACACACAAACCCCGCTATGCCTCTCCCCTCATTTTTGTGAGCAGGTCCACTTTCAAGTGTCAAAAACTCAACAACCTCAAAGAGGCGTGTCCAAGGACAGCTGGCTGACATGTCTACCCAAGGCGACCCGGCCCCAGCAATGAGGTGCAATGCTGTGCCTTCCAGTCCTGACATCAGGCCACGCTATCTGAATGACACCACTATCTGCCGCCCAGTCTGACATCTGTTTTTTTCCTATTACAAACAACTTTGTGCCCAAGTATAAATGTGATTAAGCCTTTCAACCTTGCAAACAGGCATGACAAAGTTTTTACAACTGTATCACGAGATGATGAAATGCCATTTTGCCTCGGTACAGGACCCTGATGTAACTAATTAATGAGCAGAATTTCTCTCTCAACACATTATTTAAGATTGCTTTACCCTCACTGACCTGTTTGGAGAATTAAGGAGGATTATTAAACTAATACTGGCAAAACCACACACTTGACTGGAACACCGTTACAAATACAGTACTAACACTCATTGGGTTAGAGGCAGAGCCTTGGTTACCAGTTTACAGGGCAACAGTGAGTTTCTGGCACAATGCTGTGGCCCAGAGGATTAGCCCTACATTCAGTAAAGAGCCAATTAATTAGGTGAAAAGTCTGGCCGGGGAAAGAAAAGGGTGACTGTCACATAGCTACCTGCCCCCTTCATGAAAGAGGGGGTAATATGAGAACATGATAAAGAGACACCTGAACAACAGGTGTTATCGCCTGGACAGGTGACACCTGTTTCCCCCTCCATACACTTAGGTATCATTAGCTCTTACATTATATATAACAAGTAGACAGAGTTCAATTCAATAATGCCCTAAGCTGCTATTTTACTGTGTTTAATCGTTATTCACTTCTGTTAACCGTCCCACATTTAAGTTGTCAGATAACCTTTTTAAATTAACTAGCGAAATGAGAGTATTTAACATGAAATACTAAACGATGAATAACGCGTACATGTAAAAGAATACCTTCGTGTTTGACAGCTAGCTGGATGTTGCTGACGTTGCTTTCCACACGGCAGACCACTTTTGCCTTCCTAGCTGAATGTACATATTAAATGAAAAATGCTTTCTGATTATCCCCGTTTTAAAATGGGTTGTGGGGGGGAAATGACATTTGAGTAACGGGGTTGACTGACGGCTATGTAACCAAGCGGATGGTGGAGAGGAAACCTTAGCTGGCTAACTGCGTCTTCGGGGCAGCCTGACCGCTAAGCACGGCCGTTTCGACGGCTAGCCTGAGGGCTAAAGGTGTGACAGGCCTCGGGTTCGGGAGCCAGGGACTGGACGGGCCGGGCCGGGCCGGCGTCCACAGACAGCCCAGGCGGAGCTGCAGGTGCAGTTGACACACTGGCTAAGCGGCTAGGCTAAGCTAAGCTAAGATAAGCTAAGGCTAACCCGCCCCCCCAACTTTCAGCACCCGTCTCCACGCGCGACGGTGTTTCGCGAGACGGGACGCCGAGAGGCTAGCAGCGCGCGGAGTCGAAACGGTTAAACGTTCCAGCCGAGCTAATCTGCAGTTTCAACAGTCTCGTCGGCTTAACCGGCTTCTCGTCTTTAACCTAACAAGTGGCAATTATGACAGCGTATGACAGCTCACCCAGGCGGCTCCTTTACCTGTAGTATGATAGAAGGCCATTGCTGAGGACGAACCATCTTCGCTGGTAACCTTTTAAGTAGTTAGTCCATTTAAAGAGCCAGCCTTTATAAGTGTCCGATCCCGGAGCCGGCACGCCAGCAGTCGAGGACACCGAGCCCTTCCCCTGGTCACTCATTCTTCTGTCCACTGCAGGCTGGGGGTTGCAAGACAAACAGGGAACAGCGGTGAGGATCGACACTATCCCGACGGAGCCGCCACAGGGAGCGGCCGCTTTCCCCTGCACTTACCGCCGATGAGCTGGAAGCGGGGTAGCTTGTCGGGGGAGGGTCCGGACTGGAGAGAGAGGGAGAAAGGCAGGGAATGGGGTTGATGTGGAAGGGGGGCACAACGCGCCCCCCTCACATGACGCTGGAAACTAGGAGGAAGGATGAAAACTGACCGTGGAGGCGATCATATGACGAGGGGAGCTAGCTATCAGGAACTCCTGATGCGTGTGGGGGGACTTGGGGATCTCGGCATTAGTACCGAGGTCGTGCGATCCCGGTTGGCTATCGTGCATGAACACGTGTGTATGTGTGTGTGCGTGCATGTGTTTGCTCCACTGCTGTGTCCTGGCTATGTGTCGCCGGTATGCGCAGCATCACCGTACACTGCCAGCCCTAGCTGTTTCTGCGTCGCAAAGATATAGTGCACAATCGAAGCTATAACTGGAAGTTGCAAGATAATGGAGGATACGATATCATAATCGAATATTACTGAACAGTGTATTTATGCTATAATTTTACTACTCACTAGCCAATGAGAATGGGGTCCTCCGTCAGATACCGCCGGAAATTACATGAAAAACATATTGCGCAGTTGCTAATCGTGTAATTAGCGGTTCTGAACAGATTTATTTGCAAAATGTAAAAACTGATTCATGTCAGATCACCTGTCTTAATCAGCTGCTACACAAAAACAATATACTCCTATGCCAGCAAACGTAATCTGAAATTGTCCGCCTATATCAACTACATCGATTACCTCGCAAATGGACTTCTCCTCTTGCTACAGTACAGGTACTTTTCAATTCAAGGAGTAGCAGGAACATCTACAATCGTTTTTAAGAGGAAATGCGAAAAATAAAGAAAATGTAACCGAATTGCTTTAGGAATATAAATCCTCCTGCGTAAATATATGAAACGTACAATTTTAAACGAGGGCGCAGGTTTGTTTAAAACTTTCGTAGGGACCAAGTCATCTCCGAACCCCTCCTCCCTATATACTCAGGGTACTCCCATAATAGGGACATGTCCCCACCGTCCATACCAATATCAACGCCCGTGACTTTAATCCTCGCCAGCATGTCCATTTCCAGGTCATTAAATAGTGTGGTAAGATATGCCAGTTCGTGATATATTTAAAGAAAGAAAATACTGATCGATACACTCCCGAAATAGCCAGAGTGTTTAATAGACAAGTAATTACAATCTTTTCAATTAGGCTTTGGTAAATATGCACGGTTTGTACAGGTATAAAAATATATCTGGCAGCTCCAGTCTGTCATGAGACACCACGATATTATTTGGATATATAGTAAAACTTATTTATGTACTTTTTCTATCGCTAGTCACAAGTCTGTACCTATGAAATTGTTTAATGCAGCCAACTCGCCTGGAGATTTTTTGTATTCTCACGGTTTATTGTTATCTTACTCTGAGTAATCTTATCTCAAGGCATATTGAGATTTAGACAGCAGTTTCTTCCACACCATGACAATAAATCTGCTTAGTGTGACTCACTGATATTCCATTGTAAAAGCATATTTAAGCAATTTGTTCCTCTGGTGTTAGCTTTAATGGGAAATCATTCAAACCGGTTAAACGTAGGGAAAAAGACTAATGTTGATTGATGTTAAGATTACCAGACATAATTGTAATACTTATTACACGGCGTTTGTAAATAATGGTTATGTGCATTTCGTGTTTATTAACAGTTGTTTATATCCGATCCGATCTGAACGGTGCACATCCGAAGGATCTAGTTAGGAATCCTCATGTTTTACATCAGGTGTCGTGCTTAACCTTGGTCTCCCTGAATGAAAAACGATATTGTGCTGCGTGACAAACGTGTCTTTGATTTTAAATTCTCCCCGTCTTGTGCTCCTTACCCTGAGGCGTCATGAACGCGAAATGACACAGTGTGATATGAAATCTTCTCGAATCCAATTTGGCATAGAGATGCTGGAAACAAAGTCTCCCTACTGCAGGATTTTCCTGAGACAGATGTTTTATAAAAACATTTCATTGTAGATGGAGAGTTTCAGCCCTGCTGGGTGATGAATATCAGCCCGATGGCAAACACTACAGGCTGTTTTCAAATTAACTGATCATTAATCTATATTAATGCCTTCCATACAGCATATACCATATAGGCCTACTTGCAAAACGTATGTGGATTGAATGCATGGATTTTAACAAGATTTAAAACAATACACATTTTAAAGATATTTTAGTCTCACATTTTATTAATTTTCTTCAGTGCCAAAACATCACATAGACAGCTACGAAACCTAAATGCAAACCTAAACACAGGTTAAAAGTAAAAATATTCACGTATTTAGAAAATAGTAGCCCTTTAAACCGTGACACGACACACAGATCCAAACACTATCCTCAATCCAAGAAGATGAAAAACATTGCGAATATTAAACGATTTGAAGCCCCGGGGCCACGATCATAACCTTCTGCCCGCGGCGTTTTCGCTGACATTGGATGACTTTTATGGCCATCTATTGCCATCTAGTGGTTGATAGTAGTACTACCACTTCACAGTTCTTTCTGAGTGAATTTAATGCCTATTTTTGCGAGTTGCCATCACAAATTTAATTTGGTATACATACCGACACACCAAAATCCTAGTAATACACAACAAAATTCACGAGTATTAATACATTAAGACCCCTGTATTTAATGTTTCATCTTAGAGGTAGGTGGCCTGAAACTCTTAAAAAGGGAGGCTTTTTTGTTAACGTCAAAAGCATTAGAAGGTGATTATGCTGTTCTGAGGCTGGTTGAATACAAATACATTGCAGCTAATAGTAGTGCTGGCATATTTCATGCACAAAACTATTTTTGCATATTGTGTAAGGAGCTGTGCACGTTAACGTTAGTATTTCTGTCATGTGGTTTAAGTGTGGTTTCACGCACTGTAACGGCGGCTGATAGTTACAATATACGTGTGGGGCATTAACGTTAATGTTACAGCTAGGTGGAAGATAGACCGATCAAGAGGATATTGGGGTGAATGTGTTTGTCTAAGTTATCTGTCTATCGCCATGCAGTGGCCCCGCCCTATCCCTCTGCCTGTCGCCACTCGCACACAGACACAGAGGTACAGTCAAATATAGTACAAGTCATTAGTCATTGCTTATGGGTAACACTTTTTCTCTTGCAGGGATACGTATTCCTGCTAGAATTTCAGTATATTTTTTAACCTGCTTCAAACTGGCTAGTGAACACTTAGAGTTTGCATTACTCACCAGCAGACGTATTTGGAATAAGAATTACACCGGCTGCAGAAGAAGCAGATCTACTTCTGGGAAATGCGAACCAGTTCTACTGTCCACAATCCCGCCTGAAACCAGCACATTATGTCAACTGGTTGTGGAATCTCATATTGGTTGCCTGAGAGCATCTCTGCCATTCTGGTTCTGTGAGCTGCCATTGTGGCTCTGCCAGACCCTATAAACATGAATGAACATCCCTTTAACTGCTTGTCTTTTATTTATTTATGACACAGTGCCCATTTATATCGCCAGCTTTCCACTTTGTCAGAATGGCTTTAAGTGCCATGCTGCACTCACCTGTTTGTCTGACTAGTTTCACTGTAAGAGGAAGACTTATGGAAAATTCTGCAATCAAATATCAAATACAACGTCACATTACAAGTTATCAAGCTGCAGCATCAGGTCAGGAAAAGAATAACCATACCTGAATTTTCATGTCAATTCCAATTAGATCGTTAAAGACAATCCAACCAAAAAAATCTAGTGAGAAGGTTGAATGAAATGAACAGTTCCCTGGAAAAGCATGCACTGCTTAAGAAACATTTTATTTCCATTTTCCTACTTCTGACCCTTCTGTATGCTGCAGTGTCCCTGCAGCTGTTGCCAGGCTACTAGGTGAAGCGATGACCAGGTGGGGTCATCGGGCCTGATGCCGGCAGGTGAGGCCTGTGCTCAGGCGGTCTGCGGCAAGGGGATGAAGGCACAGCACGCCTGCCTTGCCTGCTACGTGTAGCTCACTGGCCGACACAACTCGAGGAGCAACGACAAGCTCTCGCAGAAGTGATGCGAGCAGGGTGGGAGCCATTAGTGCAACAGTGTGTCTGGAAGTCTGCATGAGCGTAGCGAGATGGCACTCCGGCAAGGTGGAGCGGGGGACCGGTGCAATGAGGAGGCCTCTGGGTGTTTTCCAGCTCTTCTGATTGACGATGCCCATTGCTGGAGGTCACATGACAGAGCAGCGGTTGCGCTGCAGTGCCCCCTGCAGGCGGATGGAGGTGTGGTTCTGGCGCAGGCCACGAGCCACGGCGATGCCAAGCAGCTCCTTGAAGAGCAGCACGACATGCCAGTTGAACTTGGCTGAGCACTCCACGTAGCCGCACTTCCACGTCTTCTTCACCAGCACGGAGACGGCCCGCCGCGGTGTGAAGCGATGCCGCTGCAGGTCGCGCTTGCTGCCCACCACCAGGATGGGCACTTCGCTACCACTGGCCTCCCTGCAGGGGGTGTGAGAGAGTCAAACTGAGAACAAGCGTGCCAAGACAGAGAATTAGTCAATGTGTGTCATCTTTGAAAATGCATGAAGGTCCCAACTTTCTGTGGAACTTTCTGATGCTCGATATGGACAGTCTTTAGGACCTGGACAGTCTTTAGGACCTGCACAACTAAGGGTCCAATCTACTCACCTTACACATATATGCTTATATACCTTATATGTATAGCCATTGTTGACAGTCTGGAGCTCAGCAGTAATGCATTTCACAGCATATTCTACTGAGTATAATTGTGTATGTCACATGACATTTTATTATTTACTGAAAGCCATAACTTTTGCTACACCCTAACGTTATATTATACTACATATTGAGAACAGTAGATTACATTACATGATTGCAAACTGCCATAAACATAACACTTGGGTCGTACTTATTCATTCAGTACATGATCTGCAAGCAGAGCTCAGCTATGCCTTCAGAATAACGCTGTGCAAAGGTATCCAAGGTCCTACAAGACATGTAGAGGGATCATGCAGCTTTTTTTTTTACCCCAGTGCGGTAACCAGGACGAACTGGGCACTATGGGACCCTCACTAAGGACTGGTGGAAATGGAATGAATCTGCACGTGGTGAAAGGTCATGTGACTGTATCACAATGATTATAATATCAGATCAATCGGACAGCAGAGTTGGCAGTATGGGCACACTGCTGGTCACATGTCAGTAGGGTGGATGGATACATGTGGCAATACGGTGTGGAAGGGTGTCATACAGCCGTTGCATCCTCTGCTGCTGCACGTCGGCCTCCTCCCTACTGCCTACTGGAACAGATCTCACCTCAGCACTGGACCCAGACAATATTAGTGGCTGTGTTGTACGTCATTGTGCAAAGCAGCTGGGGGGCGTGTTTCAGCTCCTGTTTCAATAGTAGAGAGCTGCACAGTTCCCTACTTATGGAAGCATTCCATGGTGGTCCCCATCCCCAAGAAGAGCTCAGTCAAGGCTCTGAACGACCTTAGGCCTGTGGTTCTGACCTCACTTGTGATGAAGACCATGGGGAGAGTCATAAAGAAGCACATCATCAAGGTGACTAATGCTCTGATGGACCCTCTCCAGTTTGCATACCAGGCAGGTAGAGGGGTTGATGATGCAAAATTATTCATCATGGACACCATACACAGGCACCTTGAACGTCCCAACACCTCAGCTAGACTTCTGTTTGCTGACTTTTCATCAGCATTCAATACTATGCAGTCACATATCCTTGCAGAGAAACTATCCACCAGCTTCCACTTGGATGACCAGCTAGTTCTGTGGATCCTAGACTTTTTAACCAACAGAACACAGAGAGTGCTGGTTAACAACATCTTCTCTGACCTCTCCTTCTCCTCCACTGGTTCTCTTCAAGGCTGTGTCCTCTCACCTCTACTCTTCATCCTCTACACAGATGACTGCAGGTCTTCCCACCTTGACTGTTATCTGAGCAAGTATGCGGATGACACTGTTCTTCTGTCTCTGCTCTCTGGCCCTTCTCACCACCACAATGCAATGTTCACAAGTTTGTGGAGTGGTGTGACCATGCCTCACTAGAGCTGAACATGGAGAAAACAAAAGAGTTGCTGGTGACCTTTTCCAACAAGCAGAGGGAACTGGAAGCAGGAGACACCAGCACAATCCATGGGAAGACTGTGGAGCTTGTGGAGGATTACAGATACTTGGGCACTGTCTTTGATAGTATGCTCAGGTTTGCCTCCAACACTGAGGAGATTCTAAGGAGATGCCAGCAGCGACAGTATCTCCAATGGAAACTCAGCAGCTTTGGAGTCAACAGGAACATCTTGAGGACTACTCCTTCATTGAGAGTGTCATAACATTCCCAATAACCTGCTTGTTCCATGCCACCACTATGCATGACAGAGCCCGCCTGCAGAGGACAGTCAAGGTGTGCTCTAAGATAATTGAATCCCCAGTCAGAACTCTGTCCTCCTTCTGTGAGCTGCAAACAGGACTCTACAGGACTCTACAGGACGCTACAGGACTCTACAGGACTCTTCATATGTGCTGTTCCCAGACTGAGTGGCTTCCTTCTGGGTGTTGAATCCACTGCTCGGATTGCAGGACACAAAGGAGAAGAGCCACTTTTCTTCCAAGGGCTGTTCAACTTTTGAACTTGAAGCCAATATTACTCTCTGCCTTTATGCACCAACCCCCTTAAAGGTATAACCACATTCTCATTCCCCACTACCTATTGACCTCCCCATTTTTGCATCTTATGTTAATTTACTTACTTGCAACTGCAATTTTGCACTTTATGTATATTTTGAGAACCATTTTATTAATTTATTTCTTTATT
>JAODKE010000043.1:37613519-37630175 GCA_026779605.1 Mormyrus hasselquistii
TTATTATTACTTTTGTCAGATTAAAGTTATTTCTGTGACCATTGTGAGTTTTTCTTTCATTGACTGAAGGGTACCAATAATTTTGTCCACGTGTGTATATAGAAACAGGGATCGATAAAGGAGTAGAGACCTTGTGTGTGGAGTCTTCATGCTCTCTTCATGTCACACGGGTTTCCTCCTGTAGTCCAAAGTTTGCCCATAGAGTGTGTATGAGTGTGCGGCCCTGTGATGGACAAGGTGGACCCCAGCCTTGTGCCATATGCTGCCTGGGATGGGGTCCAGGCTCCCCATGACCCTCAGCTAGATAAGCAGTTGGAAAATGGATGGTTGAGATTTTATCAATATATTAGTTTAGTGCATCTCTGCAAAACCTGGAGAATTTAAGTTTTTTCGTCTTTTGTGGATCGTAAAGCTAAACAGTGTGTCTTTCTCAGATGACTCTAAATTTCCTCAGCGCATGAAACCTTCGGATACAGACTTTGAACATGAATTGCCTATGAGGTGTGCATTTGTTCAAACAGACTATAAATAAACACAAGATCTACAGTGTGTAACCTCAGTAATAAGCGTGGAAAGCACAGCACTCACAATGGCACATTTTGGGGGATCAAGGACAAAAATCTTGGAATAAGAATATAATTTGGTGAATTTGTGCATCTGAAAGGCTCTGATTTTACCCACATACAGACACACACAAACACGGGTATGTAATTATATCTTTGTGGGGACTCTCCATTCACTTATATGGGGAAAACTATAAACACAACATGATGACCTTAACCCCACCCAGCCCTAACCTTACCCATAGGTAACCAAACAAGATAAGAAACTTTTGGCACTTTTACTTTTTTGAATGCATTCATACTGTAAATCTTTGTGGGGACCCAAAAAGTGGTCCCCACAATGTAAAAAAAATAATCAGGTTTTCATTACATTGTGGGGACCATTTGGTCCTCACAAAATAATATAAACATAATCCACACACACACAGGCACACAAACACACACAGACACACATAGGCAGACTGGCACACACATGCACAGGATTAAAGTAACACAGAGGTGAGGCACAATGCAATGATTAATCCTCCCTAATTACCCGTTAATCTTGCTGAAACCAGCAGTCATGTTATTCTGGACTTAATTACAGACATTATTCGCATTTAAGTGCTATCATACAACCTCACGTACTCTCACCCTGTGAATGAGACACTCCAGCAATCTGTGGTCCAACAGCCTGTCCGCACTGGATAGTAAGAAGCGAGGATGCAAAAACAGCAGTAATGGCACTGCGGGTATGTTAACTCCGGGTGAGGGGAAGCTCTCCTCACCTGACAACAAGAGACCAAATTAGTGAGGAGCGGCCATTTCTGGTGAAAAATGCATCCCATGGATCTATCACGAAGGTGAAGTGAGTATTTAATAAGCCTATTAAACAGGGAAGGGGGGGGTAATTAAATGGGCAGAATGAAAGAGACGCACTGGGAAGAGAGCCAGCACAGCAGGTCAGCAGGCCCCCTACCTGTAATAAACAGCTCATTTGCTTTATGTTATTTTACATGAGCTGGTCGTGTAACAAACTGCTGCATACAGTGACTGTCCTAAGCACACAGTGTCTCTCTCAGCACACAGAAGACATAAGGAGCGTGCACCAATTACTGTGTGTTGCCACACCCACCTCAGGGATGAGGACCTGAGTGCAGCCATGCGGCAGGTGATTCCTCAGCACCACGCTAGTTTGAATGGACCACTGTGAGTTTTTTTCCCCAGTGGCTGGAGTGCCAATACTGCAACCAACCCTCAAGTTATTCCCTGTAAGTTGGAGGACGTCCTTATTGGGCTGGATGTAGATTAACATCATACCCAGGATGAAGCAGTTGCAGGTTAAGGGACTTGCTCAGGGCCCAATGGAGTAGAACCACTCTGGGCATTCATGGGATTTGAACCAGCAACCTTCCAGTTGCTGGCACAGATCCGTAGCCTTAGAGGCACCACTCCACCCCCAACACACAGAGCTTTCTAGAAATGGGTAATGGATCCCAGATGCTCAGAAATGGCCACCTAAAGTCACAGCTGTTGGGAGATGTTACCACTTGGTGTCACAGAGTCCACAATATGGGGGTCAGTGGGTTAGGACACCATTGTCTGTCATCAGAAGGCTGCCAGTTCAAAACTCTACCAAAATGGTTGGTAGACTGATTTTCTTCACCACCAATATCTCAAAGCACTGTCAGACCTTGCTTTCTCAGAAGGATAAAACACCTGCTAAATAAATAACATATCAAGTGTATAGAGCAAAACTTAAGATAAAATATGTTATAGTTGACACAAGCTGGCCACTTGGCTACATGGTTGTACAAAACTGAGGCTTATGTTTCTTCACTTAGTTCAGCAGGAATGTTGCCCACAAGCGGTTTGCCGCGTTGCTGAGGTCTCCGATCCAAGCCCTGGCTGCTAACCTGTGGCTCACTGCCAGGCATTCGGCAATGGGGGGGTGGGGGGTGCAGAGAAGTGACGGCCCCGAAAGGCTGAGGAGAATATGAGATGGGGGAGTCAAGTAACGGTGCAGTATGGGTGACGATGGCGATGTTGCCTGCAATTGTGCCGGTGAGGAAGATGATGAGAGAGTCGCGCAGCAAGAAGAAACAGTGGCATGTGACTGGGTGCCATCTGTTACGGTGTGGAGAGGATAAATCACGACAGATGCTTCTAGGATATAATCTGTAACACAAATACAGTAAAAAGCAGTGAAAAGGAGTAACACCCTGAGTAATACACAAAGTAAAGTACTGAGTAACACAGAGCAGAACACTAGGAAGAAACACATGAAGACACTAAGTGACACCATGTGACATGCTGAGCAACGAAGTCAATATGCGGGTAACACGCGGAACAAAACACTAAGTGACACACTGAGGAACACACTGAGAAATAGAGACAGGCACCGCCAGAAGGAGAGGAGTGCCAGCAGGTCACAAGCATCTTCTTGCTGCGCGAACGCTTCCCATAGCGCAGCACTTGGTGCATTTCTCAAACCCTCCAGGAATTAGATTATTGACTAATGTTTGCACCATGACTTAACAGTTTTAAGGTGGTGTGGGCGAACATAATGATGAATCACAATATATACTGTACTTCCGTCAGTGTTACCATAGTAGTTCTGCAGGTCGTTAACACATGTCTGACATTTCATAACTGCTTTTATGTGTTACAGTAAGGCCTACATAGCATAGAATACCATGTGATAGAGATTTATCGATATTTGCCAATATTTGTTAAAAAGTCCAATGTGTCCATCTTTGCTGATATTGCTGGCTGATATAAAAAAAATTATCAGTAATCAAATTTAGCCACACCAGAACTAAAGACGAATCTACTAAAATAAGATTGCATTAGATGATCAACCATTCTGATAATCTGCACTGGCAAGATCGACAAGTCGCCCCCCCCCTTCCCAAGCAAGTAGCTCAGAGATTAGCCAGTAATCTGTATCAGACATATTAGACAAAAATGTATCAGTTAACACCACTAGCATGTAATATTTTTTCAGGTCCTTTCATAGTCACCCTGAGACACTACACTCATATCCTATCCAACCACATAGACTCTTCTGAAAACCCCCCTCACTCTACCTGAGTTATGGGTTCTGCTTGATTAAATCTGCATAATAACCTCAGTCAGGTCGCTATCTTGCCCCTTCAGTGTTCCTTCTGGGCCAGTATGTTACACCCCTGGGATAACCAACTTCACAACATCCACATTAATTGAGATCGTTGCATAAATGAAACATAAACAAATACTCTGCTCCAGTGACACTGATAGAAGTGCAAGGAGGGACATTTATACTTTAGAAGAGTTTTAGTGCTTCCAAGGTGTCCCACATGGCTGAGCTGAGTAATTCTGGGCCCACATCTGTGCTGCGAGCCATTGCTGACACTATGGGCACCTCTTGCGGCAAAGAGCTCTCCCCACCGAAACAGCCATTTTCAGGAGTGTACTACGCCACTCTGACATCCCGAAGATACTTCAAGGGCACCTTCCCAGTCAACCCAGACCGGAAGCCTGGGGGACCTTCCCACCCCTTCTCCATCACCATCGACCTTCATCCATCATCAGCACCTCCTGCTGCCTACATGCAATTATATCTGCCCCAAAGTCTTGCATTTTTTTGTGCATGGAGTGAGTTTATGGAAAGCCTCATTGCAGGTTTAGGTTCGCCCTTAAGATGTCTGGTTGGATTACAACCCAAAGCCAAAGCTTTACATCCTTCGACTTCTGGCGCTTTATAAAATTCTTGCGGCTTATCATCCTCCAGGAGCCCACTAGAGTCGTTCACAATTATGGGGTACAATGTGTTTCCCCCAGAATGAGAACGTGTCACACAATGACCTCGTGGGTAATCGTCTGGAGGGACCCTGTCAGCAGCATGGCTGCATGACGACGGAAGAAGCACCGCAATATGACAGTGGGTCAAAGTCACACTCTGGTCTGCTTGTCGTGTTCACTTGGGACTCAGTGACTCCACATCACAAAGACGGCAGGGTGGCACGTAACTATCTGAGGCAAAAAGCCAGCAGTCGGAGGATCCACTGAAAAGTGCCACTAAAGGTTTGCCGCAGATACTACTGACAGCTTGAAGGGGAAACAAATTCACTGATTATAGGTCTAAACCTGCCACATCTGTCACATATCTGGCTTGAATTTAGCTGAATTTGACCATGTGCACCTAAAAATGAATGCAAGCATGCAACAGAAGTGACTGTCGCATGCACAAAACACACAGTTTACTACTACTATTACTAATAATGTTCATCATAATAGCACTCTGTTTATGTAGCACCTTTCTCATATGCAAATATTGCACATATATACAGTGTATCACTAGATAGCAACATAAAGATAAAACAAGAATGGAAAATAATGGAGAACACAGCACATCAACATAACGTGAAATTAACTGCAGGAGAGAGAAAGGTAACACAGACAGATGTGATTTTAGCAGAGAAACAGGCGTCGTGTGCCTGAGATGAGGTGAGCCCTGGAGGGTAAGAGTCTTCGCACTATATGACCTGGCACCCATGGAGAGAAGCCTAAACTAGGGGACCATGGGCAGGTCAGACCCAGGTAACCTCTGTGGGCAGTCTGGAGTGTGACGGTGGCACAGCTCTTTCAGAAGGGCGAGAACTTTGGGGGTAGATAAAATCAGTTTACAATGAATGCAGGATCAGATTGCAAGAGGGTTTTGAGTGACACATGCAAAATGTTCATGGCGTGCGTGGATCCGAATTGTACAGTTTCAAGTTTAGTGCAGTCTAACGAGATATCTGGAAGGCAGTCTAATCAACTGGACATTGCAGGAATCTAGAGAAGTGGTGACGAAGGTATGAATTAGGGTTTTGGCGTCCTTAAAATTAACATGGATTAATAGTATAATAATAATACGGTATAGATATCCATTTGTCATACTCTGGAAAATAACATACAGTACATATGCACAATAGACCTGATTTGCAGACTAATTGTAAGTGATACTGACACATACACATATAATTACAGTAACAGAGTAACTCTCATTATGAGTAAGTTGAGGGTCTGCTTAGAGTTAAAGGCGAATGCAAACTGCTGGCTCCACTGAGGCTTTGAACGAATACACAGCCCAGTAAAATTCAGAGAAACTCCTGTGTCAACAACCAGTTCAAATGTCACAGTGCTCAGCTGAAGAGCCGGGGGGCACGCGTGGTCAGGAGTGCGGGGGGGGGCGGGGGGGGGCGGGGCGGGGGGGGCGGGGGGAAGGGGAGTTGTTCACTGATTAATATACTTTCCACTGAGTAAAGACAAACAAACACACAAATCTTTGCTAAATGTTAGCTGTTGATATCAGTTATGTGACTGCAGGAAGAAACAGACAGACTGTCCTCTTGAGTCAGCTTGAACAACCTTTACTTAGCCAGGGGACACTTCTAGAGATTTTGGGCCCCATAAAAGCATACCATTTGGGGCCCCAACCCAGACCAATCCAATCACATTTGAATTCTTTTAAGGCCCTTGGAATCGCCCTAACTCTCATGGCAGTTCTGGAGCTCCTGATGGCCAAGGAACCATCTCCCCTAACTAAGCACTAAGCAGCCTGCTTGGTCTCCCCTGCTACGCCCCCCCCTCCCCTGCAAAGCAGGCACACACACAGAAATGAGAGAGATATTTAGTATTCGCAGATTGGAAAACACAAAATAGGCACAAGTCAGGTCTCCATGGTAACTACTGTGAAGACCCCCTTCCTGAATTTATACCAAAACTCAATGGGGACTTGTTACTTTGAAAATAAAACCAAAGCACTATGTAACTTAAGCCTAATAGGCAAATCTCTGCCACACAAATGCGATGTGTAAAACACTGACTCAAAATAAAGATGCACCTCGGTTACTTAACACTAACATGATAAAGTTAATCACATTATTCACTTGTAAAGAAAACGATTCTTTTAGCAACAGACCCCCTTAAAGGAACATGCAGTCCATTGATTTTTTTGAATGTATCTTGCTGGTTGTCCGAGTATAGTTGACTCACATAAGTATCCAAGGTCAGTTCAGTTTCTTACTCTACAAACACTTGCTTTGAAACAGTCCACCCATTGTTTTGAATATGCTCTTTTTCCCCCTGAAAGAATCGATTTAAATAGCCCAACGCAAACTAAAATTGTTAAACCATCAATTCATTTTTAAGCTTCATTCTTGTCAGCTGGGCAGCGCTAATCCAACTTTTAAATTATTTTCTTTTTAATATTAAGAACCATTTCTCCTTTTCCTTCGTATTTTTTCAAAATAATAACACGGCCTACTGGTTGGAAGTTATTTCTCTCTAATTTTAATGTATAGTCACTTCTATACTGTATAATATCCAAACCAAGCATCATATTTTTAAAACCCGCAGTCCTTTAACATATTTTTCAATATTTTTATCAGTACCCTACTCGGGAGCAGTCAGAATAACAGAAGACGCATTTACTGTAGGAATACCAAAGACACACATTTCCGTATTTCTATAGTACTATATTTAAACCATTGTGTGCGGGGGGGGGAGGAGAGAGATGTTAGATGTAGTTTTTACAAAAGGAGTAAAGGAAATCTAAAAGAAAATTCGTTAAGTATTCCCGTGCCATGGCTCCATAAAACCCTACCTGGCTGGTGCTGGAGGGAAAAGAGGAAATTGGCGGGACATCCAAAATCTTCAGGTCGTACATGTTGCCGTTCAGAATGACCGATGGCCGGTAGACGTACCTGGCCTGGGTGGGCGTGTAAACCTCGGAAAAGTCATTATAAATAAATTGGCGGATGATGGAAGTTTTCCCAACTCCGGGGGCACCGATCACTGCGATGCTGAGTGTCTCGACCATTCCGCGAAAACAAGCACCATGGACAGAGGAAAGAACGCGCGAGCGAACTGTCCATAAAACTGTCTATTTATACTCCTTAAAATAAATCCCTGTATCTTTTCCGTGAAGCAAAGGAAGCACTTTTCTCATGCGCATACCAAAACGACCGATAGTCAATACCCAACACAAGACACTGAAATGTCAATTGAGCTTACATTTAATTTTTTCATAATGCAAAATGACGGAAGATACTCTTTCCATCGCCGATAGAATTTCTACTTGTGAAATGCAGTTGCGAAGCTTCGTGAGAATAAATATATTTTCCAAAAAAAAAAAAGAGAGAGAGAGAGAAAGAGACGTCACCTTCGCCGTTTGATTCCTCTAAATAAAACGCAATCATACAAACGGGATAAAACCAGGACTGTTTTCGCAATGTCTCCGCATTCCGTAGGGGAGACGGAAAGGTTGCGGTGCGGCACTTTAGTGCAAGAGATCGCTCCCGTGTCCGCTGGGTTTTCATTAAGTGTTTCCCGTGGGGTTCACCAGGAGATCCTCAGAGGAGGGATTCGCGTTAATTTGACTGATGCCATTTTTTTTGTTGTTGTGTGAAGCTATACCGACTGTTTTTACGCGATCGCCCCTTCGCGCACTTTGCACATTCCCTGCCGACTTGCCAAGGACGTCTGACGGAGGTCCTCGGGCGGACACCAGTATGCAGCCCCCAAAGAAATCAATTCCCGTATGTCCTAATAAAAGCATTATCGCCGCTCACGGTGACACTACAACAGCAGTCATCTCATTGTTCTGAAGCCTCGTACACTCACACCCGCACACTTTAGCGGAGCAGCGTTGTGCTGCAGAGACAGCATCACACGTCGTGTATTGCTTTCAATTTATATGTGTGTGTGTGTGTGTGTTTGTACAAGCACTAGCGCGTGTGTTTTAATGTTTGTGTGTTTGCATACGTGTGTGCGTGGTTGTGCGTTTCCTATCCCGTGCTTGTCGTTTCCACATATGTCCATTGGCTTTCTCTTACGCATAGCCCTCCAATTGCTCCGATTTGCCCACTGCACCCTAAGACACAAGAGGATTAATTATTAATTGCAAAAATACACAAATGTCGAGGCGACCCACACCGGGCTAAAGTATTTGTATGATAAACGCACCCTTATACAACATGAGATTCAAACTAATCTGTCAGTTTTACGGATGCATCTGAGACTGTCTTCTTCAGCTAGTAAGAGAAGTAATCGAATTAAATATGTGTAGTAATTACAGAATAAACTGCTCTGTTTCTACTTCGCAGTAAGTTGTAGGCAGAATCGGATCCTTTGCGAAGTCTCGGACCGCTTAATAACTGACGACATCCAACAGTCCCAATATTACAGCGTGTCTTTTGAACAAAATTATTTTATAGTTCAGCCATAACTATAGCCTAACTATGTGTGTTGTAGGTCAAACAACCTGACACATGTACATATGCGGCTACACATGGACCCACAAACTAGAATACCGACGGATGCATAACCATTCATCCATCCATCCTCAGCTGCTTCTATGCAGATTCGGGGGGGGGGGCAAGCGGCAAGCTTAAATTACGCTACACAAGGCTACGTGACATAAAATCGCGAACAGCTGAATGTTATAAGACTACAAAGCCGAATTATCATACAAAATTGTACTTTCATGCTGAAGGCTCTGTCCTCAAATGTTACTAAACGTGTGTCCTTTTCAGAAATAAAATATTTCCTCGTGTGAGTATTCTGTCGTTTCGATGCATTTTTTTGGTCGCATTTTACGAACTATTTTTTCGTGACCACAAGTAAGCCACCAATTACGCATGCAATATATTATTCCCTTGAACACTATTTTGTGTATTATAGCGTGTTTAATAGCTCGACGCCGAATCATATCCGTCTTTTCTGCAGAAGAAACCTTTTTCCCAAAAATAGCATAACCTGATAGGTCCTGTAAATTAGCTAGTGGCAAAGGGGCAAACGTGTACCCCCGCACCTCCTGCCCCATATTTGATTTCATTCACCACCACTCCCCTGCCCCCAATAAATAGAGCTTTGTATATAAATTAAGTTGTGTCTCCCCAATATGAAACTCTTTTGCCACTGAACTTGACCAGTGCCTGTAGATCCAATCAAGATTCCAATGGGAACCATTTTCCACAGATAGCAAAGCCTGTTGTCACTGTCCCACTTGGTGACTAAGATCTGGCAGCTATCCTTTGGCAGCTGGAGTATGATTGAAACCAGACCTTGCCAGATCAGACCTTGCATTACCTCTGGGTTTGTATGAGGAACGCAGAAAAAAATCTTCCCTCCTGCTGTCATTCTTGACAAATTTGACTGGGGACAGCTTGGCAAATGAGATTTTCCTTCTGCTGATGTACTCTTAATTACCACAAAAAGACTCATTGTGAGTAAATTCATTCAGCCTTCACAAGCAGCATGAAACATCAGTTACATTCTTGGTATCAATGTACCTATTGCTGTTCAATGCCAATGTGACTCTACATTCTGCTGGTGACGGAAGACCTCGCATGATACAATAAACATGCAGCGACAAACTCACAAAGGTACACAGTGCAAAAATTTAAGGCCATAACGTTATATAGATAAGAGGATTAGTGCTACTGAGGGCAGTAATACAGTTACTGCAGAGTGACAAAGCGCATTAGTCCATGCGGAATCCAAATCTTCACGAGAACGTTGACTCCAAACATTTAAGATCTAGTGACAGTTCATTTGAAACTGACCAATTTGGCAGAAAAGGGCAGAGCTGAGGGTGCTTCATTTAGTGAAGACTCTTACCAAGATCAAGCTTTGGATGGACCACCGTTACATTACAGAGCTCTGGCTATTGGTCCGCACTGTTCTGAGAGTTGAGGTTGAAGTTGGGTAGAGCTTCCTGGTTGGTTCATGTCAGGACACCCAGGCAAACTCCATACATGGCTGGTGACGCATTTCCACCTGTTTTTATCTTTAGTGATAAACTTCAGGACCCAGAACAAGACAGCGCTGACTAGATGCGGCACATGTCTTGGCGTAGTAAAACACTAATCTCTAGGAGGCACTGACTGAGCAACCATTCAGTAGACAGCATTGTTCATCAAAAACTACTGTCCGCTGTCGCCTAAACACACAGGCTGGAGTCAAATAAGAGTTGGAATTGCTGCGATTTCACAAACAGCATGTTTTCACACTGTTTTTCTGGTATATATAGACATATCTTTTTACATGCCTGAACTTAACACATACATAATATCTGAGAAGGATGGATTTGTTCAAATCGCCACAACAAATTCACTTACACAGTATCAGCTGTGTGTGAGCACCATGTTTTCTAGCAATGATCCGAGACAATCAGCAAATAGTATGTTTTGTGATCTCGCCCGATCCGGAGACGTAGTTCTGAATTCATCAATATTTCATTTTAGTCACCTTGTAATTCTGGTTTCTTAGTGGAAACATCACTGTCAGTGCATCAGATATGGGACGGATGAATTATAAAGTTTCTCCATACTGTGATCCAAGATGAATTACAGCCATAATATGTTCTTTTTGTCCCTCTGGTATCAATGATAATGGACACATTTTAGTGCCACCATTTAGGTGTTAGAGTGGTTATTACTGTATAGATAATTATTGGCAAATGTTCAGGGATAAAAAAAAATGCAAGTATATTAACCATTTAAATAGTTACTTCTACAGGGCGGCTTTTAGTGAAAAAAGATACATATCACTTATTTACAACTGTGTATGTTACTGTGCCCTTCGATGTCCCAGGGTTACAGCTTCACAGGGTCACTCTGTCTCTTAGCTGCTTTACTGAACTGCCAGAAGGCGTAAGGCAGGAAGCCAGACAATCAGCTACAAGAGAAGGCAAAACAGTGTGCGATACCATGAGTGAAAAACAGAAGAAAATGAAACCCAGCGACGAGGGAACATTTAAGCACGTCTAGTGGGTTTCCAGTAATCCTTCAGCTCTATATCAGTTACCCCACTCTTAACCAATAATACCTCGTGTTTTCTCTGTACTTAGTGTATTTTGCACATACTGTATTTATTCCAGAACTCCTTGCACTATCATAGACTCTTGGAATTTTTATACTTTTATCAACAAAAGGTACACGTTTGTCTTAAGTGTCTGTGACAAAGTTGGACAAACAGCTCCTTGTGCTTCAAAGATGGTCTTTTCCCCACAAACTGGTGTAGCTGAAGTTTGAATTCTCTTTGAATCGGTTTCCTCCTCAATGGCAACATTCATTTAAATGCTAGGTCACCAACATTGTTGCTTGGATTGTAATTTACTAGATATTAGATGTCTGAGGAAATAAAGACTATGTCTATGTATCCCTATTCTACACTGAAGGGCCCAAACGTTGGTATTATCATAGGCTGAACATGTCCATGGCATTAAAATAAGCCCAGTACTGAGGAAACAATCTTTTCAATCAAATAGATTATTGAACCCCTGAACTCTCAGAATCAGATAATTAATGGTATGACAATTTGAAAAGAGATCTGGGATGGTGACTGCTGATTGGTGATCACTGTTCAACCCGCAGCTAAATTAATGACAAACAAGCCATTATGAAACCCCTCTTACCAGATTTTTACTGATGGTGCATTCAAAGCTCTTGATCCCCAAACAACATACACACATTGGGCATTAGGTATACCTTGCTAGTACCAGGTTGGACCCCCTTTTGCCTTCAGAACTTTGCGGCATAGATTCAACAAGGTGCTCGAATCAGTCCTCAGAGACCTCGGCCCATGTTAACATAACACCACACAGTTGCTGCAGATTTGATGACTGCACCTTCGTGATGTGAATCTCTTGCTATAATATAGGTTCTCTGCTGGATCGAGATCTGGTGACTGTGGAGGCAACCTGAATGCAGTGAACTCAGTGTCGTGTTCAAGAAACCAGCCTGAGACATGAGCTTTGTGACATGGCGCATTTTCCTGCTGGAAGTTGTCATTAGAAGCTGGGTACACAGTGGTTATAAAGGGACGGACATGATCAGCAACAGGACTCAGGTAGACTGTCATTTAAACGACGCTCAGTTGGTACTAAGGGGCCAAAAGTGTGCCAAGAAAATATCCCCCACACTATTACACCACCAGCCTGAATTGTTGATACAAGACAGGATGGATCCATGTTTTCATGTTTACAACAAATTCTGACCCCACCATCTGAATGTTGCAGCACAAATTGAGATTAATCTGACCAGGGAACATTTTCCCAGTGTTGCATTGTTCAATCTTGGTGAGTCTGTGCCGACCGTAGCTTCAATGTCCCGTTCTTAGCTGACAGAACGGCACCTGGTGTGATGATCTGCTGCTGTAGCCTTCTAGGTTAGACGTGTTGTGTGCCCAGTGATGCTCTTTGCATATCATGGCTTCCGCTCATTCTCTGTAAAGCCTAGAGATGGCTGCGCATGAAAATCCCAGCAGATCAGCAGTTTCTAAAATACTCATACCAGCTTGGCTGGCACCAACAACCATACCACGTTCACTTAAATCACCCTTCTTCCCTATTCTGGAGTTCGTTGTGGAACATTAACTGAAGCTCCGGACCTGTATCTGCATAATTTCATACACTGTGCTGCTGACATAGAACAGGTGTACGCAATAAAGTGTCCAGTGAGTATATATGAAAAGTTAATTTTCAGGTCAGTCACAGGAAAAATCTGATCAATATTTGCTCTTGCACAGAAGTAGTTAGGCAAATTGTCATAGTTATATTTTAAATATTCAAAGCTCACTAGCAACTGCTACACAGAAATGATTCCAGGCTGCTTAATTCATATCTGTACCCAGCTAATGTACTGGCAACACACAGGGACCTATTACCTACTGCTAATCACGTCCTGCTTGCATTGTGCATTTACTAAGGAGGATGTTACATCATGATTATAAATGATAAATATTCAAGATTCAAGTCAAAGTTGCTGCAATCCAGTTGAATCGAGGGCTGATATACATAGCTATCAATGACAAATTTTGTTCGGTTACATTGAACCATCTGTACAAAAAGTCACAGGGAAATGCACGTTTCCCCTGCTGTAAAATACTTATTCTGTAGATGCAAAGCAGAGTTTTTAAATGGAAAAAATTCAATTAAACAAGTATTAAGGTGCAGGAGGCATGAAAACAGAATCATGAATTAAGCCTTGAATATCAGGGCTTAAAAGTGGCTTTAGAACAAAAAAAATGTAACCCAGAGCTTCATGGATCTTTGTCACCATTGCAAAGAAAACGGAAATGAAACCTTAAATGATAAAAAAAAAAAACCCACCAACCTTAGAAGCCGATCCCATCAGCATCACATACCATAATTAGAATGACATTTCAGAAACATTTAGCACAGCGCAGGTCAGAACAGATCAGGGCATTTGTTCAGTTGGGCTAATGACTATTTGTAGTGAGTTGAAGAGGTGAGGACAAATAACGCAAGTGTGATTTTGAATTTTACTTCGTCACAAAACCTACTGTCTGCTCTGAGGAAGTAAAACATCCTTATTAAACAGGTTTGTAACATATAATCAGGCTTGTAATGGGTGTTTTCATAAGCTGACAATCTCACAATTGAATTTTGTGGACAGGGAATTATGCAGACATTACAATCAGGCCAGCAAAGTGATCAAATTTTAAAGGCTGGTATGAAAACAAATGGATCAGGGTGATCCTGCAATACCCAGTAATTTATTAATCACATGATGTATTTGCCTTCATGACATTTAGCTGACAAATATAATTAGTGGTTTCTTAAGCATTTTTACTTCCAACAGTATCATTTAGAACAAGTGGGGCAAAATGCCAGATGGCTGCTTATACTGTATGTGCCCAGGTATCAAGGCCACAGCCACCCATCAATCCACACGGCGACAAAAAAATAATCTAGGTGGGGATGTGTCAATCAGAAAACCTCAAAATACGGGCGGTCACATGGTACGGAAGGGGGTGTGGCAGGGCAGGGAGTTTTGGGTACGCAGCAGTATCCGAGGAAAACGGAAGCTCCTCCTCCTGGGGGCTGACGGCAGTTTGGCAGCTGGATTGTACATCAGTGTCTTTCAAATGGAGTGGCGTGCAATAAGATGAGCCCTTATTTCCCCAACGAGCTAATTACGATTTCACATTTGCTAGCAATTTAAAGTGACTAATTCAGGAACAGATTAATATACAATCAGAGCCCGCAGCAATCACCAACCGTGCTTAAATGTCAGTGAGGTGTTTAAAACATTTGATTTTACCAAGCAAGATAGTTGATTGAAGCGCAGTATTAAATGTAGTGTTTACAGCAAACCAAATACATCATACCCACCTCAATGCAAAGAAATCATAGTCTATTATGCACAGCCTGGAGCAAATGCCAGCTGCATGAACAATTTTCAAGCAAAAAACTTAAATAAATGTCTTGCTAAATCTACAGACTCACAAGAAGTTGTGCTTGGAAAACCTCACGTGGTCCCCAGGGTTATAGACATGGTAACAAAATAATGCCAGCAATTACATGGCTACTGAAAATTAGTCTTACAGCAGATATGCCATTCTCTGGTCGCTCAGCAGGCAAACTAAACTGAACATGGGGTATGACACCAACATGAACTGTAAACACGCAACACCCAGGCAAATTTGTCAAGCCAAATATATTTTTATTAATACGGTATGTATAATTTTACAAAACCAGAGTTCTAAACCCAAATAATAGTAATTTCCACTCGAGAACTGATTTATGCAGACTATGCAGAATCTAAACCGCTTAACAGCCATCCTCTCCTCTCTCTAGGGAGGGGGACTGGTACAGGAACCAGCGCCGTTCACCCAGCCGAAACGTGTCTGCAAAACACCTACAGAAAAATCAAACGACACACGACGACGAAACGAAAACCTAACGAAACACACAATGGAATGATGTAAAAAAGGGGATAGAAAGGAGGGTGCAGGGACCTGTGATGGCGGAGGAGGAGGATAGAGACACTGCAATCCCACTCACAGCAGTTACAATCGAAAGTTATAAAAGCAGGACGGCAGCACACTCAGCAAGCACTCAAGGGGAATGGAGAGGGGGAAGATTCCAGAGGATGGTAAATGCTTCCTCTGCGTCCAGCTTGCAGCCTCCTTTGGGGGATAGAATTCACTCCTGTATTTGAGGTAAGAGCATGTTGAGTGTGGGAATTATGGGAAATACTATTGCAGCATAGCAAATGTCAGCAGGACAGACCAAGTCAAAGACTCAGTACTGAAATTATTACTGATATGGACTCACAGCCGAAACTGCTAAATTAAATCAAGTAATGTCAAAGACAAACAGAATGCTGCAGTTTCTAATAATTAGGATTAGCGTTAACATTAAACATGAGTACAGTGATGCATCTTCCCGCTGTTTTAAGACACCCAGCAGGTTGGGGTAAGGGCAGACTTTAAAAAATGCCATTTAAGTCTCCAAAAGGAAGCACCAAATAAATAGAAATGGCTTCATATGGAGGACTTGGTGTAGAGGGCAATGGTGCGGAACACAGCACCTTGTCTTGGCCAACAGCTGAAAGGCTCAAAATTTACAAGATCAAGGACAAGCTTTGGAGACACAGCGAATGCTGCAGGAGACCTTTTAGGGGAGACTGCTCCAGCAAAGACAGAGCGATTTGGTGAAGAGGAGATAAACAGGGTTGTAGTATCTAGAGAACAATGGCAGGTCCCTCTAGGCAGACTGAAGGTCACGTCTGACAACACCACTCGTCAAAACAATGTCAGAGAGAAGGAGAGAGTATAAAGTATCCATGATTGGGGTTGGGTGGGCGTGGTCAGGGGTGGTGAAACTGTGACCGGGAGACATTAGTGTGCGGTAAAACGGTCCTGATTAACCCCTGCAGCCAAGGCCAATGCCCTCACACACTTACAGACAAGTGAACACCCCCCCAACCCACTACCACGGCCTCTGCCTTCCAGGTCAGTTCTTCAGCACAGTCTCATAGCACTGGAACACGTACTGGGAGACTTCGGGAGCTCTGCACTTCAGGGAAAGCTGCGGACAAGAGATATGAAGACCAGTTACCACAGAAGAATGAGGCTCTCCTCTGAATCTCCCAAGACGGCTGTCATTACAGCTTATGCGCTGGATGATTATGCATGCATTTACCAGTCACTTTTGCAGTTGAGGAACAGAATTAAACAGCACAAGTCAGGGTGCAATACATCAAAATATAACACCCTTATATAAATCAAAAATTTCCAATAGCAATTTCCAATAGTGCGGAAAAGTTGTCACTGG
>JAODKE010000043.1:37630210-37662727 GCA_026779605.1 Mormyrus hasselquistii
AAAAATCTACTTTTACCTAAATCAGAAACCCTTCTAACAGACCATGGAAGCCATGTTAATTCTTGGAAGGAAAAGCTTTTAAGATGAGAACAGGAAATCAGAAAATCAGTGTTAGATTTTTCACCGCCACTGTCATCTCCCAATTTGCCCATGACTCAGCACCCTGCTCCAGTCTACAAGCCTTCCAGCCAGGTGTCGAGTCACACCCCTACTGGTAAAGTTTGTCTTCATGCTGTGTATCACCAGGTGCTTTTGATAAACGGATATTGGAAAAGAGACACAATCCCTGCTGTTGGGAACTAGGGACTCTCAGGTGCCTGGCAGGCCAGGCAAGATGCTGACGGCCGATTTAACCCTCCCACAGTGCAGTGACACAGCCGTGTCCTTGGGTACAGGTTTCAGTGACTGAGCCGCTAAGGGGCACCTTGCATTAATCGCTACGGCGGCAAAATACTGTCTCCCACTCAGCCATAACTCAGGTCTTTCATTCCATTGGCTTCCAATAATTAATGCCATCAAATCACCACAGCAGAAAGCCTTTTCCCCCCCATTCTCTTCCATTTTTGGTTTATGAATATCATAGTCTAGCTATTCTCTAAAAATGTTCCACAAGAGAGAACCTAACGCTGCCTACCTGAACCCTACCAGAAGCAAGGTATTTGTCAGAATGTAACTCCTGGTTTAGGTCATCATCTCTGACGGAGTCAGGGGAAAATGGGGCACCCATGTGTAACAGCAAACAAATGCCTCCCACGAGTTCCAGTAACATTCCATGCAACAGGAGAAGTAAATGCCACTTGACACAAAGTCACATTTCACCATCTCTGGCCTGTTTTAGGACGATGGGCAAAGGGGTGCATTTATTACTGTTCTGCAGTGGAAGCCTACATGTAGAATGAGGGGAGCGAGAGACAGAGAAAGAGAAATGAGGATGGGAAGGTGGAGGCGGCAGCTTAGGACAGGGAGAGACAGGAGATGGAACTGGCAATATGGTTTACACTGGGATGCAGGACAAACCAGTAGGGAGAGAAGCAGCACAGGTGGAAATGAATGGAACAATGAACATAAAATAAAGTGTGAGATGGGGGGGGGGGGGCTGGGCACGCTGACAGAGACCAAACGAGAGCGGAGCGAGCAATGTGGGGGATTGTCACAGTGCCTGACATTCTTACACAGCTTGAGCAATCAGCTCCTCGGGGGGTGAGCTGGCTCACACATTGGCAACACGGTTACCATGGGGACAGCGATCAGCCATGAGGGTTTGCCCCCCCCCCTTGAAAAATCTGCACAGACTCATGGGAAGGGCTCATACGAAAAGATTACAGCAGAAGCTAAGTACTGTCCTTTTAAAGGGTCATAATTAAACTGGTAAAAGTTTAATTGTCCCAGAATTGTTCGTTTTTGAAGGAATAAAATGGAACTACATTAATCACAGGAAATTTACAGGCAACATTACAGCAATGCATTTATATCAGGGGTGGGCAATCTTATCCACAAAGGGCCGGTGTGTATGCAGGTTTTTGGGATAACCTTTAGGTCAGCTGTTCAAACCCAGGTGTGAGGACTCTTCAGCCAATCAGTCCCCTAATTAGTCATCTAATTAGGGAGCTGCAGCAAAAACCTGTATACACACCGGCCCATTTCTTGTGGGTCTGTAGATTTAGCAAGACATTTATGTTTTTTGTTTGAATATTGTTCATGCAGCTGGCATGAAGATTGCCCACCCCTGCTTTAAATGTTGCACTGCACTTAACTGAGCAAACACTACAGTTGACTAAATGTCTAACATCATCCTTAATTTTAGCACTGCAATAAAAATAGTGGAATCACCCGAGAAAATAAGTAAGTTGGGAAATGAGAGCAGGAAAGGAAAATAAGACTGAAAAACGTGGGCCTGGGAGGCAAACTGTCATCATCATCCTGAACACAACATGTTAACAGCAAAAGGGGAGGCAGAGAAAGGAAAATAAAGAAATCATGAGGAGACGTCAGATTCCACAGACTGACACAGGGAGAGTGACGAATGTGAAATAACGCAGGAGCCAGAGCAGTAAGACACTGTGCCAAGTTCAAACTGGATGGGAGAGCGGCCATCGCACCAAACTGTGCAGTCTGTCAAGCATGGCTGACAGAGTGGGGGTGCAGCATGTATTAAAGCTGGCCCGTTTATACATACAGCTCTCTACACCAGACCTAAGATTCTCAAGATGAACTGTTTCCTCTGTCTTCTAACTGTCACCATACCAAAGGATTTGACCAGTGTCCATCTCAAATGTCACCCCCTTGGCTCCAGGTCTTTAACCACTACGCCCCCCGCTGGCCCGTTCCCTCCACACACCGTATAGTTGGGGTTCCCGGCCTGGATTCGCAGCTCAGCCAGCACCCAGATGCCGTTGGAGAGCTTCATGGACTGGTACAGCATATCCTGGGCTTCGACTGTACGCTTGGCGACGGTGAACATGTTGCTGCTCTGTAGCTTATTGCTAGCAGCATCTGGGTGGGGTTCAAACATATTTAATGCGATGCAGCAAAAATAGCCTCGAGCTTAAAATATTCCTAAGGCAGCACTGGGCACGAGTGACATGCTGGCTTCCTCAAGGTGCTTCACCTGAGTTGAGGTGGCAGTCCTTAATTTGAAACTGAGCCTCGTTTTCACCGGTGATGTCCTTCCAGGTGGCCAGGAACAGCTGACGCTCTGTGAGGAGAGAAGGCGGAGAGGCAGGATGGGACCCTTCTTCAGAACAGCGTGCCACCCTCCACCCCCAGAGCAGCCTGTGGGGCACAGCACTGCTGCCACCAATCAATTACTGTCTCACCCCTCACCCTCTATTCCTACCCCCCCCGCAGTATGCTTGGCAGTATCTAATTTATCATACCATCCATCCCAGGAGGGGGAGGTACATCACAGTATAACAAAAATATTACAGCAATATTGCCAAAGTCAGGCCAGCACACTCTCCCCACCCTCCAAAAAATCCTTATTGAAAGCCCAATTAAAATTCCCCACAATAGCTGACTGACCAGCTACTGAACCCCTACTAATAAAATGTGCCAAGCGAGGAAGAGCAGGCGACGAAAAAAGGGTATAGAGATTTGAAAAAATTCTGAAAATCTTACTCCCCATATTTGGAAAACATCTGGTCTTTTCACTGTTTATGGCAAGTGGCTGTGTTCGTGCTTAGATGGCTGTGTTCACAAGATGGCTTCCGCAGCCTTTCCGTTTAAGTTTTGGGGCAAACTGTGTCAGGTATATTACATGTAGATTTTCATCCATATAATGTATTTGTGAAGGGGTAATAGGGTCCATCAAAGATCAAATGGAGCAAATATAGTAATAAGAGCAAACAGAGTTATCCTGTTCACAAGGTCTATCATGTTCTGTAGCCGTCCCTTTCCTTAGCTGCCCCTAAACAGTGTTGATGAGATTTGAAGAGGTCCAGATCGCTCCCCATACAAAATGTCTGCAGAGTCTGGAAATGATCGATACATAATTTTTGTATTGTCATGCTGATAAGACCAAGTGCCCTTCCCTCTGCTATCACTATGCATTAAGACCAAGTGCCCTTCCCTCTGCTATCACTATGCATTAAGACCAAGTGCCCTTCCCTCTGCTATCACTATGCATTAAGACCAAGTGCCCTTCTCTCTGCAATCACTATGCATCGTTTCTTCAATTTATGGGCAATCTGTCTCAAAATTTGACCTGTTCCAGTTTATTAACTGTACAATGCCTCTGTATAGTTTGAAAATGTTCTATCAAATACCTTCAGAGTTAATGTGTTCAAAAGACCAAGTGTCTTCTACGGCTTCCATTTCCTTCCTTTGCTGCTAGTATGAGCAGTATGAGTACTACCCCTCAAGATAAAATCAAGTGTAGACCTTCATCCATATAACGTTACTGTGAAGCAGTAATAAAACCCATCAAATACTTTTTGACTTATCACACTCAAGATCAAGTGTCTTCTGCAGTCACCTTTCCTGCTGCTGGCACTAACAGGCGCTGGGGTGAGTTGACTCAAGTTAATTTCCGAAATTTGATCATTGCCATTACAGCAGCCATATGATGGTCATGCTTAGTTTAACAAAAGAACGATCATATAATTTTTGAGTTATTGTGCTAACAGGAATGTGTCTGCGGCAGCCCCAAAACCATGTATATTCCCTGTCCAGGGGAATACAATCAAAAATGATGAAACCCACAAAATTTTTGACAAACATATTCCAGATATTAAATAAAGACGTGATGATCCCACAGATTTCCAGTCTAAATCATCACGGATTAAATGCAAACCTTCATAACACCACGACTGCCAAGCCGAGGAAGACTTTCCAAGGGTAAAACGGGCTGTACAGAGCAATGGTGAGCGTCACCACCAGTTATATAAAGAGCAGGGTCACACAGTCTCTTAAGGAGCGAGGTGGGGGGGGGGGGGGGACTCACCCATCTTCCCATCCTCCACGAATAGGATGCTAATGGGGTACTGGCAACTAAAGTAGAAGACGTCGATGTTGTTCTTCACAGCCACCTGTGGGGGGGTGAGCAGATAGATATCTGTATGAGGAGTTTATTTATATGTATTCCCCCTTGGGGGGGGGGAGACTGGCACGGGCTCAGCCTACCGCAAAGCTAGCAGCCAGCGCCACGTGAGTGGTCCTCCCTGTTCCCTAGCAACGCTTTCCCCACGGCAACTCCCACCACTCTAACTGCTTTTCCCTGACGATCTTGAGAGGCCAGTGAGACAGAAAAGGAGCATGTAAGCACCCTTTGCCCTTTTGGAAGCTCCACGCCTGCCAGCTGCCCGGCCCTCTGCCAAACACACGCACTAACGCACACACACATCACCTCACTTGCTGACGGAGTCCTGACAAGAGAGAAATGTGTGCGTGATTTCATTCATGCTTCCCTTTCCTGATGTCATCGGTGCTGAATTTTAATGAGAGAACGCAGTCGTGTCATTATCAGACAGCTATGCGAAACTTAGTGGACCAGCCTGATAAGCAAACCCCAAAGAGCCGTCGATCTGCCTCTCTCATCTGGGGAGTGAACACACTATCTCACGCCATACGTGTCTGCAGGTGCCCCTGCAACGAATTAAATGCTGATTAGGGCAGAGTCACTGGTTGAAGAAACAAACCTGCAGGTTGTTGAGGGGTTCCATCTTCATCACGGGCCCCACAGTGTTGAGTGGCAGGCTCACTTCGATGGTCTGGTTGGGGCTGAGGGGCGTGAGGACCTGAAGGGGACCAGCCGGGGCCAGCCCAAAACTACCCAGAACAAGGCAAATGAGAGTTAAGAGGGTGGAATGAAGGGGATACCCCAGCTAAACCTGAACATATTCCCATGGTAGCGCTAGGACTGGCTCACCTGTTTCGGTTGAACTGGATTGCGAAGTCCGTCATGATGCTCATGGCCTTGTTGGTGAGAGACAGCTCCATCTGGATGACGCCAGCACGTCGGGAAAAGGTACCAGAGATCTCAAGGCCCTTAGCTTTCGTGGCAGGAAGCCACACCTGGAAGGTGGGACAGAAACAGCCCACGGTGCTTGAGTCTCACACGGTAATGCACAATAATGCCCCAATCACACTAGTCCATAAATTTACATTGGTGTGCAGCACTTTAAAAAAAAAAAGATTTCAACTCAAAATCAAACAATGAAGTTTTGCAGGTTGGGTCACTGGCTTAACACTGATTGGTCAATGGCATATACAATAAACCGGTCTGCAGCCTTCTGGCGTGCTACTTTTCTTTCAGACTAATAGTAATAGTAATTACACCTTTATTGATCCCCATGGGGAAATTCTTTTTTATGCCTCCCTCACCTTGCTCTTTGTAGAGCAAGCTGTCCGCGAAGGGCAGCCACCTGTTGGGGCGCCCAGGGAGCTGGGGGTTAAGGGCCTTGCTCAAGGACCCACAGACATGCTGAGGCTGCGTTTGAACCTGCGACCTTGTGATTACAGGCACACAGGCTTAGCCCACCGCACCACATGCAGACTATATACCAAAATCCCTTTACATTTGTAAACTAACTTCCCCTCAGGTATAAAGTTAGTAAGCTTTGTTCTATGTTCCTATTCACTTGCAAGAATGGAATTGTGGGAAGGTTCACTGGACTCACAGATTTGGGAGCAACATATGCGCCTGTCGTCATGCCCATGCTGCTGCCAAGATCAAAAAGGTCACCAAGACCACCTCCAACAGGCGCATTGAGAGAGGCCGGCATGACTGCAGGAGCTCCTCCAAAGCCAGCGCCCATCTAGGAAACACGACATTGAGGGAAGAGGGCTCAAACAGGAATACACATATAAAGCTTAAAATGTGCAGCGCTTTCTTGTGATAAGTGTAAATGCATGTAAAATAAGCAGACGTGCGCTGAAAGAGCAGCACAAATTCGAAAATGAAAGGTTAATAAGCTCTGCCCAACTTACCGCTGGGCTTCCGCCAATATCTCCACCAAGCTGTCGAAAAACAATAAAAATTTAGTACGAGACATTAGCCATGAATTCATAGCGGTAGAGAGCAGGTGAATGAGTTGGCTCAGAAGACGTGACAGGGGACGGCCCTAGAGATGAAGGTGAGAGAGTGCGCGGTGGAGTGCATTATGGGTGCTGGAGACAAGGTCAATGGTAAGGAGAGACCAGAAGGCTTCCAGCGTGGGAGCATGGGATGACTGACGGACACAACGAGGGAGATGCAAAGCAAATGGGTGAGACCACATGGTGATCCAACAAGGACAAATAGGCAGTCTGCAGAAAACTGCTAAATGGAAGTCTGGTTCAATAGCCTTCCAAGACCAGCAGGGTAAGGATCAACACAGAACTCCCAAAAGAGGCCGGCTGTCTCAATTTCATAACCCAATCAATCTTATTGTGGTGATGGGCTGGATTCCACTCTATTGTGATATTCAACCCAGAGTAAAACAGAGTGTGAATCCAACCTGGCTTGGTCACCGAGCCCAGAAAGACAAACTAGTAAGGTTAACGATCCCTGTGGTCTCCATTTGTGCTGGTGTGCTAAGCTGTGGCATTTCGTGATGTCCGGTGAGAGGGGAAAGGAGAAAGGAACATTTAAACTCGTCCATGATGTGCCCTAAACTCAAAGAAGGGCTGATGTGACATGTTAAAGCAGACCTCAAAGACCGGACAAAGACTACTGTGACAAAACACAAAGCCGCACTGGAGAGATGGGAGGCGGTGATGAGATGGGATGGCATGGGATGGACTACCCTGCCCAACCAAGGACATGACAGAAACCTTCCCATGTATGTAATTACCGGTTCAGAATCATCACCCATCTGCAGGTGTTGAATTGCAGACAGAGAGAATAAAAGAAAAAAAAAATCATGAGAAGCAGAATCTCAGGTAAGACAGGAACACCCATCTTGATGGATAAATTAATCGGTACTCAATCTGTACCTGAGTGCCAGGGATCGTAAGGAACCAGTTTAACAAGACTATGTAAAATGCACAGGGCCTGGATGGGTCATTGCAACCTGAGACTACATGCACTGGCATTCGCCGTGGGGCCACTGACCAGGGTGTCCAGGCCACTGCCCAGCAGGTCCACAGCTCCCATCTGCATGCCAGACGTGGGGACCGGGACACTCCCCGAGGCTGGCGGTCCCAGGTCCAGGTTGAGCAGATCTCCCAAAAGGTCGCTCTGGGACGGGATAACGGCAGGGGTCGCTTCAGGTCCGGTGCCCCCGGGCTGACCCACGTCTGGGCTCTCAGTACTCTCACCCCTGGAGAAAGTGAGAAAGGATTACAGATAGAAACCGATGCCCTGGATAACAGTAGAGCAAAAATGCATAGAATGTTCTATAAATACGAGACGACACAGAGGTACTCACGAGCCAGACCGAGGAGGAAGTCTCTTGTGTTGGACCCCTCGGCTGCCCTCTACAAAGGCGCTGGGGGGCTTGTGGTAGACAGAGGCCAGAGTGCCAATGTGGCAAATGAGCTCCTCCAGCAGAGTGGGCTCAATCAGGTCCGTCTCTTCCGATATCAGTGGCTTCTCCGCCAGCACCACCTCCTTGGCTGCCACTGGGTCCGTGGAGAGCAGGCGCCAGTAGATGTAGCCGCGGTCCCGCAAATCAGGGTTGTCAGAATCCTAGAGGAAGGGAGGATGGTGAGAGAGGGAGTGAGGGGAACAGGAAGGAAAGGAGCAAGACGGGAAGCAAGAGAATGAAGAGATACAAGGTAGGGATTGGGAGGTAAAAAAGCAGACAAGTAAGCAGCAATAGAGAGGCCACTGGGAAGGAACAAAGACTGAACTACAACTTAAAACAAGAAACGCAAAATCATAAAACTGCTTCCCCAGACAGAATGCAGGTTGAATCTAAATGCACCAGGCAGCCAGTCTTGATGTTGCTGGCAACTTCAGATCTGGACTCTCCCTGCCCCTTCTGTCAGTGCACCTCTCAACACCACACCAGTTACATTCAAGGGTCAGCTCTCCATCACCGCCATAGATAAAGGTGTCAAATCTGGAAAATCACTAAATCTGTCTACATGAGGAAAGAGCTGACCGGTAGGTTCATTTTTACTTTTAAAGGGAACAAAATGAATCATCAGGATGGTGTAAACTGAAACAGCAGCACAGCTTTAACCTTTGACCTTCTGCTGAGGCTTCAGAGCTATAATGAAGAAAAAAATGAAGAAAAATGTACAGATATGCATATCCAGATTTCACACCTTTGAATCTCTTCACGGTTCTAATATAGATAATATGGATATATCTCCCACTAAATACTACCCGAATACATCCATTCTGCTCGGTGCTGAAAAGCTGATCCATTCACCTTCCATTCTCTTATACAATGCAAAGTCACGAGAAGCCCGCAGCCCGTCTCAAGCAGCATACGGCACAAGGCAGGGTAACAAGAATGCCGGCCCATACGAGGGAGACGCACTTATACACATCACACTCCATCAGCAATCTATAGATACTAATTTGCTGCAGGCGTATCTTTAAACCGCAGGAGTCCCTGGAGACGTGAGCGGTGAGCAAAGTGCTGCCCATGGAGACACTGTGCCTGGGCTGGGGAGTGTGGACTGTGTTCCGCATATGATGGTAAAGCAACCAACTCGACAGCTGAACAGAAAAGGCCCTAGAGACAGGGAAGACCCCTCACCTGTGTGGCCAGGCTGAGCACTTGCTGAACCAGCTCCTGCGTCTCCGTGGGCTTCTTCAGGAAGAGCTTCACTATGGCCGTCAGCAGCTGCAGCTGGACCTGTGTAACCGCAGAGGAAAACAGTGAGATGACGGGATCGGTGACAGCAGATGCACGCGAAGAATGCGCGTCGCGAGATTCCTCAAAATCTTGTTCACATCTTGAGCTTTACGTTTTAAGCCTTTAAACCCAGACTGGAGATGTTAAGGCTCTGAAAAAAAGCTTCAAAACATTGAGAATAAAACAGTCCAGAGTGTCGGAGTCAAGAGTGAGGAGTCCCAGTCCCTGGCTGACCTGCGTGCTCTCGTCATGGAAGCCCTCCAGGAAGCTCTCCAGCAGCTCGTCGGCGTTGTCGATCCGCTCGGCGTATTCGCCCACGATCCAGATCATGGCCGCACGAGCTTCCGGCTCATCCAGGGAGTCCAGGTTCTCGCACAGTGTGGCGATAACACTCTCGTACCTGCAGGCGGGAAAAAAGGTCACACCTCAAAGCCCCAAAGCAGCAAAACTGGACTAGATTAATCATTTGCAGTGAATACTCGATGACTGCCTAGTGGGATAATATTTATAAATGCAAGCTAATTATGCAGATATCTCTAATGGGACAAGACCAACTGCTGTTCAATGTCTAAAAGCCTCTCAATCTCCTGTCTCTTGTGGAAAAAACACGTGACTAATCTTTAAAAAAATCAATTTAGGGTTGTAATTCATGTTCAGATAGCATGAGATTATCGAGTTAGCTCCCTTGCTGATGAAAACTTGCAGTTCACGTATTCAGCTGGCACTGCTATAGTTATACTGGTGTTACACTGTACAGAATGTTTAGTGTACAATTCTGACCGATTAACCTACTTGTTGGGGTATTTTCGGAAAATGTCCTTTATGACGACAATGGCCTCCTGCACCACGTAGTTGACTTTGGTCTGGATGAGGTCCAGCAATGTACTGACGCAGCGCTCTGCGGATTGCTGACGGACAGACACGATGAAAAGATGCTTAAGCCTGGGCCCATTCGGAAAAGTGGCATGTTCGTCCCCATTTGGTTCAAAACCGCGTGTGCTAGTCTCAGTTTCACTACAACTCTCCAGTACCTGAACTTAATGAGTAACAATCACCTGTACTTGGTGGTTCAGGAGATAGAACTAGACTGCGGAAAACCTCTCTTACTCTTCATAAATGATTTTTTTTATGCTGCTCATGCAAGCAAAGATGTTCTAATTTCACACTTCCAAGGACTGTCCACCTAAATTAGCCACACTACACTAGCAAAAGGGGGAGGGGGGGGGGAGAAGAAATAAATCCTCACCCCACGCAATGCACAACTGGAAAACAATGCAAGGCAGGCAGCAGGTAGCAGGCAGCAGAGTATATGATGCGGCAGTCAGTATGATCACCCAAACGGCCAGGCCCTCACCTCCACTTTGATGGCGCAGCGTCCGATGGCGCGGACCGCTTTACGCACGAAGTCCACATCCACCTCGGTGGCGTATTCTTTCAGCTCCGCGAGGACCTGTAGGTGAGATGGACAATGGCGAAATCAGGACTTCCGACAGTCAGACCGGCGATGAGGGCTGAATGACACATATCCATTCCACTGTCATACTAACTGACAGACTCAGCAAAGCCCATAGTCTAAAAAAGAATAGCACACTGTACACTTCATTCATATGTTTATGAAACAGGCATAACATTGACCAGGATGATACTGTCTTTTCCTGGGTCATCCTGCTGCATATACAGAGATAAGAGGTAAACACATTATTTGAGAAAGCAATATGATTTTTAACAGCGGCTAAAATTAAAACGACAGCACATGAGAAGAGCTGGATTGGATAAACAGCAGGCAGTGACATGCACTCCTAAAAAAGAATGCAGTGCACTTCAAAGCACTGCAGCTAAAAAGGAGACTTATAAGATACATGACTGACCAAACTATCAAACACACCTTGACAGCCCAATTCTGCATTTATTAATGGAAACAGTGACTGATCCAATAACGAGTTACTGCCACTCCAGGTAAGGCTGGGGTGGCCAATGATTTCCACTGCACTGCAGACAGAAAAGCTGCACTGAGTTGGAGTCGGGTCTGCTTGTGTGTGCTGGTCGTGGAAATAAGCCGATTTTCCTTCTATCTCACTGCTTCAGAAGCTAGCACGAGGTAAATATATACCCAGTGCTGCAGGCTGTGCTAGGCAGAAGTGGTTCCACTTCCTCTGAGACACGCCACAGCGGACACAGTGGAACACGCCCTACAAATCGGTCGCTGACGTACAGGCAATTCACAAAAAAAAAAAAAAAGAAAAAGAGACTGAAGAGAGCAGAGGGTAGCAGCTGTGTGGAATATATCCTTGAATGTAGGGTCATCTATCTGAGCAAATATTTTCCCAATCACAGGCACTTATGCTCATCAGACAGACACAAAATCCTGCCTAGATACGAGGGCCAGCTCCAGTAGATGTAGAAGTGCCTTCGGCTGAAAAGAGCCTTCCAGTGAAAAGGACTGAAGATACGCATTCGCTCACCTGGGCGATATTCGCTTGAGAGGCAAGTCGGATCATTATATCAAGCTTTTCCAGCTTGACATAGATGGGGTCGTTGTATTTCACAAAGAACACCTTCATCTCATGCTTTAGGATTTCTGGCCTGTGAAGAAACAAAGGGACATTCTAACATTCTGCTGGCGGAATCCCTGCGAGCAGCGAAGAGGCCTCTCAGCATGTAGGAACATTCGCTAAAGCGTTTCGGCACGTTAAGCCGCGGTGAGCAAAAGCTAGAGGCAAAAAGGGCCGACCTTTGCTGTTTCCCTTCAACGGCAATTCTAATACTCATGATACTTCGAGAAACAACTGAAAACAATTCAAACATACCCATTAAATTAGGGCCCTGTAGAGAAGTGAAGAGACAGTATGTAGTGTTAGTGTCATCATTCACGTAACACAGTGCAAAAAATGAACAAGTGGGTCCATGCTGATTATTTATGTGATCATGCATCAGCAGTAGGGGTCTGACTTCTTCTGAGGGCCCCTGGAGTCAGAGATGCTGAAAACCCCGGCTCTAAATGACCGATCGAGACAATCGGAGCCTGAGCGCGGTGCCGGAGCCCAGCTCACCGTTTCTGCACAATGAGGTTGATGTTCCTCAGGGCCACATACTGCAGCTCTGGCTCGGCCGACAGCAGCGTCACCAACGGCGGAGCCAGCTTCTTCAGCAGGGTGCCGTAGTAGTCCAGGTCCTTGGGCAGCATCTCCATGAACTTCATGAGCACCTTCACAGCGGACAGCACCACGGCAGAGTTGGCGTGGGAGAGGCGTGGGGTGACGCGCTCACAAATACTGCAGGGGGCGGGAGAGCGGCGTCAGGAAGGCAGTCACAGACCACGGCATGAAAGGAGGTTAGGTGAAGCCGAAATAAAAGAAAGGGAGGAACAAATGAGGCCAGTAAGAGGGAGAGAGTGACAGAGATGAGAGGATGAATCGAACAGCCTACACAGTCTGAGTCAACCATCCACTGTACACAGTATAGGCAAATTACAGAACATGGCAGAGTACAAATTAGATTTCTGACCACCCAAAACTAACAGACTACTGTGACATTCAAAGATAAGTTACTGCATGCAGTAAGACGTCAGACAATCGCCAGGTTACGTTCCAGAACCCGTCGTGAATGAGGATTCACACATGTTTGCTAGTCACTAAAAATGGTAATATGTGCTTTTTTCTATAGTTTAAACCCCAAGTATGCTCCCAAAACACATTAATTTCATTTAAAAGTTAATACATTATCTCTAAAAACCAACCCTTTCAGTGTTTATAGCAAATTGCATCTCGAGTTGGAAACCTGGGACGCATTTGCTATGTACGTAAATGTTAGCACCTTACAAGAAATTTATCATTTTTGTGCGTTGAATTTACGTTAATGTGTAATTACTATTACAAAATAGTCACTTAAATATTTTCCGTTATTTATGCAACCATTAGCATTCCTGTCATGTATTGCTGGGGCCCGGACTGGAGAAGCAGAGACAGGACGCAAGGAATTGGGGAACAAGGGGTTTAATCAAAAGGTAAAGACATGCAGGACAACGGAACAGGGAGCAAACTCAAAATGATGTTAATGACCGGACTCGGAAACATACTTATGATGTTTATTATAAAAGTTAATTTTGAGTGTGACAGCTTTTTCAGTATTATAATATAGGACTGACAGGTGGTCAGAAGAGGCATTCATGACCTGGAATAACCTGACCTAAGAGAGAAAAATACCAAAGAATGCAAAAGATGCAGGTGAAGGCGCTATAAGTGAAGACAAGCAACAGACCTCTGGGACTCCCGGTCGTCCCTGGGCGTATAATTGGCCAGGCAGTCGAGGATGAAGATCTGGCCCCACTCTGTGCATTCATTGAGGGCTGTCAACAGCTTGTTGATAGTTTGGGGGTTCAGGTCAAGCAGATTGCTGTTCGGGTGAGACTCTGCTATCTCAGAGAGGGCAGCCACTGCGTTAGCGACCACCTGGGAGGCGAAGGAGCAGATGGACAAGGCTGGTGTGACCCACAGCATGAAAGTCAAATACCCATTACAAGTTTAAACAGCAAGGTGACAGCCTCCACGCGATTTCAAGTTCAGCAAGTATAATGCTGTTAGAATGCAAGTTAGTCGGAAACACCAGGCATTCTATGAGTAAGAGGGTCAAACTACATACATGCAGACTTCAGTACCACTACTAGAGTACTTGTACAGACTTTTTTCCTTAACAACCTGCACTTACAACATGGCCATTTTAATACAGCACAGCAATAAAAACCTACACTGATTTATCAATCTGAAGAAAGCCCGGGGCACGAAGCACCAGAGACGCAGACAGCCAGTTCTCTTACTACCAAAGTTAAAATCAAGAGGGGCCCCACCATAGGGTTGGAGTCAGAGATGAGGTCCTTCAGCGTGTCAAGGAAGCCCTGGTCCTCCACCAGCTGGGCATTGATGTCGTGCAGCTTGGCCACACACACGGCAGCTGTCTTGCGCACATACGGATCCTCATCCTTCAGGCACTTGCGCAGCGGCTCACAGAGGTACTCCGTGATCTTGTCCACACGAATGCAGCCCATTGTCCGCACAGCCAGGGCTCTGATCAGTGGATTGGGGTCCTCGCAGTCCTGGGGGAGGGAGGAACAAAATGGCCCGATGAATGGCGACTTAAGGATATCTGCGGGTTTAAGAACTCACTCACTGCCCGCCAGCGGGGGGAGTAGTAACACATGAGCACATTCAAAACAAGCTTCAAAACAAACCTGTGTAATCTACCCTGGCACACACAGTCTCTCAAGCTCAGAGTGGGGCCCGTGTCGTTACCTTAACAAAGGTGTTGACGGCCATGATAGCCATGTCTGGCTGGCTTTTGGCATAGTTCATCAGGTACAGGTAGACCAACTTCTTCAGCTCCAGATTGTCTGTCTGCATGCAGTTCACCACATCTGGGAAAAGTGCGCTGAGGGGGAAGAAAAATATTAATAACTGGAACAAACACTTTTTCAATGACTCGAATACTGAATTATTCAAATATATTTCAAAATATTCATCCACTATACAGATCTGTGTCCAGTGAAAGTTACAGACCATGAGATTGTTTTTGTACTCATTAAAATACATCAACATCTATATCCTTTATTGGCTTATATCCAAAATGCTCGAAATATGCTTGACCACAATGCCCTGTACCTCACTTATCTATTGTAGAGCACTATTTCATTTTCCCAAAACAGGAAGAACAGGAACAAAAAACACTAAAGTCCATTTTGCTGTTCTCTTCCATTTGACACTAGCAGTGCATTAGTTCTCTCCCCACAACAGACATGATGTGGCCTCACCTGACATCCTTGCCCACTGTCATGGAGGCAATGACCTTCTTCACAGCTTCCTTCTTCTTCTCTTTCTTGTCACTGTTTAGTTCAGCTTTGAGTTCAAAAATCTCTCCTGTTAATAAAAGGAGAAGGGGATTGTTACGGTTACTTTATGATACAATACTTTATTGTTAAGCATAACTCTGAAGTTTTTCTTGCATTATAGCAGCTTTAAGGACCACAAAAATTGCAAAACCTAAGCTGAATATATCAAACAACACTACTGAATTAATTATACACACTTGGTTGTTCCCACATTTAAACAAAGGGAATCTAAATGTGAACGCAATCAAAATGGGTACAGCCCCGCTGCATAAGCACATAGGAGGTTTGGCACTTGCCCTGCACAAATCGACTTAGAGGAACCACATCGCGCTAACCCTTTAATTTTGGGACTTAAGTGGGCTACTGCTGACACCTGCTGACCAAACGGCTTCAAATTCGATCACACACAAGCTTCATGTGTGGAAAGACCCGCTATTCTCGGGCAAGCAAAACGGCGAGGGAAGACAGCAGCGCACCGAGTGCCCGCACAAGGTGGATACCAAACGCAGCGTAAACGCAAATGTTTCAACAGATGGCAGAACCGAATTGTTCATTCATTCAAACCAACAAATCTGGCAGGTGAGGTGACACCTCTTTACAGTTAAAAAGCCAATAGATTTTCATGCTGTTTCCAGTGGGGAACAGAAGGCAGGCTAATACAGTTAAGCTTAAAGCCATCTTATCCTATTACGCCACCCTCAGTTGGCCTAGTCTCAGTTCTGCCTGCCAAAGCAGGGCACCCCAAACCGTCAGATGCTAATTCTGGGCTGTAGCACTCCAAACCTTTACTCTGCAACAGCCATCATTTTCACCCAATGACAGTGGCTACTTTCAGTGAGGCTTGCCCATGTTTTCTGCCCACATCCCTATAATTTTTTTTTTATTATTATTATTTTCTGCAAGTATGATATATTTTATGTTTTTCAAATTCAAACACTCATTTTCCATTAGAGATACGGACGCAAAGAAATCTGTGCCACTGGCACAATAGATATAAAGGTATAAGAAAATAAACGGAGACCTGGGAGGTTTTTAAAAAAACTTTTTTTTTTACATTGCTAATGCTGAGCATTGAGCTAATCAAAACTAAAGCAGAAAGTTTAGAAAATCTTATTTGAGGATTTTTTGACATATATACAGACACTGCAAAATAAACAAAACAAAAACGAAAACAAGCAAGAACGAAACAAGGTAAACATTCGGCAGACCTTTCTTGGTGGTGGTGAAATACTTGGAGTCCGTCATCTTGGCTGTGAGTTATCTGTTCTTCTGCAGGACACAAAGGGATGATGAAAGTGACTGAGGGAAAGTGCCAGCACTTTCTCAAATGGGGGAAACAAATACTGCTGAAGCAACAGGAAATCCTGAAAGTGCGCCACGAGAAAAACACGAGGAAACACGACATGTCGCTTGGAAAGCTTGGCTGTTTTCACAACAAAAAAATGAGACACAGCAAAAAAGGAATCCATTCCACAGCCAAAAAGGAAAACATGATTATCCCAGCTGAAAGGCAGGGTGCTTATCCTTGCAGTGAATTCCCCTCATAATTTCCTATTTTTTTCCACTTGATCCTTGTTCCTTTGTTAGTAATAAAACTACACAATATGAACAAGGAACAAAGATTTAAAGCACATCGACATTCAAGGTGCATTTTTAATTATGTACTCACACCTATATCCCCTTCTTAAAAAAAAACACATAACAAAAGGAGAAAAATAGAATACTATAAAAAATATCATCTTTTGTATTGAATACAGATAAAATAACTGTGCTGTACCTCTTCAGAAATAGCCATGGTGGAAACTGGTAAAAGAAGATAAACACAAGGCACTTCTTGATAAAGCTGAGAGCAGTCTAAACTACAGACTAACCACTCTCCTTTTCCACTAACTCTCTCTCCAAGAGATAGAAGCACGGTGCCCGCGGAGATAATATAAGCACACAGAAGAAAATTAAATTTCAATGTATTAGTTCAAAGCACAGTATTATGGATAAAAGACCAAGTAAAACAAATCAGGTGTTGGACTGGATGTGTTTATGTGCACAATCGATACGCCTGTATTAGCTGACAATAAAACTGGATGTAAGTACAGAAACAATCAATAGAACACAAACAAGTAACGCAAAGAAAAAACGAAACATACATGTGATAAGGATAACAACAAGAGACAGACATCAGAAAATATGTACATTTAAACGAAAAAGCGTTCAGATCAGTTATAAATATCACTGCGTTATCTCACCGACGGCTTAATGAAGCTTTAGTCTAAAACCACGATACCTACGTCGGTTAATATTACCATTAATTATTACTCAATTTCCCAGTAACGCTCCCATCCTAACAGTTGACAGGCTGCTGCCCTACAGTGCTGTCTCGGACGTGATAAACCAGTTTGTTAATAACGGCATAGCGAAGCTTGCGGGAACAACCCAGCTTGTCTCGACTATGGATATCAAAGGTGCAGGGTCTGCCCGCCTGGGCTAGACTATTCCTCCCCGTGTAGCTGCCCAACCTGGCAACCTCGGCACTGAAGGTTTTCTGCATGTGACATTGTGTGTAAACTTTAGTAAACCCTGTCAGTATCTAAAAGATTTTTATTAAAATCAGGTGGAATTAACGGCGCCGCTCAGCTACGCGCAATAAAGAGCTTAGAGGAACCCATGCAGAACGGAGCGACAAGCTAGTTCATTCAAAGGAAGCAGCGAGTCAGCTAATGTAGGGTAGGGCGTCGAAAATTATTTTATCTGGCTACAAACAAAAAACGTCGTATTTTACATAGTCATTCCTTTGTTTTTCACAGTAAATAGTAAACCCGATGCTTAAATTCCGCAACGCGAAATGTACCCGAAACATCGCTAGCTATGCTAAATTAAGCTAGGCTAAGCTAAAGAGCCGTGACCTTCCCTAGGTAAACCATAGCCTGTAACGAGGCAAGCCGACAATTGGTTGTTTTCAAAAGCTGAGAATGAGCATTCATTTAAAAATATCAAGCATAAACATATTTTACTACGACAGAGTGGAAACATTTAGAAAGCAGTACCGTATGAGTTTGGTCTGGATATGTGTACGAAACAGCCTCCACTCCCTCCCACTTCAGCTGAGTGACGTCACGATCACCAGACCATTATTTCCGGTAACGACTTCCGCATCCTTCCCCCAAAAATATGATTATGTCCTATTTTATGGGAACTATCTGATAATTCATGCTTCAAGTCCTCCTATCCCAAAATGTCGCATTGGGAATTACAAATTTTGCACTTGGACAAAATACGACATTGCCATCATCCTGCTTAATCCTGTTTGTCGCACACCTGCAGTGTTGTCCTTTGGCTCCAACTATGAATGTATTTTAAATCAAACCAGTGTTTCCTATCCCGGTCCTCGGCGACACCCAGACGGTCCACGTTTTTGCTTCCTCTCAGCTTCCTGCCAGACAGTCCACGTTTTAGTTCGGTCTCAGCCCATATCGGGAGCAAAAACGTGGAGTATCTGGGCTTCCCAAAGGGCCGGACTGGAAAACACTGTTCTGAAGCCCTTGTTTCTATTTTTTTCCTTTTAAAATTTTAATAAACATAATGTAGACCTATGTGGAGGTATAGATTCGAAATGGAGGTAAGCAATTCTGAAATGCTACATTTTAATGCATGTTAAACTAAATGTGTGCATATTTCCACCCCACAAAAAGATTAGTAAATAATTATTTGTACCAAAGACTATTTATGGAATCATTTATTGCAACAAAGAAACAGCAATGAAAATTCAAGGGGAAAAAAACAGTGGAGTCTTGGTCTTCCTGTATTGCTATTTAATACAAATAAATTCTACAATGACAGAGCACCTCTAAACACCAACAATTATAGTGGAGAGCATCAGAAAACAGGCAACATAAAAAGATAATTGTAACCATCTGTTATTGATACACTGACACAATATAATAGACAGTCGTAAAATAAAATAGAATATACAATATTTGCATTCAAGTACCAAATCACATTTGCATTTTGGGGTCCTTTGTTCACAGCAATGACAGCTGGTCACAAATAACTTAGGATTACACCTGACATGCAGCACATCTCCATTCTAAATTACAACACAAAAGCATGGAAAAGTAAAATTATTTTAAAAAAAAACTTACCCAACAAATTTAGCACATTAATGCAACAAAATGGTCAAAAGGAAAAGAAAATTTGGTTGAAGTGGAAGATCATATAAAACAGACTACCAGATCCGTCATGGGTTCCTAATGGCTTGAGTGGGGAGCATTGCTGGGTGGCAGCTGAACACCATTCCATACCTTTGGAAGGCCAAAGATCTACCACTAAAAGCTTGAATTTTCTGTTGTACTTGAATTTTGTTTGAATGACGTCATGTGTATCTTTCATTCTTTGGGTGGCAGAAATGGGAAGTTATTCTCATAGTGTTACTGACAATTAATAAACTGAGGTTGCAAGTTCCCTTTACAAAGAAACACTAAGTAAAAAAAAAAAACCCAAAAGATCCATGTGTATTACATCATTCCATCAGCACATATTTAGGAAAACGACTGAACAAAGAATCCTACTGAGTACATGTCATCGGCGTGGTCCCGTAAATATTCAGAACTTAAAAACTAACTCATAAGTCTGTCAGTCATGCAAGATCGTCCATACTTGAAACCCATAAATAAATAAATAACCCATTCGCGTAGCCTTTCATTGCTGCTGCATCTCCACACGTTACAAAACATATCAGTGTTCGTCAGACCCACTCCCTCATTAGGCATTCAACACAAATACAAAAAAAACCCTGAATTTCTTTACACTTCATAGGGCTGGGGGAGTCTTCAGGTGTCCCCCCCCCTTGTGACATTTTGCGTTAACTGGGCCGGTTACAAGGCTGCCAAAGTCGCTTTATCATTATACACCTTTGGAACAGTGCATCAAGACCTTCGCTTGCACAGTTACACCGCCATGCTGTTTGAGTGCATCTGCATGCACCTCATTTTAATGTAAAGCGACACTACAACCACTCCGCAAACATACAGCGAAGTACACATTCCATTTCATTCGGTACTCATTCAATACTATAAAGGGGAATCTTGTAGTATTTGTTTAGAGAGACAGCTTGCAATTCACAAACAGTTCAACCTTTGAAATTAATAACTAAATCGGGGGCCTTGACGTTAACGCCTATTATGAAAGCCACTCCCTCTGTATCCTGTAGATGGCAGTATCCGGTCACAATTTCAGGTTATGGCAAGAGGCGTTAGAAAAACACAACTAGATTGCAATCCGATTTTAATGTTGTTCAACGCATGGATAAGTTGTTGGCTATATTCTATAGATCCCACAATGCTTCAAACATTGAGTTCAAGACAATACTATAAATAGAGGGAGATGGACGTAGTGGAGCAAGCAACCAGCTCTATGGAGCTAAAGTTAACGGCTTCTCTCATTGCACCACGGTCGTGGGCGAAATTCACAAATACTCACTGGTACACCGGTGAATGCAATGGCCAAACTGGGACAGACTAACACACGCACACACTTTTTTAAGGCATAGGTAATAGTCAAGGCAACCTTCCCAACAGCAGAATTGCATAGCTAAGGCAGACAAAGCACATTTTAAAGTAACTATGTACATATCTATATACAAACTAAGCATGCCATTTTACTATCAGATCCGCAGATGAAGAGAACCAATAGCAGATAAACTGAAGTAATATGTGTGGTAAACTGGTGCAAATAAAAGGTGACTAGACCAGATAACCTCACCCTCTGGAGTTACAGTCACTTTCAGCACTCAGAAATTTACATCTCCCCTCTGGTTTCACATAGATATATTTAAAATAAAACAACGTTTAAAACTTAAAAAAATCTAAAAGTGTAAATATTTACAAAAATATTATTTACTAAAATATCTGTGTAGCTACTATACGACAGCCAAAACTAAAGATGGACAACGACAGGGGCCAGCTGCAGCGTACAAGGTGCATGTGACTCGGTCACATTGGTTACACCAGAGAGAACATGCAGTCGCTTGGCTGATGACCTGACCCAAGCAGCACTGTACATATAACATGTAGTGTTAAATACACTCACTTAAAGTAAAACCTAGTGTCTGTGACTAAGATACAGTAAATACAGATGGAGAAACCTCACAACAGCATTGGATGCAGGTTTTTGTGTTCACATGGAAACTGCTGGGTCACAGGGGATTACAGAATTGGTCTGATTATTGTTTACATGTTAGACACCCAGAAGGTATGCTGCAAGGGAACAGCTTGATTGGCTATTAAGTCATGCAGATTATACTTGTCTTTGAAGACTATTATGCAATTTTGAGGGTAACTGCCTGTGCAGAGCAGCCTCTTCCACGGCCGGTCACCCATCAATAATTAAGCCTGCATGCTTAACCTGTGAATCACCAACTGGCTGATGAGAACGCAAACTGATAAAGGCGCTCCTTTGTTTCAGTGGTTCTTTGGGAAAAAAATAAATTACGTTTGAAGTGCAAAAAGGAAGTTGGAAGCATTTAGTCGATGATTGGAAGGTCGCATGAGGTGGAGAGGGGGGATTGGAGGCCTGAAGCCGGAGGCCTGAAGCCGGAGGCCTGCCTTCACATCACCCAAACGAGGCTCAGAAAGAGCTCTTTAAGCACTTGCTCTGAATCATCCAGAGACCTCATCCTTAGTTTGTTTTCCCTGACAAGGTGGCTGCTGATGGCTGAGGTCTGTTTTGTGGCCCTCCCCTAAGTGCCTTGAGCTGTTTGCAGTCCCATGTGTCCTCTGTCACAGCTGCCCCTTCATTCACGAGGAAAGGAAGCAAGCAAGCATCAGAAAGCCAGCCGCGAAGCACATGGGGGCAGCTTGCTCTGCACGGAGTTGCATGCTGGGTGCAGATTCCAGCTACATCCAACAATCGTCATCTAAGCTCCCAGACTCCACAGAGGAGGGATAGTCCCACTGGCCTAAGCTGGGGGAGCGGGTGCGGGGGTTGATGAAATCCACCAAGGCCTTGTGGATGGGCTTCTGGGAGCTGGGGTAGCCATTGCTGCGGGTGATGCGCGGAGAGGCGGGCAGGGACAGGCAGGCGCGCGGCTGTTCCCTGTAGCTGACAGGGGTGGGGATCCGCGAGGGCTGGTTCTCGGGCCGGTTGTCAGTCCGTGGGCGGATGCGCGGTCGCAGCTTGAGCTTGTAGATAGAGGGCACTCGATCTGGCTTCCTCATGCCCCGCTTGGGTCGCAGTACCACCCCCCCATCCCCATCAGCGTGCGGCGGGGGGGACGAGGAGCCCTCGGAACGGGCCTCGCTCAGGCTGGCGCATGCCGAAGAGCTCTCGCTGGAGTCGTCTCGTAAGGAGCAGTCCTCCGGGGGAAGCAGGCCTTCGTCTTGTTTCTTATGCTCCTCCAGATTGTAGGGAAAGTCCATGAGTTGGTCTGGGTGCCCCAGGGGCTGCACTGTGCTCCTCTGCCCGGCATCCCTGGGTATCTCCTTAGCCTGCTGGAGGCCCTTGTCACCATCCTCACAGCAGAAGCCTGGTCGCTTCTCAGGGTTATAAGATGGGTACATCTCTACGTCTTCGTTGCAGCTGGAAGCAGGTGGCAGATCCCTTTGGCAAGAGGAGGTGGAGGAGTTGGAGGAGGAGTAGGCAGAGTCTGTGACATTGGGGTCACCTGGGGGCAGGGGAAGGAGGGTCCCAAACCCTTGTTCCCGTCCCTGGAGCACTGCGTCCGCCACTCCCTCGGGGTCCTCGCTGGGTATGGCGGCAGCCAGCTGAGTGTTGGCTAGAAACTCAGCCTCGAAGCTGCGGATCAGGTCTTGCTCTTTCTGCGGGTCCAGGGTGGGCAGAACCTGGAACCCGAAGCCCAAGCTTTGTCGGTTGTCTTCAGACTCCGCCCACTGGGGGGTGCTGCGGCCGGGCCGGTGCGGGGCGTGCGAGGCCCGAGTCGGGCGCTGTGCGTGTGGATGGGTGGGCCGGGCTGAGGAACAGGAGTAGCGATGCACCGGGGAGGCTGAAGGCTGGGAATGGGAGGCAGGAGGCTTGTGGGTAGCTGTGGCCTTTTTACTGGGGCTACCCAGCGTTCCTTTAGCTGGGGAATGAGAGTGACTGGACAGCTGCCTCCGCGAGAAGCCCCCGCTTTGCTTGGGGGATGCGGGTGCTGCTAGTTTGACCCGACTCTCCTCTCGTTTGTCGGTGTGGGGGATCCGTGGGCCTGGACTAGGCTCACTAGCCCGGACCCGGGCAGAAATCTTGCCCTGGCTTAGCGAGCGCGGGACCTGCAGTCTGCGAGCCCCCTCTGGCCCCAATGAGCGCCCCCTCTCTGGTACACCCCGAGGCGTGCTGGGCTTCAGCGAGGTCTCGGCGGGCCGCTCCCTGGACTGGCTGCGTGCACGGGCCAAGGGGGGGCGCAGAGATGGGGTCTGGCCTCCTCCCGCAGGCCTCTCAATGACGTGCTTGCCCTCGGTGCGGCTCACCAGCAGGACCACCTCCTCCCCAGGGCGCCGGGAGCCCCCAAGCGAGACCCGGGCCGTCCCACTTCTAGGGGACATTATCAAGGAGTCACTGTCCCCGGACATCCTGCGCGTTGCCGGGATAAACATGTCCTTGTTCCTGTGGGTGGGGGGAAATAAAACAAAACAAAACCAAAAAAGTGTCAACAAAAATCCCAACACAACAAAAATATAAAGGGTGCTTGATTTGGGAAAGATCTTACTTGAGGTTTCATAGAAGACAAAAAAACAAAACAAAAAAAAAAAACAAAAAAACACAAACACTGAAAAATCACAGTTACATACTGCTGAACCAAACCATCAGTTCCAACGGTAACCTCGTTATGTTTATGTATTAAAAGTATAAATCCTGCCAAACAACATGGTCGTATACGGCCCCGACCCCAGGCTGACACTGTACCCTGTAACACAGTGCTGGGCAGAATATAAGGATCAGCCGCATTACAGTTTATCGAGAATTTCAGGCTCTGTGCAGCCACTGCATCCACACACTGTTCATCTTCCAATCAAAATCGGTTTCAAAGTCAACTGATATCCAGCGATATCAGTTATCAGGAATATTAAAGCCAGAAGCAAAAGAAAAAAAATGACCTCTAAAGGGACAAAATGGCAAGAGAGAGCTGGCTGGAATGGCCTAGATTAGCCGATTATATCTGACTCCTAGCGCATCAACAGCCTTCAGATTAGCCTTTGATCCCCAGTTGGGACACCAAAGCAAAGGAGTCTTAGGTCATGCATGCTATCCCACCCACAGCCTGTGCCTGTCTGCACCTCCGGAAATACGCACACGCTTTCTGGCCTGGAGTCAAGATGACCAGACTACTTTTAATCTGCTCAAACAGTGGGGTTGCTAAATCTCAGCAAACTGGGTGGTACTTTCCACGCAATGCACAACATCAAAGAAATAATAATAATTTTTTTGACCAGGTAGCTAATAACTGCATACCAAAGAGTCTTGCCAATACTGTAATGACACAGAAATGAGTAAGCAAAAGATAATCCAGCATTTAATTAGTATAAACAACCAAACATGTCTGAAGACAACTCATTACAATCATAGGTGCAGTTAGACTCCCAAGGCACAAGAGGGTGGCGGACCTGCCAGGTAATAAAAGCACTGTGTCCGAGAGTCCGTCACGTCAGGATTAGTGAAAGCAGCTTGCTCTAACCTGCCTTCATTTTCTACACTATATGATTGTCTGTGAGTGTGTGTCTGTGAGTGTGTGTCTGTGAGTGTGTGTCTGTGAGTGTGTGTCTGTGAGAATCAGCTGGTTTTGGTCCTGGAGAGCAGCAGTGGTTACTGCAGTGCTGATGCATGCGTTAAGTGATCTTTCAGGCAAGAGCAGTTGATGTCCTTACAGACACCATAACACGACTCCCTACTTCCCCCCCTCAAGTCACACACACTCACAGACACACACACACACGTTTGTCATTGTGGGAACATCATAGACTCAACTTTAGCGTCTATTTAGAAGAATGCCTTTATTGTCATTGTACGGGAAGCAAGTACAACGATATTTCAGTCTTTGCATGTCATCTCGCCCTCCTGTGGACGCACTTCACCTCGTTTTTGGGGGAGGGCTAATGTGCCTACACACAAACAGACACACACAGAGAGACAGCCACCTGAGCGAGGAGGGGTGCCGAGGTTCGGAGCGGTCCCGGGCAGGACGGGGCATCAGGGTGCTGGGCCGGCCGGCGCTGGCATCCAGTTCCGTGGGGAGGGACGGCCGGTGGGCGCGGGCGGACCTGCATGGAGGGGAGGCGGCCGGAGGCGGGGGCTCCACCGACCGCCTGTCCGGCGTCTTGAAGGGGGGAGCAGCACACTCGCCGCGCCACTGTGGCCCAGGACTGGTGGAGCGTGAGGAGTGGGCACTGGAGGACTTGCTTTGTGAGCCCCCTGCCTTGGACTGGTGGTACCGGTGAGCTGCGGGGGGAGGTGGGCAGAGATCAGAAGTCAGTCTCAAATCATTGCGGATAATCCTACTGCTAGCACAACTAGCTTTACACACACACCAGGTTTACCTACTGCCCGTGTGACAGAAGTTACAAATTTCTTCACTGTGGGACTGACATTATGGGGTCATTTGGAGGACAACAGTATCTACCAACAGACATAGACAAAATGGCCAAAAATATGCGGACACCCCTATTAGAGGAATTGCCTAATTAAGCTGCAGCCATTGCTGGCACAGGTATATAATTAACATTGCATGACCGTGTGCTTAAACATGTTTAAGAGCTGATCCAGGTCAACTGAATGTGAAGCAACTGAAGTTCAAGAATTCTGGGAAAAATTGCAGTTGCAAAGTGGTAGCAAGACAACTTATTGACCCAGCATCAAATCTCAATGTTCCAGCATCTAATAAAAAGCCTTCGTAGAAGAGCAGAGGCTGTTATAGCAGCAATGGGACCACTGGCTTCATATTAATACCCCTGATTTCAGAATGCTGGATAAGCTGGTGCCCACATACTTTTGGCCATACAATGTATATTATTAATCCTGTGTTGTAAAACTTCAAAGACAACTATAAACTCAAAGAAAGATGTATTTTTAGCCAAAAAAAAAAAAAAAAAAAAATCACATCTGCAAGCTTTCTGCATTCTAGTCATTTTCAATTACAAAATGAATTCCTCTGACTGGTGGTAGGTTAGGATGGGATGTTTAGCATGGGAAGGTTAGCACATGAAGGATGGGATGCTGAGGCCAGCGTGTGAAACCTACCAAAAGCGTGGCAGCGGCAGGGGTCGTGCTTGTCCAGGTAGTGCTCCAGCGTGTCCCAGCCGCCGCCCACTCGCACCATCACGTGCGTGCGCAGCACCTTTGGATGGGAGGGCAACAAGTGTGACGTCGTTAGCGTGCCGAATCCTGATGACGTGTACGGTCTGAGAAGTAACCGAATTTATGGAAGTGAGGAGATGGGAGGAGGGAGATGCGTACTTTCTATACGAGGTAGCAGAAGACAAACAGAGAGAGAACTAATAACGGGCCAAACTGGGAACCACTGATGCATTCGGCAAAAGAACAGAAGCCATTTAGACAAAGTATGTCACAAACCCTTTCCGTTCAAGCCCTCCCCTTCCATTGCCATGCCAATGCGCCAACAGCGCAACACAGGGCGCTATAAGAGTCCCTCCTTCACTAATACAGGAGGTGGGGGCTGTAGTAATTAGCGTGCTAACATTAGTACGCTAATTACCACACTAACAACACCGATACCCCCCCACCCACCCTGGGAAGCGATGTAATCACTTGCAGGGGTAGCCTGAGGTGGTCGGAAACATATGACAGCTCCCCCAATCGCAGGCATTTCTCACGCTGCCACGAGAAGCAATTCACTGAGGATTCCTGCCACAGCATATGGAGCTCAGCAGTTTAGGGATCTAAGCCCATGGGAAGGTTGTGGGTTTAAATCCCAGAACTGCCAGAGTAATCATCACTGTGTGGCCCTTTAGCAAGGCCCCCAAACCCAACTGCTTCTGGGTACTCTGCTCTCTGAGCCTTAGACTAGCTCCCGTTTGTATATAGGTGTGTTAAAAAAAGTTTTTCATATATTTTTTTTTTTATTTTGTATTCAAATGGACTGTTCTTCACCTGGCTACGGTACTGCATGGTACTTATTAAACACAGGATGCATGACTACACAGGAAAATGAAACTACGGCTGAGGCCTGCAATACGGCAAAGGTGCCCTAATGACAAGCTGGGTTATGCAGCTGGGTTCCTGCAACCCTGACGCATGACTGTCCTGGGAGCTGTGCAATGGCATCCCGAAACCCAAGCCAAAACCACAATGGTGCCTATCCAGTTCGGGTATATCGATATAGCATCACTGCACAAGGCTAGATTCTACCCTCTCCCCGCCCCCAGCTAAGCAAATAGCAAAGACAGCAATGCATCACAACACAACCTGCTTTCATAAGCGCTGTCGCAATCTCTGCAGCTCCTCTGAGACCTGAAAGGCTCCTTAGACACCCTGACTCAGACAACAGCCCTAAATGGGCAGCCAGGAAGCGGGCCCTGGGTCAAGGCCTGAGGACGTGTGGCCAGGTCTGAGGATGTGTTTAACCACAGTGTGTCATACATTCATTACGTGACTATGTGGTATTTTAATTTGGGCTGGACACCTGTGTGTCACACACACCTAATGTATTAGGGTTGTGCCACACTCTGATAGGAACACCAAGTCTGTATATTACGGCATCAAAAGCCCCCCCCGACCAGCATGCCTCCCCCAAAATAAAGTTATTTATTTCCCTGCTCATTTCTGGATAAGATCGCAGAAGTGTGCATTATTGCCAAGGCTTAAGTGCAGAAATTGCCAGCAAGCAAGATGGGGGCAGAGAGGAAGTGATGGCGAGGGGGTAATAAATGTTGTTTTCTCGTCAGCTAGCCTCGCAGAAACAGAAACTAAGGGGGATGGTAATTACACAGTACGCCAACGATTCCCTGACACAGAACCATGAAAACCCCTCAGATCTGGGAGGAACGAACAAGCCTACTACAGTGACAGACATGAGGTCAAAGGTCATACCCGGATGAAGATCAGGGAGCTGGAGTCTCCGATCTTGTACTTTCCCTCAGAGACCTTTGTCATGGGAAACTGGGCGGGGCAGGAACACTTCCCCAGTATCTCCCGCACCTAGAAGGGAGAAGCATTAACACACACAGACACAGACACACTGGAGAGCCAATGGACGCTGCTGACGAGAGAGCAAAGCCCAAATGAGACGGACCCCGAGACAGGCAAAGCAGTAACCTTAAGTCCAGCTTGACGACGTCGCCCTGTGTGTGTGGCGGTAGCCATGGTAACGGTGTCACTGATTGCGCTCGAGTTTTAACGTTCTGCTCTAATCTCAGCCCAGCAATGCAGACCTAGCAAAGCATCACTTCATCAGAGCACACTGCCACGACCCCCATGCCAATAAATAGTCCTGGAACCAATTTAAACTGCTTTGGGGCCCGGCCCGCCCATTATGAAACAGGCAGGGGGAGCAGTCCAGCTGACCTCACCCCCCTTCACTGATGTAGCGGCACTGCTATCTGCATCCGTGACAGCATTTAGATGGCCTTTGAAATGCACGTCCCACAGACAGGAAGTGACAGGGGGCGCCAGAGAGCATTCGAGCCCGGGCTCTGCGTGCTTGTCCTGGCCTCGCCTCTCAAAGCATGCAAGCACTTGTCCACCAATGAGGCATGAAAAGACGAAGGAATGAAAGAAAGGGGGAATGATAAATGAGAGGCACGGAGAAACTCAAACAGCAGAGAGATTTCAGAAACAAAATACAAGTGAACTTTTAGGATCAGTGTGTTCATTAAATATTGTGTGTGTATGTGTGTGCAAGCACACAAAGGGAGCCGTTTCTGTTAACACAAACACTGCGCTAAAATCCACATGCAAACACACTAGAAGCCTCTAACTTTCTCTGCCAAACTATCTTTCAGAAATAAAATAGTTAACAATAACCCTTCCATTCTAAAAAAAAGTATATAGTATAATACAAATTCAGATAAAAAGAATCAGGGAGAGGTCATACAACATCATTCTCAGGGAACTTTAAAATAGCTGTCTGCTGTATAATGGACACTCTCTCTCTCTCTCTCACACACACACACACACACACACACACAGAATGACCCCAGTTATTTCTATTTTCTGCACCAAGTTTATAAAGGCTGAGAAAACACGCGCACTGCATCAGCAGAAACATCTCCCTGGTTACAGACAGACCTTTGGTTTGTGTTCTTTCCCTTTCTCTCCAAATGATTATTTTTTTCTTTCTTTAATAAAAAGGAGAGAACTTCAAACGCTTCGATTCAGCAGCAGCCAGTCGCCTGTTCCGAAGCAGGACAGACATCACAAAGAGTTTATTCAGTACAATAGCTTTTCTCCTGAATACGCAAGACAGATTTGGCAAAGCAGGGTTGGTCTGGGGCCAAATCTGTAACTTCTGTCAGCATGCAGAGGCCGACAGACCAGCAAAGTCCTCAGCATACATACATTGTGGAAATCGGGTAAAAAAAAAAAAAAAAAAAAACCTCCATTAAAACGAAAGCCTTCACTGCTGGGCAAACACGAGTGCTGGTCTCCCATCTAGTGGACACACACGAGTGCTGTTCTCCCATCTAGTGGACACACACGAAGATGGTATCTGGGCACTGATTAGCTTCACCATGAAGCCAATACCAAGCCCATCAATTACTTAGTGCCAAACTATCAAGGTTTGGGTGGTATTATACCGCTGCACTTTTCAATTTCGGCGAATTAGCTGAATGAAGGGAGGTGTTCCCCCATGACAAAATTAGCCATAATACAGAATTTTATTACCAAGATTTCAAAACGCCGGAAAAGCGTTGCTTTGGAAAAATTGCTCAAAACACCCAAAATATTGTCTATAAGCCTAGCAGTCCACAGTCATGCAGGAGACTCAGAAGGTGCAAGTTTACGCTTCAGACTAGCATGCAGCTGCAAACAGTGTTGGTTTATCGCCAGGGTGGCATCATCCTGCTGGGGGGGGGGAGCTTGGTAACACGGAGCAGATGCTCTGGAATGTCAGTGATAGAGAAACAGGGCGATAAGACATCACTGGTTGTCTGAAGCACATATCGTGGCAACGGCAAAATTTCAGAGAATGACAGGTGACGGACAACACTGGCGAGAAAAAGCTGAGAATGGCGTGACTGCCCCCCCCCAATAGGTTTATTTGCTTCGACATTATTCCCAAAAGACGTCCCAGGATACATTTATATTTATCCGTCTCTGCAGTGCCGTTCAGAAGCAGCCGTGACCGAAGGCTCTCTTCCCGCGAGGCCCACGGATGTTGGTCTGCCAGGGCCGATAGGGAGACGGGCGCAGGGCGGGGGGGGGCACAGGGCGGGGTGGGTCGCGAAGAGAGGAAACTGCAGTTTACCCAAACAACCAAGTCTGAAGGTCACCCTTCTGATACAGACGATAAGTGGAGGGAAGAAAAGGCCTCAACAGAAAGGGATTTTTATGTCATTTAAAAAGGCCTTGGTGGGGGCTATTGGACAAAAAAAAGGTTATTTTTAAGATCCCTCCCATCCATTTATTCCAAGCAGTTACACAAGGTCGGGGACACTGTGAAAAGGTTGGCAGTCCATCACAGGACACAGACTCACACACTACGAGCCATTCAGAGATGGCATTTCACCTGAAGGAGCTCCCCCTCTTCCACACACACACACACACACACACACACACACACACAGGGAGACCAATCCAAATTACACACACAGAGCCAGGGGTGGGACTCAAACCTTCAACCCTAGACGGGTCAGAAGTACCACTTTAACATCCCAATAAAATATCTTTTAGTAAACCATTGATTTCTGCAGCAGCTGCTTATGGGGGTTTAACATTTACCTTTAGCCAAAACCACTGTAACCAGGAGATGGAAAGAGTGCCTTGACAACACAGAATAAATAAGACCGTTAAACTGACGTAAGGTTGGCTCCCCAAAGGTCCGGTTCATATGAACTTGGTTCACCTTCTCCGAGTCGAAAACCCCACTGTGATGTTTTAATGAAGCGTGATGCTCATTAGGACTGGCGGAAAGGTGGCAGGAGGCTGGACTCCTGAAGGAAGGACACAGCCTGACACATCAGCCTGAAATGTGAAGGTGCGTGTTAGTCATCCCGGTGCGACTGCAGATCACCGTGCCGTGTCAGCCGAGAGGAACCTGGCGATCATTTCGGTTGCCGCGGGGGGAGTAGGAGTAGCATTCTGAGGGCAGCGAGAGAAGAGTACAGGCAGGTGGGAACATGCTGAGGCCTCTACAGGAACCTGCATGGAGCGGCCAGACAGACCGGCTGCTGCGGCAAGGGAGGCGCCTGTACGGCGAGCGAAGAGGCAGCCTGGCGTGCTACCGTCCTGAATCAGAAAGTTCCAGAAGCTTCCATTAGGGTTTGCCGGGCTGAAGCTGAAGTCCAGCAAGCTGGCATGTTGGTTCCAGAAGTCCAGCGCTGGTGGATCCGAGCAGACAATAACGACTCACTCACACGAACCAAATGTCCAAATATCCCAGTGCGTGGCAGACGCCCAAGAAGGAGGGCATGGATGAGCAGCTGCCCTTGCCCATGCTGCGGAGCATAAAAAGCGGCATCGGTGCCACGGAACCGTCACGGTGTGATAATGAGGGTTAGTCGCTACTCCCCAGATGCTGTAAATCGCAAGTGTACAACAGCCGGTTCACTGGCACTAGACAAACTCCCACTGCACACACAAAAAGCTCATTTTGAAAAAATCAGTAACGATTATGCTATAAAATACATAATGTTTGTATAGCATAATAACTTTAGGTTGAGGAAAATTACGCATGAGGCTGCAGGGTGGATGCCGAGTCCCCGGTGCGGAGAGCATGCCGGCACACTGTGCTCAGCTATGCACTGATGTCATGGTATAAACACTTCCTGGGAGTGCGAGGCTGCAGACACACTCCCCAGCCGGGCCTCGGAGCCTGACCCAACACAAGACTGCTGACCTACTTTCCCCCATCCCCCCTCTGCTCCCCATGTGTTTCTGTGTGTGTGTGTGTGTGTGTGTGTGTATGTGTGTGTGTGTGTGTGTGTGTGTGTGTGTGTATAAAATCCATTACAGTGCCGCTGAACAGACTGAAGTGTCTTTACAGTACAGTCACAGTATTCACATGTTTTTTGTGTCATTAAATGTGGTGTGAGTGAGACGTGGCGGCAGGGATGGGGGTGGGGGGTCCATTCTCCTTTCTCCTGATCTACAGTTAGCAGCCCCCCCCCCATCACACACACACACACACACACACACACCTTCCTCATTTTCAGATGAGCTCTATTACTTCCTGCCCTGGTGTGGCAACAAACAAAATCCACGGACTACAGTCATGTTTTCTGTTTCCAAAGAAATAAGTTGAGAGAAAAG
>JAODKE010000043.1:37679270-37692474 GCA_026779605.1 Mormyrus hasselquistii
TCCACACCCCGGATGGCAAAAACACTCTATCTATATAAAAGAAGAGGAAAAAAAAAAAAAAAAAAAAAAAAAAAAAAAAAAAAAAAAAAAAAAAACCAGGCAGACAGGCCTGAGAGACGTCAGAACCTATAATTCCAGGATTTTTTTTTTAAAAAAGCTGAATCAAAAGGAATGAATCTTTTCTAAAGGGGCATTTCCCTACGAGATGAACTTGCGCACTGTATCAAAGTAAAATCCAGCCCAGAATCTAAAGGACTTTTGGAGAAGCCCAATTGAGTGGACAGCAGAGAAACAGTGAAAACTAAGCTGCTGTCAGGCTCTCTTACCTGGGATGACCAAGGGAGGTGGGCACAGTACATGGGGGAGTAATTACCTGGAGCTGGGGTAGGAAGGCTGGGGAGTGCCTGACTGCAGAGGGTAGGAGCCGGGCGCCTGGGAGTATGCGTAATTACTGTGCCCGTAGCCCTGGCTGTAGGCGGACGGGTTAGCCTGGGCCTGTGGAAGCTCCGGGGCCTTGCTCACTTCCTGCGCTCTAAAGGGTTAATCGGCAGTCAGGTTACAGGGTCTACGCAGGAGGTGCAAACTAAAAACATGCAAATTTAGAAGAAGCAAAATTATGCCGACTAGCCCCCCCCCAAAAAAAAAAAAAAAAAGAAAAAAAGTCAATTCACATGAGCCAAATTAAAACTGGCACAGAAGAGCCGTACTGAGTGGGACTAGTGCTTGGCACTGGCGCAGATTGGTTAGCTGGCATTGCTGCTAAAAACTCCTGCCACTTTGAGGGTCAAGCGATGCCCGGGAAGCTGGGTGTGGGCGAGGGCGACTACCTTGGGGGAGCGGCAGAGGCGGCCTGCTGGCCGTAACCCGCGTAGGCAGACTGCGCCCCATAGCCCTGCTGCGCCCCATAGGATGTCTGGGAGGTGGGAGTGGTGGGGGGGGCACTGTCGTAGCTGTTGGCCCCATAGCCTTGGCTGGGCTGGCTGTAGCCCTGGGCACTGGCAGCGGGGGTAGAGGTGTATCCAGCTGAGGAGAAGACAAACCACAAGATTAGGTATCAGTGGGCGGGTAAAGCCCTAGTTCACACAGTTGAAAGACAAGACGCCATAACTCTTTACTTAAAGGTGTTAGATAACCTCAGTTTTTGCATGTCTTACACTCCTGAAATCCAGGGGAAAACATTTATATTGATTCAAATTTTTAATTGATACATTGAAGGAGCTGGTACGGTCACACCTCCACACACAAAGTCATGTTAAAGCCTTGACTGTCCTCTTTAAAGAACAAGAGGACAGATGGCACAAAGTATGAGAGATACAAAAACATTACGTTGTCCTCTGCAGAGAACAAAAACGAAATGCATGCAGGTTCTTGCATGTGCTTTTCTCTTAAGGTAACACAGCTGTGTGGTAATACAGGTTTTTTTCCTTTTTAAACTATTTATTCAACTATTAAGAATTTTTGCAGCATTTCAAAGCCTGGTATATTTTCATTCCTTGCAATCAATTTTTGGGTAAATATTATATGCAATTCATAAATATTTGCATTTTAAAGTGCAAGCTTTGAGCCCACAAAGAAGGATTTAAGTGAAGTGCCCAGATTTGCTCACAAACCAAACGTGGAAATACAGCTGGTCTGATATTTAGTATGAATATTTAATGCGGCAATTAAAAATAAGGATCCCTGTCAAGGTACATGTCATTAAGCCAGAGTCAGTAATATCAGCTGCACAGCTTCAAAATTCAGATATTTCTCTACATGCAAAGCCATTTGAAGGTGTCAGTTTGTCACAAACGTGCTGAAATGGGACAAGTTGCATGCAAACGACACTCTGCCCAAACCTGCAGTCGTCCCTTCTCCACAGGGAAGGCAGCAATAAAGAAGCAAAGAGTAAAATTAACACCAAATCGATTCATCAAAGCCCAAAGAGCACAAAAGAGCTACCACTCAGCCTGCTGCTCACACAATGTTAGGTGTCATGACTGCTAACGAAGCTACCGATGGAAATCTAAGCTTGGACCAATCACTTAGCTGGATCGGTGCCGGGTGCTCAATGGGTGGTCATGGGCCACGTCACTCACCAGAAGGGGGGTGTCCATAGGATGAGCCATAAGTAGGTTGGGCGTAGCCCCCAGTGGAAGGTGCGCTCTGTGTGTAAGCAGATTCAGCTGGCTGCCCATAAGAGCTGTACCCCTGCTGGCCATATGACTGCTGTCAAGAAAACAAAACCATAAGAAAATGTCTCCGGCCAACTGCAGTCAGGCATCACTGTAACCATTCCCTGCAAGGCAATGGAATTTTTTTTCTTAAATAAATTATAAAAACTGATAAACAAGCGAGGTCCTGCAACACGGGCATGTATATGCTTCATGCACCGAGCGTCACATGATCTGACCCGATAGTTATTCTCTCTTAACGTTCGCATTTTTAAAAATTGTTCCCAAGTGTACTGACTTTTCTTTAGTACTGGTACTGGAACAATGGCCGCCATCAAGAAAAAGGTTGAAAGGGATTTGGATGGCGGGAGGAAGGTGGTGGTGATTACAGTGGAGGTTAAGAAGGAAATAAATAGCCGTTGTTAATGTTAATGGTTACGTTTCCTTATCGCCGCGCGTTTGCCCGTGTCTTGTGTGTACCCTGTCCGATCCTCGTGTGTACCCTGTCCGATCCTCGTGTGTAATTAGCTTACGTAAATCTCCCACCGTGTAGCGCCTTACAGTTCAACGTCTGACGACCTTGTTTCTCCCGTGTGTAATTGGTCCGGTGCTTGTTGGGTGCCTGATGTAGTCCTTTTCAGGACCGCTAATAAAGAGCGTGTTCTCCCCGGCAAGCGAGTCTCTGTGTCTGTCTCTGCTCCCGCGACGCTTCGCTCAGCCCGACAGCGCAGTATTTTTACTTCATGCTTCGTATTTATCATTTTTATATAAATATTTTTGGGTTGTGGACCGAATCATCTGAGTTTCCATTATTTCTTTTAGAAAAATTTGCTTTGATATACGAGTGTTTTGGATTACGGGCACGTTTCTGGAACGGATTATGGTCACGATCCAAGGTTTTACTGTACTGCAGAGTGGATTTTCAGTGGGAACCATCTTAAAAAAAAAAGTCTTAAACTGGTAGGAATTGTGAAGAGCTCAACTGGATAACACGAGCTGCTCAAGGGTAACCTGGAAGTCAGGGGCACAGGAAAAGCTCCTGAAATAGACCTTAACTATCATTTTATGGAAAGAGGCAGCATAAGGTCCTTATGTCCTTTCACAGTGCTGCCTGTGGCTGAGAGGAGACCCTCACCTGGGTACTTTGTCCATAGGCCTGCGAGGCTTGTCCGCCATAAGATCCATACCTACAACAGGAGAAAAAAAATCACTTTGTATAGTCAACTCATTTCACACCTGACATGGAAGCAACATGAGCATAACAGGTGGCAGCACATGGCTGAACTCACACACACTGAAAAGCAGGGGAGACGAGAAGCACAGTAGAATTCAACAGTGATCACTTACCCCTGCTGGGCAGATCCCTGGTTGTAGGTACTATAATCTACAAAGAAAAAATAACAATGTTATTAAATTTAAGAGCAGTATTTTTAAAAATCTGTCCCTAGTTACCAGGGTAATTATACTGTTAACTGCAGAAAATATTCATTAAGAGAAGCACTCATGCAGCACGGGCTCACGGTGAGCCTGGGGCACAGGATATAAGAGAGGGTGCAGCCCAAGCGGGATGCCAGTCCATTGTAGGGGGCACACACACCGACACAAATGAACAATGCCAATTAACCCAATGCTGCACAAGACAAAAAAAAAACGCAGAAAGCTTTTCAGTTGCAAAACAGCTAATTATCAACCAATACAGGAAAAAAATAATTTGCTGCAAAAGCACAAAGCCACTAATCCAGGTAGCTCAATAATTTCTGGCTCTAATTGGCCAAAGGCTTCACTACTGGCTCTCAGGTAAAGGAAAGCTGGAAAAACACCTGGGCCCTTGAGGACCGTGATTTGAATAGCCCTGGCATAAAGACATACATTTTTAAAAATCTGCAGATTTGTATCTTCCAAGAAAGTAACATCCACATGGAAAACAACTTGCTTTGGGTGAAAACACAAAGGCCTCGATATAAAAAGGCCTGGGAACCAGTAAACCCTCGGAAATCATCATCATGGTACTTTTCCTGCCATCTCAGAAAATATGAAAATATGTTTTCCTGGTAGGATAAATATAAATATTTAAAAATCTGGAAGTTGCAGTTATAAATAGTAGAAAACTGCAGAAATTTAAATCTTCAACAATGAATAAAAGTGCAAAACAGTGTGTTCCATTCATGTGGTATTACGAACAGCAGATCTGTTTGTTACATCTTATATTCAGTACTGCCTGTATTGTTAAACATTTCAAATGAAGAGTGTATTATTAAATACTACCAGCTATTAAGTACTAACAGCATAATACTCATGTAGGAGCCACTATATTAATTTGAGAGGAGGATTATGTGAAATATCAATTATTTAAAATAAAACATGCCAAACATCACTAGACCGGTCATCTGCATGCACTGTATTGACAAGATGCAGAGGAGGGCAGGAATAACAGTTAATTAAAAATAGAGGCTAACTGGTATTTAGACAGACGTTGCAAAGCGCAAAAGGCTGTAAAACATCTCAGCTGTCCCTTAACAATCTATAGTAGCATTGCCGTTAGACTGTCCCGTTGATGTGTCACTAGACCAGCTAGCAGCCTGTGCAGAAATTATCATTTTAAAAGGAAGAAGCACAAATAACTTTCTAAATGTCTGTTTAGCATATCATCCCAAAATATGAAATTTGAAAAATGAAACAAAACCCAAACGAATCCTGCAACTTGGAAGGTCTTCTAAACACGTCCTGGGATTAAGGAGATTTACCCTCCTGGTTTTATTTAATATCCATAAAGGCATGTCGTTCTAGTAACCTAAGATGCCTGAATAGTGAAAAATAGTGATTTTGACGACAAGATTTGTTAATACATGATTTATCAGATACGTTTCTAATGCATCCATTTACCTTAAAATGATATTTTTACATATCCGGTTGTCTAAGGGAGAGGGAAGACTACGTTGCACTAGATTAACTAGTGTCACGTCAAAAAAAAGAAAAACCGCCGTTTGACCCAGAGGACCAGCTGCAAAGCAAAGCTAGACTAAACTCCAAATTCCTTTTCCAAACGCATGTCTAGCCTCACCACATATTTTAAAACATATGCCGTTATTTCTGATATAACGGCGCTAAATCATATCAGAAGAACGTATGGAACGTATTGAACTTTAACGAAACGCGTTGAAAGACTTGCATCAAAAGCGATCTTACAACAATGGCATAAATATGCAACATCTGACCAAGCATTTTTATTGTCCTTTTAACATACAAATACGCATATAGTATGCTAGATTCATTGGTATTATTGAAAAAGATTCTCGTATCCTCGAAGAGACACCTACTGGACAACACTAATGATAAGAAAAATCAAACAATTAAAATATTAAACCAAAAAAGGTCATCGAGTAAACATCTTCCGTAAAACCTGTTAGCCCGAGCGCACCCGAAACGCGGGGCCGTTAACTATATCCGCCGATTAGGCTTACCGGCTTTTCACCACATTGTTCATTACAAAGAGATTAATACAGCAACAATACAGCTTCAATTGATGAATTCACGTTAAACAACGATAACGGATTTGTACACCCCGGGGCGTGCAGAATTTGAATAAGCACGCAACCTTTATCTTACGTAAGTTTGCTAGCCGACTAGCAACAGCAGATGCATCGCCAGAAAACTATAAACTTGTAGATAACATACAAATAAACACTCCTCGCAATTCAAATTATTATTTTTATTACTATTATTATTGAGACGTGGCGCCAATTATATATATTTATTAAGGAAAGCGTAGAAAATTAACCGGCGCCGGTAAAATGCAGCTTTTTCCACTCTTTGAACAAAATCTCGGTTACAGACACATTCATCTTCGCGTTAGCCATAACTTATACAAGCGGGACGCGAAATAATTAATCTCCAGAAGAAGCATCACCATCCCACTTGAACACAATAAAATCAGTATTGGTCTCAACAATAAAATAAAGATGGCTTACCAGCGGTCGACGCCATTTCGTGATGCCTCAGTATGACTGCAAAAGCGCATGCGTCGAATTGGACCACTGGCCCCTACCAACATTTCTCTCAGGGGTGAACATCGGTGTTGTGTCTTTATATTTGTAAATCATTTTGGAATTAAATGAGTAAATAAATAATATTTCAAAGTAAGAAAAGAGATTCTTCTTGTTTAATTCTTGATCCATGTCCACAGAGTTGTGAAGCAGAAAATTGGTTTTTAAAAATGAAATATTCCATAGTGACGAATATTTGAACATATAGGGACCGTCGTTATATCTCACAACATAAGTGCAACGTTACAGCAATAAGTCCCGAAAAATTAACGTTCCATAATTAGCAGGAAGCTGTAGTTTTGGAGGTTGCAATGCGTAAATGGTAATGTGCTGCCATATCTGCTGAACGTTGCTTTGCGACTGTATCCTGTCACCTCTGATCAATTTACGTTTTTGTACAGAGAAAAAACCTTTTACTTCTTTTAGAGACAATGCCTTGGTTGCAAACTACAAGATGCTACAATTTTTGTCGTACGCGTTTGACTTACTCTCACGCAGTTCACAAACTTCTTACTGCTTCCTGAGCTTTATAGCATGAGTGATATATATGTTTATTTTATAATCCTTATTTTGTTAAATCCCGCTATGAAATATCAAACAAGAATATTTGCTGACGTGGTTTACCATTAGCTGCCCAACACAACCGCAGCATATGTATTTTTACATAGCGAACGGGTAGAGTTGTTATCTTGTGAGTTGTATTAGGTAACAGATAATGAGTCATTATCTGTACATGTATGATGCTTAAGCCCTGGGAATTCGTGTCTTCCATTTTTGGGTCGCGTCGCCCAGGATTTCCACTGGGGACTGCGGGTTTGCTAGCTTTGATCCTATCTGCGTGGTTCGGGGGTATCCGAAGCAGCCTGTCGATCTCTTCAGGCGCAACTTTCCCAGGACTGCAAGGTGAACAGCTATATTCCTACTACAAAATTAAAGGATCTCGCGTGAGACCAGATTCTGACGCGTTTCGATCCTCTTCCTTTCAGTGTATCGTTTGTTACTCTACGCCTTCATCCATGAGGAACTGCCCTCGCTGCTGTATAGCGCCGCCCTGCTGGTGTCGCTCGGGCGCATCCAGGAGCAGCGGTGGGGGACAGTGGCTTTCCTGGGCTTGTCTATCCTGTCAGCTTCTTTCCCGGCGCTACTCTACGCTTCTCTTATGTGGGTGGCGGGCACACAGAGCAGCCGGATCTGCGGTTATTCTGCCGCTCACATGGCAATGTTCACGGCGCAGTGTCGCTGTATTAAGCAGAGACGCCTCCCTCGCTGGGTGTCTGCCTGGTTGCTTCCCTTGATGCTTTTGCTCATAAACCTAACACTGCTGCCCACATCACCACTTCTGCTCCATGTTTGCGCCATATTCATTGGTTTTTTCTGTATCCTTTTCAGTTCACCTCAAGGAATCCAAATCCTGCGTAATTTTTTGGAGTACTTTGAATTTACGACTGTAATGCACTGCTTGGGATAGACTCCAGAATGTGTCATGACCCTGCACCGGTTACATTGAATTACTTCACTTCGTTACATACAGTTACAAATACGGCATTTTTACTCCCATCTTTTGAAAACCAGATCAGTATTTCTTGCCAATCAAAGACTTAATAACCTGAGTGAATCAGGTATGGGGGGCAGGGGCTCCAGATAGTGTCTGTAGTACTGCCGGATAAGACAAAGTGTTGTACTCAGCTAATTACCCCAGACAGCCCAGCTTTCATCAGATGGCTGCAGAAAGGGGAGACGCTTGCATGCTGGGCCTTCCTTCCATCGTGGGCGTTTGTGGCTGCGTTCTCCAGAGATTGGCTCCCCACCCACAGCACTGAACAGAGGTATAAGCAGTGTATAACCTGAGTGAAATGAAAGAGATGCTGTGAACTAATGATCTGAAGGCTAGACAGAGTGAGGTATTAAATAAGTTCTAGTTAATCTCACTCTTAAAACCCAAGAGAATGTTAATATGTAATATAAAAAGGGCAGGTTTTTAATCCAGTTCTGCAAATTGGAAAAGTAGTTGTCAAATTGATGGATGAATGGATATTTTAACCTATTTGCTTCACACTTTAGATCTGTGCTGCTTGCTGAATCCTACCAGCCTACTGGGGAGGCAGATGAGTGGGTGGGACTTCCAGCCATACCATCTGTACCTGATTGGCTGGGGGAGATGGTGGCCACGCCTGCGCTAGAGGTTCAGCTATTGGATGAGGAGATGCTGAAAGTGGGCATATTGGCCTCGCTTCAGGACACAGCAGAAAGACTGGGGGACAAAGTGGAGGTCCCTAAGTCTTCTGTATCGTCACTGCGGTGAGGTTTTGCATCCATTTATGTAATTTTGGATTTTGAATTTTTTTTTAATACTAGTTATTTTATAGAGATTTTTTTCCTACAGCGATAAATAAGGCTTACTCACTGTTACACACCTGTTGAAGGACTGTTCTTACCACCCAGGCTACAGCAGCTTGAAAGAATGGGCTTTCCCACAGAGAAGGCAGTTGTGGCTCTGGCAGCCACGGGGCAGCTAGATGGCGCCATTTCCCTGCTGATCAATGACAGTGTCGGGGAAGAGGCCGTGGTGACGTCCCAAGGGAGACGGCCACCCTCAGCATGGAGCAGCTGAGCAGGACCTCATCCACTGGTGTCAAGAGCACCAGCATGTGTATGTGGGGAAGGGAAAATGAGAAAAAGACTGAGACAAAACAAGAGCCATGGAAACACTGCTGTCTCCATGAAGCCTGTTGGAGACGGTACTATTTTCCGGTGTTATTCTCTGAAACGTTCTCTGTGTCATTGACAATACATGTGGATACATGTGTGGATGGAATTATTTTAACAGAACTTTATAAATGTCAATAAAATTGATTTGTAGATATGACTGGATTTTTAAAGAAATTCTACTGTGAGTTTGTATTTCACAGCTTTAGTATTTCAGCATTCAGGCTGGATTCACAGAACCACATGATTCATGTGAGCCAATAGTATCAGTGTTAGTGAATTAACCATCCATCCAATGATCCATCCATCCTTCACTTCAATTACCCCCTCAGCATGTTGGTTTTTGGATAAACTGAGCTCAATTAGGCCTTCAGAAAGCTTGAAAAATATTATATAGTTTCAATACACTTTGTTAGCCGAGGAAATGAAAGTCTTGGTGTTTAAAAAAATACACAAAACAACAGTTCTTTATTTACCAAGGATCTGGGAGACTGCACACCAACATACAATTTTAAATGAGTTCATGGTGATAAATATGTGTGACTTTTTTTACATAAATCGGCTTGGAAGACAATATTCGACAGCAGCTATGGGATTAAATAATTCACCTGACAATACTGCGTAAGTGATAGAGCAAACAATCAAAGAGGCTCTACTGATGGAGGGTAATTCATCTAAGATATGACATTAATATGGTACAAAACATACACCAAAGAAGATATTCAAGTTACTTTCAGATTTTTTTTCTACATATGCATCGGTGTGTTTGTGGTGGATGTGGACACAGGTGTGCCTGTTGGAAGGGCTTTCAGGTGGGTCTAACACCCTGTTTACTGGGTGGCTTTCGGGGGTGTGGGAGGTAAGGTTGTCCTGTGTGTGTGTGTGGGGGGGCAGATGGACTGCAGGCAGTGTGATGCACCCCCCTCCCCCCCACCCTGCTATTCTCTGTCCTCCATTCACACAAACGTGTGTAAGATTCCAGGCCCAAGCAGAAGACCAGCCTCTTACAGGTGGTGTAACACCAGCATCCCTGTGCTAAAAGCTGGACCCCTCCCCCTGGGAGGGGGGATGTTCCCTCTCTAGTGCATAACAAAATGATGGAGAACAAGGTAGCAATAAAACAAATAAAAGAAGAGGTCTTGTGTGTTTATCCTGTAGACTCCTTGTATTCAACTTGTTTAAATAAACTGTAATGGCTAAGGGTCTCCACAGGATGGCGCCATGCCGTTTCTAGCTCTCTGCCACCACAGAGCCTGTTCTCTGTCCCTCTTTACCTTGGGATTCTCGATATTAGGAAAGCACCTTCAAAGCACAGTTTTCTAACGTTCGGAGTTTTCTTTAAGTCTCCCCTTGTTGCTGCTCCAGACAGTCCGGATGGCAGGTTCCGCAGTTTATCAGGACAACAAGGCGTTTATAGCATGTGTGTGATATTCGAGGGAGGGGCGCGTGTTCCCTGAGGTGCCCACTGCTCACGTGGTTGGTGGGGTGGGGGCTGTTGGGGTCTGTGTCAGTGGTTAGGTTTGAGGGAAGAAGGCTGAGGCAGTATCAGTTTTGGGGAGACAGCACCCTTCTGGGATTGGTTGTGGGCGTGCTCCCGGTGGGCCCCCCCACCGAGGCTATTTCCCACGCTTCTCGGTGTTCCGGGACAACAGAGGAGGGACAACAGCACGGTATGGACGGGCTCCCGCCCGCTTGTCCCGGTAAAACCCGGGGGAGGAGGTGCTGAAGGGACCATCTCCTGAGGTCAGGTCGGGTTCTGTTGAGAAGATAATAGGTGGTTTAGGGCTGGACCAAAACCAGGGAACAAGTGAGTGAATAACATGGGACTCAAACACAAAGACTCCCACTCTCTGCTGCCAGTGAGGGCTTCCCTGCTAGAATGAAAGATCCACAGCCCTCTGCCAGCATGTTCACCATCCTGAACTGCAGCCAAAACCTGAGGAGGCTTCACGCCTCATGAAAACACACAGGCCTTCCTAGGCCAGCTTGTCAGCAACTTGCTGCATCACATTTTGTCCGGTGGTTTTGCCACGCTGGGTTCATATAATCAGAGCACAGGCAGTGGGCGCTCTTCCAGTAATGTGACCCAAAGCGGATTTGCGCACGGGCAACCTTCTGGCTTGCCCAAACCGTGTCATGGGGTGGGTTGGAGCGACCTGGACTTGAGAGGAGAACGGTTACCTGGCCAGATGATGGCTTCCAGCAGAGTCACCCTGCGAGCCAGAAGCTCCAGGTCAGCCTGCATGTCACGGAACATCTGCAAACTAACGGCCTATCGGAGATCGAGAACGGTGACAAGGGAGGGTATGGGGGGAGGAGCCAAAGTGCCGTGGTCCTGGGGCCGCCCAGTGATGTCCTTCCATCCACCCCGCCCCTTTCACAATGTGGGCGTGACCTATGGGGAAATCCACCCCGCCCCTTTCACACTGTGGGCGTGACCTATGGGGAAATCCACCCCGCCCCTTTCACAATGTGGGCGTAACCTATCGGGAAATCCACCCCGCCTGACCACTGCCTTAGCCTAAGTGCTGCCCGCCCCCCCTACTCACCATGAATACCGATCATAGTCTCGAGGATTAAAACCCTCTCGGCTAAGATCTTCAGCGCCTCTCGGATTTGGTGTATCCCGTCCCCCTGTGAAGATAGATACAGCCGTCAAGGTATGGAGCACAGCCAATGAAGCGCATTCTCTCTTGTACAGGCGCATTCTCTCTCTGCACTAGCTGTTAGGAGGTTAAAAAAGGCGAGCCCTCCCACCCACTCCCACCCGCCATTCTCAGACTAGCCATGCTGAGGGACAAGGCCAGACACACAACATGCACCTGGCAGAGCACCCGAGACCCCGGACATGACAGAGCCGAAAGTGGCCGACATTAGACTCAGTCACACTGTCTTCATTCCATTTCAAAAGCAGTCTCACGCAAAAGGGTTAAAGGGAGCGACAGAAAGGAAAAAGACTCAAGAGTGAGGGGTGAGAGACTCAACAAGGGAGGAAATATTTCATAGTTGCTCTGGAAAGCTTGTTTTTAATTTTTTTTTTTATTGATCTTCCGTTTACAGCAAGATCAGATTATAAAATCACTTGTTAGTCTGACAGTTTTATCCAAAACAACTTAACAGTTTTTACTCAGTAATGTCTTAAACATAACAATAATTGTGATAATAATATTAATTAATTAATTAATTAATTAATTAATCAATCAATCCAGGGCAATCAACCTTGGTAGATTTTGCTTACCAGGGGAAGGAATCTAATTTCGAAGGAGGTAAAACTCCTTTTTATAGAATTTTAGTAACCTGCTAGGTATCTAATTGCTAGCAAACAAATTTTAGGGGTGGGGTGGGGGGGGGGTGTTTAAACTAATAATTTTCCTATGTGCTTATATGGTTGGAATATTTTTTTATTTTGTGAAATATCCCCCTGAATCAATAGTCCATCACAATTTGGCACTAGGATGTGGGGAGCGTTCAGATGGACGTCAGGCAAGCTCTGTGGCTGCAGAGTTTAGCAGTGATGCTGCTGCAGCTGTGACTGGTTTTCATGGCTCTGGGGAAATTTCATTGACCAATGGCTACAGTTCATTGATGGCTAGAGAAGCAATGATGGCTCAGCTATCATCCATAATTTCTGACCTTCCAAGTAAACTTAAAAGTGACAAATCCAGAATTTGACCACTTCCCCATTGCAGTCTGTAGCCAATGTTTAAAAGCATTTACAGGGACTTACACGCTGTGATGGGGAGCAGGAGTTTAGAGATGGTAGGAGAGTGGCAAGGAAAGATATAGTGTGATGTGAAAAGAGGGGTGAGATAAGGCCAGTAACAGAGTCAACAACACAAGTGTCGAAAAGTCACTAAAACTCCAAGTTTTAGTGATAACCCTGATTCTGGTACTTGTGTTGTTTTTCTCTGTTTTGGATTGATGTGGTTGAAATTACTCTGTGAGGTGTGATGAGTTGTGACTGGACAGTGAGCGAAGATTCATGCAGCCGTGCATTGTGGGACACTGGAGGATAGCTGTATCCATTCACAAATTCCACCCCAGCTCAGATCTCAAAACCATTGTCCCCAAACTATGGAAATACAGAACATTTGGCATATACGATCCACAGCAGTCATTACTGGGTGGAGGGTCAGTGAGGTGAACTGTTATAATAGCTGTAAAAGTAGCGTTTGAGTCTAGCAAATGGCCCCAACTTTTTCCAGTCGGGGCCACAGATACTGAAGCGTCAAATGTATAAATTTGCTGTAAGATAAATTTTCCATCATTAAATGTGATGCTGCTGATTGTGTGTATATATAT
>JAODKE010000043.1:37699234-37715754 GCA_026779605.1 Mormyrus hasselquistii
GGGGGTGGGATAGCCATAATTCAGTCTGGGTGGGGGGAGATGGGATAGCCAAAGCTCAATCTGGGTGGGGGGGTTGCCATAGCTCAGTCTGGGTGGGTGAAGGGGGCAGAGGACTTTCCCGTGAAGTGATTTATGACCTCAAATACCCTGAGTTGGTATCACTTACACCTGGATCGGAAATTCAAGCACTTATTTATTCATCTACTCACTCTTTCTTTCACACACACAAACACACACACACATATACACACACACTCAGTTTGTTTACATGCAAAATAGAATTATTGTGTTAGGCTGACTGAAAGCAGACTTTCTGGAAGTCAGACTAAAGCACCCAGATAATGCGATTGGGAGTTGATCTATTGATTTACTCCAGCATGTATATGTTCAGTTGGATGATGTGCGATATTAATACCAACATTGCATGTTATGTTCATCCAATAGTCGAATCGCTAGTCAGCTAGATTAAAATCAAGCTTTTTTCTAAAATAAAGATTTTTACTCTGTCATAGAAAAAAAACCTAGCAAGTTTTGCAATTGTAATGATTATTCATTTTCAAGATCATCTACTATATGTTTAAAAATCAGCTTAAAGTTTTACCTCCACTGCTACATGAGCACTGCCTGCGTTCTCCAAGACAATCAATCATAATCATTCGTCTGCACTTACCACGGTCCAGAGGACCTCCCAGCTCTGGCATCCAGGCACTGGCAGGAGTCCCTGGTGGGCCAGGGGGGCCAGGGGGGCCTGGAAGCCCCCTCTCTCCTGGCAGTCCCGGTGGACCTTGGGGCCCTACAGAGGGAGAGCCGCAGATCAGAGAGCAATAAGTGTGACACAAACGCCACGTCAGTGACGGCAGCCCAGTGAGGTTCAGAACTCAGACCAAGGCAAAGGTCAGTGGTGAATTCAAATACAAATCCAGCATTTGTTTGAATGTGGTATCTGAAGGCGAACGGTAAAGACAAATGGTAAACTGAAGGTTGATGGCTCGCTATGCAGAAGGGGACTTCACTCATGCACCATACAGAAAGGTACCTCACTTGAGCTGAAATACAAGACACTTTGTAAAAGAGTCAGCTGAGCGATTAAAAGTGACTAAAATCAGGTTTTGAATGTCACTCCTGGTTGAGGGACTTCTGATAACTCTATGTTTTTTTTTTTTTTTTCACCATCGCTTGCCAATAATTGGTGTATTCGGTCACGCAGCTTGGTGAGTGGATGTTGGGCATAAGCGGAGCGTGCAGCGGGTGTTGGGTTACGCGCTTGCTCTTCCCAGCACACCAGGGTTTAACGAGGCAGGCATGGAAAAACCCAGATGGCTGAGGGCCGGAGCTGGAAGCAGCAGAAACGAAGCAGAGACGAGTGGGAGAGCGAGGCAGGAGAGAAGAAAAACGGGCATATTGGGTTTCATGTCTTGGACGTTGTCTGGGGGGGTTTCTAACATCAGCAGGGGGCAGGATCGAGAGCTGAGCGACTTCTGTTCTGGTGTAATTAACGGGGGGGGGGGGGGGCTTCATGGTACGTGTGGTCTCAGCTCAGAGAGGGAGCTGGGAGAACTCAGATGAATGCTGCAGATGATAGCATAGCATAGCTTAGCACTGCCAATAGGTGGCAAATAAAACCCATTTAAACCAGGAAACCAATGACATCCTGATTTGACCCAATACTGATTAATGAACGGACCAATGAGAAGCCGGACTAAAGCAGACACTGCTTTATACACTGCACAAAGCCTTCGCTTATATTCTGTTATGATGTGTTATCTTAATTGCTTCTCATATTTAGCTTATTGATTACATTAAGCAGCAAGTAGTGGTTTGGTTATTTTGTTACCATGGATCTGAATGGCCCCAGTAAGTTATTCAGCCATGGGAGTCACTGCCTAAAAACAAAGTCTAGATATGATAAATATCACATTATCATCTAGCCAGTAAATACTATGAAAGTGCCATCTTAATTTCTCCTGATAACTATTTCCGTAAAACCATAATGCATTTTGTAAATTTCTTACTATAGAAGTTTTAAAACTCATATTAGCTTGTTCATTTACGGGTAATGAATTTCACGGGATCCCTAGACCATGACCAGTATTAGCAGTAGTGGTGGGTTTTCACTGGTAAGCTATGTTGACTGTATATTACAAATTAGCTAATTAGGAAAACCAGAGTAATTGCCTTGCTTGATTGCATGATTGATTAAAGCGAGGTTTTGTTCTGGGATACCATCAGCTTCCTTTACAGGCCTGGACACCTATGTATCAGCAAAGAGTTGTCAGGTTTTATCCTTAAAACTTTCATCCAAGATGAAATTGCGTAACAATTATTAGTTTTTTTTTTTTAAGGTACAGCAACGTTGAAAAATAATCATGACGTCCTTAGGGACTCAATTTAGCCGGCGCTGCTGTCAGCAAGCCAAATGCTAGCTGGGGTCCTGTGTGTATTTTAGCCTCAGGGACATGAGGGCGGGGGTCCTCTGGACGGGATGTGGGCTTGCAGGTCAGCATGTTGGCGGGTGCTTGAGGAGAGGGAAGCAGCCTGGTTTCCCTGTTCAGGAAACAGGCGTCTCCTCCCTTCGCTGGCTCAGGAAAAGCAGCATGGCTTATGGCCCGTCTTTTGCCTCACAAAAGGTTCGGTCATGTCTCTGTAGAAGGATGCGGCTCTGCCCCCCCTCCCCCCAGTGGTGGTCTTTTAGGGCTGCGTCTGTTTTGCTTTTCCGCATCCCATCAGACTCTTCGGTTGGATTTTCGGCCACATCACACAGATGTGGCTTTGTTTCACATCACAAGATGTTTGGGTAAGATCAAGAAATCCTATTTTTTTGTTTGCCTTTCTCTTAAAGAACGGGGGGGGGGGGAGGGGGGAGAAAAAAAAAAACAAGAGTGGGGTAGAACAGCCGTTGGGTTCACCAAAGACAAAAAAAAAAAAGATTAAAGATGAATACATATGGAAGAAATAAGGTTCTGTGTACGTAGCTTATGTTCAGCTCAGATTGAAGTCACATGCTATCCTCCGAAAATGACTGCTCTAAATTTGATTTACCCTACGACAACACCCCTGCTGAGGATTTAGACCATAAAGGTCACACTGTGCGCTCTGCCATCATGAGGTATAGCTGCCTTTAAAGTATGTCAATATATTAGCGGACTTACAGGGCTTTCATGATGGAGACCAGTCACAGTCTTTATTCAATGTTGAAATTCTACATTCATAGTGGGTTTGACAACACTACCTATTTAATTTAAGACCTGATTTCAAAAAGTCACATCAAATGTAAAATGTTTTTTTTTCTTGTAAAACATGTTTCTTCCAGCTTTGCAGAATGTGGGTGGACCCGAGCTGAGCTGTGCATTTCACATAAGAATCCTCCTTCATCCATGTGGGGAAACAGGACACAGGAGTAGTTTGTTTTTTCAGCCCCACTTCCAGAGACCCCCTTCCTGTCAGGGTGATGGGAAAATCAGGCCTGGTTGGGGCATTCTCATGTTTGTGATGCAGACTGAAGGTCCTGGCAGGTGTATACCTATCCTCACACTTACATATTTGTTTGATAAGGTTGTATGCTGGCACATAGACAGTCAGTTTCTTAGGTTGGTCACTGATGTCTGCCGCTACCTCAGATGACTGTAACTACCTGAAAGGCTGAAGAGAATAATGGATCCTTACCTGCTGGACCTGCAATCCCCTTTGAACCTGGAGCCCCAATGGGTCCCCTGACACCTGCCTCTCCCCTGGGACCCCTTGGGCCACTGGGACCTGGCAGACCCTGGGATCCGGGTTTCCCTAGTGAGACACCATGTTTTTATCATCAGAATGTTCCATGTTACAACAGGTGATTTTTCTGTTTAATCAATCTACCTCCATTTAAATGTCTTTAGCTGTTCCTGAGCCCAGTGTATTAAGTATAGAGGGTATGCACACGACGCCACAATAGGCTGCATGATAAAAAAAAAAAAACTGGCAGCATTAGCGACCAGCTTGAATGCCACGAAAACACATCTAAGATGGCAAAGATCTGCTATGTGATTGTACAAATCTATTTAACAAGAAACCGACGCTTTCTTTTCACAGACCGCCGAGAAGGAAACAATGGAGAAGCAAGGGGGTCCCGGTGATTGACAGAAACCAGTGGAATCCAGGCACAGAAACATGGATTTGTAATTTTCATTTTGTGCTAATTATGTTGGATGTTTGGGTAAAAATCATACCAGATGTTATTTACTGTATTGATTACTCATCAATTACATATTTAGGATCATTCATTAATATTCTGTGTAACGGTAAAATTTATGTCAGCATTTATTAAAAATTATCTATAATTATGAGGCTTGTGTTCTACAAACAAGGTGGGGCTGATTAGACAGTGTTAACCACCTACTGTAAGACAAACCCAATATCTTTAAGAGTCTACTCCACAAAAAATGCTTAAAGAGTTAGCCAGATAACTGCAAAACTTCTACAAAATATACTGTCAGGAAACCTTATTCCCTCTATGTATCAACGTTCATGATCCACTGGTCCATTGATCAGTTCAACGATTTCCGGTTGGGTTGAACTGCCTTTAATTTAAGCAAATCATGGTTTGTTTCGCGATTTCCTTGGCTAAATTCAGCCATGTCACGGCATGTTTTGCCACTCAGTCCGTCTGAGGGGGTGTGATCTGGCGGGGCGTGATCTGGCGGGGTAGTGTCGTCAGTGCGAACCCTCTATAGGTGGTCCTCTGATCCTGCTGACAACATTTATCAGAATATGAGCTGAGGTCTCGGAATTACAGCTCATAGCTCACCGTCTCGTCCAGCCGTGCCGTCCTTGCCCCTTTCACCCTGTGGTCCTGTGAGAAACAGAGATTTCAGGCTCGAATCTAACAGTTCTCTCCCAGCTGAGCTCCAGCAGGAACTGAGACACACAGTGTTTTCAAGATAGGAAAAGATGGCCAAATCTGTGCTGTCCTATTAATTACTGCCAGGACACAAACACAAACTCCACCTGCTCACCAGAGACCCTGTCCTTGCACTATTCATATTACACAATATGACTGTTTATTTTAATGTTTACTTTAAATTTTAATTGAAAGGATATTATGGTGCCAGCAGTCGATAAGGTAACACCTCTGTTCCATTTGTTGATTAATTGTGGAACATAAGCAGCATCATCTTTCATTCACACTAATCGGAGTCAGGCCTTTCATTTCGATTTGACTGTTAGTCAGTGTGTTGTCTGTATGACATCTGACCGGGTGACCCAGCGGTAACCGTTGTCTTGCAGGCCTCCTCTCTGGACAACGTCCATTGCTTGAACATCGTTTTTATGGATGCTGGGCACACACCATTTGGAGGAAGCATACGCTATTCCTATCCAGCAGTACTGCACACAAATTATGTCATCCATCAGACTAGCCAGGCATCAAGAGAGAGGTGGCAACTAATGGAAAATTCTAGTAGAGGCTCCAGGTCTGACTTAAAAGGGTTTGACTTCTTGGGGCTTCGCTACTGGCTGCAGTGTCACCTTACACAGGCACGCAGCAAAATGCTCTAGCTGTCTGGAGACACACACCCCTTGGATCGCTTCAGATACCCATTTTCGGTTGGGTTTGGCCGACGTTCTTGCCCAAGTGGAATGGATTAAGGCTCCGAGTCATGATATTGCCGTACAGTATCTTCTACCGACGTCGGCAGACCATCATTTCTGGCATTGTGGCTCAAATGTAATGACCGCTGATTTGCATAACAAATGCAAATAACAAATACAACAATAACAAATGGACATCCAAGGGCCTAAATCACCCCTATAATTTTGATCTCTCCTTACCCCATATTCCCTTTGACTCTTTGTATCGAAAAATGCCACTCAAATCTTTTTCGAATAAACAGGCCTGTTTACCTTGTGCAAGTCAGGAATTACTCTACTAACGTGCTGGAAACACATTTCTATAGCAACTGCTACTGACTCAACTAACCAGTTAGTTCTGCCCTTTCTTTCTTGTGTAGCACAATAACAACTCTTTTAGCAGCAAACGCTTGCATTAAGGCCAAATTCATTTGAAAGCCTTACCTAGTAGCTGTAAGTCTTTAGCATGCACGAACATATGTCAGAATATATATGTCTTACTGTGCAATTAAGCTTGGGTGCTACTTGTGTTAGCGGCAAAGGGAGACCGGATGTGAATGTGTAATGCTGAAAGGCAGAAGGCTCTTGTTTCGAACACAATCCTGAGCTCAGCTCCAGGGGACTTTTATTTGAGATGTGTTTGCTTTGAGAAACTTGCACTACTTTACCTATCTGCCAACTGTTAGTGGCTTGAAGGGAAGAAGAAAAGAAAGATGAAGACAGGTAGCGGGAGGGTGAGAAGGTTTAACTATGGATAGAGGTTCCTTTGTTCTTCTGTTAAAAGGAACTAAGTTGCCCACAAGAGTCTGCATGATCCCAAGCAGTTTTGTATAATACTGGGTGGTGTAAATCTGGAGAAACTTGCACCTACCTACAGGCCCCTGAGCTCCAGGAGCACCTTTAGCGGATGTTGCCCCCATCAGGGACGATCTTGCTGCTATACCACCATTGCCCTGTAGGTGGTCATGAGATGGGGCACTAGGACTGGTCAACAGCTGGACCTGGAGGATCCAAATGTTATATACAGTAGTTATACAGGAGGATAATAATAGATGCTCTTAATATGTCATATAAGTCTTTGATGAGACCCAGTCCCATGTGCCCATGTGTTCCAGAAGTCCAAGAAAATGACGCACCTTTGCTTCCAGGGAGCTGAGTCGGTTTGTCAGTGCCTCAATGCGACTGCAGTTCAAACAGCCTTGCAGCAGGCAGAAGGATGGGAGAGGGACAGGAAGACGGAGAGAAGGTTTGGTTACAGAGGGATGTTTATGTTGGGGAGCAAAATATCTTTGTGTGTCTTTTGGACAGTGGAGCATTACAGACAAACCACACGAATGTAGCTTCTGCCATCATGGCCGCAAGCGATGCTCTCAGCATCAGAGTCAACTGAACAGCTGAAGGCATGCACAAACATACCCTACAATTCAAAAGTTTGGACACACCTACCCATAGAAAGGTTCATTTGTACTATTCTCTATATTTTAGAATAATTATAAAAAACATAAAAACTACAAATATGGATTATGTACTGACCAACAAAGTATTAAACAAAAAAATAATAATTTAATAATTTGTTGGGGGGGGGGGTCAACCCTGTGGGTTGGGGCTCAGAAGGTTGCCGTTTCGAGTCCCTGTGTTACAGAGGGATCCCACTGTTGGGCCCTTAACCCCAGTTACTCCAGGTTCTGGCTGACTCTACTTTCTCCTCCATGCCAGTTTCATGAGGAGGCCTCCTGATATGCTTCTCCAGCTGTCCTGAAGAAGGACCCACATATATGCATTGGCCGCTTTTCCTTCACTCTTTGGTCAAACTCCTCTCACACCGTCTCTAATGTGTTTAGGTCAGGTGGCCAGGTCATGTGATGTGACACTCTGTAGAGACCTGTAGAGACCTAGACAGTTCCTTAAGTTATTTTAAACTCCCTACATAAGTGTTGTTACACAACAGTGGCAGAACATTCTAGAAACACGAGGAATATGATACATTTAGTCTCAGGATAAACCTTCCTTGCTTAGGGTGGTTTTAATGAGATTCCCTGAAGTGCTGGGATTGTGCCTCGTTAGCTGGGATCTAGAAAGGGAGGTAAACCCTCTGAGCAAGCAGACGTGGTGCTGGGCCTTACTGGAGAGGGGCTCCCCCATGTGGCCGGGTGAGTGGCGCAGGATGGCCTGCTTCCCTGTGGCCTCTTGGGCCACAAGCTTGTTCCCGATTTCTGAAAAGTTAGAAGAGGCAGAGTTAGACACGTAGGTGGGGACGTTCCATCCTTTCTCTCAGATCTGTTTAGCTTCTTTTGCTCTTCCTAGCATCGTTCGTGGCACAGTGGCTTCTGTTTGACTCCCAGGATGAATCTTGCTGAACTACCACTCAACTATCTTATGCTCCTTGTCGAAATTCAACAATTCAGTTATGCGAGCTGGTGAATACCAGAAGAGTCCCTGAATTAAAGGTAAATGGGTGTTCTGGAGGCATAAATTATTTAGCGGCAGCCAGTACACTTTGGGTTGTAGGACGAAGAGAAACAAACAAGATGTGGCAGGCTGACTGGCTGGGGCATCACCAGAAGAGTGGACCTTGTTCATTCATCAGCCTTGCCTGGCACATGAGCGGCGACAGAAAATGGTTTCAATCAGATGGTTTTGTTGCGATTTGTTTAGCGGAAGGGGCTTCTCTTTCACCTCCCAAGGGGATGCCTTTCAGGATGGTTCCGCTCTGAAAACCTGCGACAATAAACCTCCGCCTGATCCCCAGTGCTTGCTGAGGAGAAGGGGGCCCCTTCGGCAGGTAACCCTAACGGACTGACGTGAAGACGGGAGAAATCGCACAGGGTGGGCGGCGCAGCATATGACAAAGCGCTTTGTCTGTGAGCGTATGCCCATTCTGTCACGCTCGCCTCTGCCTACGAAACTGCCTCATTTTGCATCAAATTTAGACAGCACAAAGGCAGATTGTCCCGTAGCATTTTTTCGGTTGATTTTATAAAAACACTAAAGACGACAATGCTGTAGTCAAACAACGACTTCCTTGTATTATGGGACTGGGCATCGCTCTTTTTATTCGCTTTTTTTCAGACTCTGGGAGCTGCGGGTTGGATGTGCTCCTTGCCCCTGCACTCAGCCTGGCCCCTGGGGGTGGATTCAAACAACTAGGCCCATTTGAAGGGTGCTGGTCGAGGATCAGAAGAAGCTTGGACAGTAGCAGTGGGAGAAAGAAGCAGATTACCGTGCACTGTCAATAATCAAGTTGGACAACCCACTTCCTACAAGTTACATTGTTGGCTCTGGTAGGTTTAAACCGCCCAGTGATTGACAGCCCACCCACTATTGTGTCTTTCGAAGCCCCAGAGCTTCCACTACTATAAGACAGCCATACAGTATGTGCAACACAGCTGGTCTGGGATCAGCAGATAATTAATGAACTGCGGTAAGCCTCGGCTGGACTTGAATGGGTGTAAACATCAATTACATAAAGGCAGAAAGACTCGAGTGCTTTCAAGTTTCAAAGCCCAATGCTAAAGAGTCAAGACCTAAGAGTATCCTGCCGCTTTAAACCTCAACAAGGTACCAGACTTCCCAAAACTGTGCAAATGAATAACTTTGTGAAAAATACAATAAACTACACAACTAACTTCCTGACTGCTTATATTACAGATGTATTTACAACTCCTTTGCTCTGCCGTGCATCGGTCTGTCAGTGCCGGCTGGGTGGAGACTCACCGGAGGTTTCCAGCAGAGAGGTATATGTATATGCATTGGTGACCATGTTAGATTTCAGATGGCGTCAGGGTTTTATAATAGGGCCCTGCCCCAGTTCTCCCCTTACCTCTTCTCTTTAAGATTTCTGCACCTCTTTTGAAAGCCCCCCCTTATGAAAAAACTTCTGCTTGTTTTGGCCCCATGACGAACGTTTCTTGTTTCCCCCCCCCGACGGATTTCGCCGTGTCTCCCCCCACATTCCTCTCGCTGTGTGTGCTATGAGGCACCGAGAGACATTACACGCTAATTTGAGAGCGCCTTCCCGTTTTTTGTCAAGCCGGCGGCCCCCATGCCGGGGTCACAGGAGCAGGGGTCCAGGTGTGAGAATGAGCCGGAGTGCGGCCGCCTCGCGGCCCAGGGGTCCGTCTGCTTGACAGGCCGTGCGGACCTGCTATGGTGGAGGTGGGTGGCAGGCTGTGAGGACTTTCCCAACATGTGAAAACGCTGGGAAGGATATTTCCAGTGTTTACAGGCAGGAGGCTAAGGCACATCCTCAGGGATGGTGCCGTGTTCAAACGCTAACCCCTCCTACTGGAAGTCTGCTCTTAGTAGTTTTCTTACACGTGACAGGTGGTAAATCCATGTATTCTTCGACGCTCAAGCCGACGGCCCCAACGGCATCGCCATGGTAATTCTGTGAGAGCCACTTCGAACATAGCCCCAGCTGTAAGTCCATGGCAAGAGCGTCGAATGTAAAGAAATGTCGTCACCGGTATGGAAGTTATGAGCTTTTAAATGTTGGGAAATGGGAGGCGAGGCTGGGGAAAGAGTCTGTGGGGAGGGGGGGGGGCATGCACTCCATATCCCTCTGGCCCCTTCCCTATTGAACCTGAGTCCCATCCTATCAGAGCCGAGAGTCTGACAGGTTCTCAAAATCAAATGCCGTCCTGCATCGCGGCTGAGGTTAACCAAACAAGACCCCCCCCAATCCTTCGAAATCCAAGGAATCCCATAGCGCACACCCATACATAGGCGCATAGTGGAGGGGGGTGGGGGGGGGAGGATTGGGCGTCTGGGAGGCGAGACAGACAAGGGGACGTCTGGCACGGGCGGCTGGCTGCCCAATCAGGTGACGCTCACACAGAATCGTGACGGGGGGTCTGCTGGATGGGGTAGGCGGGAGGGAGCCATTGTCTCAAGCCGGTTCTTTCCCTCCTCCCCTTCAAGCGTTATTAATGGGCCAAGGTCAAACCTTCACTGATACTCTCACAAAATAAATAAACCAGATCTCTCCAAGAGAAACCCAGTGCATATTTCTTGGCCTCTTGAGTATATACTTTGATTGAGTCTCACTGTTTCTTCAGAGCCCATTAGTCTTTTATACAAAAAACATGCTAGAGAGCAGTGCTGTTGTTTTTGCTGTGGTCGCGGCCCTATCTGCCGTGGATGGAGTTATTGTTATGCGCTGCATTGTTCTTTGTTCCGAAGGCCGTGGTGACTAATTAGGCAGAGCCATCGTCCTCATCTGGCTTCTCCTGACTTTGACGAATGGCTCTGTTTCCCTGCATGCCAGACCCCACGGTTCAGATATAGACCTCCATTTGTTACCCAGGCCCTGATTTCATCCGTTGTCCTTCTTTTTACCTTCGTTTATTGTTTCTTTACTGTTTGGATGTTGCCTGTGGCAGAGGATTTCCATAAGGCCAAATGAGGAACATGGGCAGACCCAAACAGGAACTGGTGTGGATAGATATCATATTTATCCACCTTGGCTCTGCAAACTGCTGCCTGTAGCATTTTTGGTACAGTAGGATAATCTCACAACAAGAACCTGATGGCCACTGAAAGCTATACACCTCCATTTCTAAGTGGTGTGGATGTGCTTTAATGGCATAATTTTCTGGAAAATGTTCATCAATCCTTAAAGACACAAATGATGCCTCCTGACACCACGGCAACAATAGTCCCAGAACTGAGAAGCATCTACCCTGTACATCCACATTTATTTTGCTCTTCATTTTATACTCTGCTCTTCTCTGATTTTATGTGTCCATCCTTCCACCATGACCGGCTCTTCCTGTGTCACACTGAATTTCTTCATTTGAGTGAAAGACCTTTCTTTTTTTTTTGTGCCTGACATTGTGTTCCTTTAGTTCCTCTGTATTGGAGTAACTCTGGAAACTTCTGTTTGTGAATGTCCACAGGAGGACAGAACAGATCAGCTGAGATGCTTGTCGGCCTGGTGCCAGAGCAGGTAACGGGCAGAATTGCAGTTCGAGCTGGGAAACTGGTTTACAAGGACAATCTAGGGACGCTTTCCCTCTATCACACCCCGTTATTCTGCATTGTCTCCACAATCTATATCCCCCAACCACCAGGCTCATTACATTTCCCTGTTTCAACCCCCCCCCCTCCACATCTCTGTTCATGATCAATAAGAAAAATCAAACAAAAGCTATCAAGGACTCCCCCCACTTAAGAGTATGCCTTGTTAGAAACAATGTGTGATTTAGTATTAATGAAAGCTGGTCTGGCCTGACGGAAACTGAGCCCTTTTCCCGTTTAAAGATGGCATAGGTGTGAAGCTGTATGGCCCCTATGGCATAAACAAACCGCCGTCACACTAACAAGACGCCGAACTGCGTCTTCAGACAAGTTCGCTCAAGAAAACCCCCACGAGGAATCGAGGCGTGCAGGTGACGGCGGAAGATATATGTGAGGCTACGTGAACCTAATCTAACGGCAGTCTTTGACTATCACCAGCCACCTCTGTCTTCCTTTGTGTTCTTTAGCTGACGGCCCTGACTGGTGCAGGCGGGTCCTTTGTCTCAGCACACCTGAGGGCCCAGATGTTCATCCAGAGTCGGCCTCTAATCTGTACAGGAAGGGTTTTTAGACACCCCGTCGGACCCTGCTCACAGTCTCCGGCTGGCCGGTGGGGGGGGTCCAGGGGCCTCCTGGCTGTCTCACACATGATAATTACAGAGTGGGACCTGCTGCACCAGTGGAGCGGCCCCCACCATGTGGGCCACACACACACCCCACCTGAGCCTACTTGTCCTGGCCCAGGATCCCGGCACAGTGAGGGCTGGTTGTCTCAGGGCTGTAAATAACACCAACTGTAATAAGTTCAGACACTACATGGTTCACTGCCCCCTCAATGCCCCCCCCCATATAGTTTTTTAGCTTTTTTTTCCATGAAAATGATGGAGCCTCAGATCAGAGTGCCGTCAATAACGCTGGATTATGTTTATCTTGAAAAAGGCATAAAAATGACTAATGCGAAGGGGCCAGAAAATGTCTGGGTGAGGAATAACCCTCCACCAACCCCCCCACATACACACACACACACACAAAAGGAATCTAAGAACATTGGTGCCTGGCGAAGTCAACAACACGATCTAGATCAATGTGTTATAATTAGCCCTGGTAACCTCTGGGGAAGTGGAGACGAATTTTCAGACAATGACCAAAACAGGGCATGCCACAAATATGACCTTTTTGAAGTTCTTTTTCTCCTCTCTCTTTCCCTCCACAAGACAGCGGTAACAGGTTGAGAAGGAGCCCACACACTGATGGCTCAGTGAGGTCCTTTAAGCTCCGCTGCCTTCCCTCATTCCCATCCCACGCCCTGTCCGTTTGATCCCGGTGATGAGCGGCGACCTTGCCTTGGCTTCGCGCTCTCCGACTTTGGTACGGCCGAGACGTTTACGGTCGGCCAGAAGACCCAACAGGGACAGCGCCTGAGTGTCCTCCACATGCTCCGGTTGTTTCTCTATTATGATCACGCCCAAAAGGGAGTTATGAGCGATTATTTCTCTGGTTTAGTAGAAAAACAAGACTTTCTTTGTTGCTTTCATTTGGATTTTACGATTTTTTTTCTGGATAGCTACCCAGTCCTACAGAAATGATGATGAATACTCAAGTCCAATTGCTTAATAACTTTTCAATTGACTGTAAATAAAACAAAACATAAATATTTTTGAAACCGTATTGTGCACTAGCATCAGGTGTGCATTATCACAGTGATGGTCTGTTCACTGAAGCACTGAACAGAGACACTGACCTACCCGGGCTGTAAATGTTAAGGTGGGTCAATGAGGGCTTTCAGTATAATGCACTCAATGCTCATATTTCATTTCTCAGCTGATGGAAGTTTTACTAACTATACCAGAGTTTCCTAACCCCGTCCTCGGCGACACACAGGTGGTGCCTGTTTTTGCTCCCTCCCAGCTCCCTGCCAGACAGTCTATATTTTTTGCTAAAAAGCAAAAAACGTGGACTGTCTGTGGGTCCCTGAAGACTGGACTGGGAAACACTGGCGGGATTATTTACTGACAGAACTGAACTGGTGTAATTTTGCTTGAGGGTCTTACTACCAGACCTGGGTTTACAAGGGCACCTGAGGGTACATAGAACCTTCAGATTAATAATGTGCTCCCTCAGGTGGGAGTCAGTCAGTCCAAGACTGTGACATGGTCACAGGAACTGCACCCCACAGTAATTTCAGATGCATCCTCAGTGATTTTATTCTGGACCCAGCACTGCCTACAACAGAGCTGCCACTATGGGTTAATGGTCTGTCTTTCCCATGCATCTCCTATTGGGGCCGAGTCCAGGACAATGTGGATGTTGCCAAAGCCCTATTTGAAAAAAGCCCCCCCATTTGTGATGTCCTGAAACACTACGCTTCCTAGTGTCTGATTTCAGTGATGGTAAGTCTGGTCTGAGAAAACAAAGTTGTTGCATCTCTGCGTCCCTGTCATCTCTGTATACCAGCACATGAGGGCCTAAAAATGTATCTGTCCCCGAACAGCAAAATGGCCTGGATTCTCCCGTTGTGAGTTTTTTTTGGAGTCGGCACAGGCTGATTAAATGTTTTTTTTATTTTGATTATTGCACAAGCTCCTGCAGCGGCTGACGTGGATTTTATTAGATGAGCCTCTGGAGTTAAATCAGGCTCGTTGCTCTGCTAACAGGTACACAGCACTGCAGTGCCAGTGAATACCCCCCCCCCCACTCTGAAATAGCTGAAATAATGTTTGGTACATAAGTGAGGGGCTCTAGACAGTCTTTCCAAGAAATCAACAAATAAGCCCTGAGAGCGAGCCAAGGACAAAGGGCAAAAAAAGCAATGAGCGCACTTTTGTTGTCAGTAACCACATCACCCGAGTGTGGTGTTTGTTGACAGAAAGGGGCTTTCCCGTCCCCCCCCCACCAAAGTGACCCCTTTGTGCAAACCTGCCTTGGTGCTTTCCTCGATCACAGATACGGAAAATACGCATTGGCGGCCGGGAAGAGAGGTGGAAATTTCTCTTGGCTTGGAAAGATGCGGCCAGGAAGGAGTTCCCTCTACACGGGATGGCGGTCCTGCCTCAGTTCCCCGTGGGAATTTGCCCTGGCCTCGTGTCCAGCGTGTTGTTTGCAGCTCCAACTCCCACACAGGCCTCATTCTTCCTATTAAAATCCCTCGTCCGTTTTCTTGAATCTAGGTTCCCCCCCCCTCCCCCACCACCAGCATCACTGCAATTTTGAATCCTCCGTTTCAGATTCCGGACTTGGCCGCTGCCGTGAGCCTCAGCCTGGCCTAATCCTCCCCCCAGCCACACCATGAATCAAAAGCGAGGTCTGACTTAACCCCTGTGAGAAATGACGTCCACTATTTTTAAAATCCAATATCTATTAACAGATCTTCAGAGTCATCAAGGGAGGGGAAACTTGTTTGCTGCAAAGAGCAGTACGTCCTTTACAGATATATGGTCCCAGTGCGACTTTAAAAAGCACGGGGGGGGTTGGGGGCGCAAGTTCTGCAAACAGACACTCTCACGGCAGGATAACAGCCCAGGGGAGCACGGTCAACACTGCAGGGCAAAAAATCAATTGGAAACATACTGTTGTAAAGTTCACGCAGATTTTATTTTCTATACCCACTAGATTTCCTGCAGCCTTCTCTCTTTGGTTCAGCTCTGGCTAGTTGCATTTTCTGCTTGTGCGTTTGGAGCACAGATGGTACAGGATTCAGGGAGGGCTAACACCGTGCAGGAGGAACAGATAGACCTGTCTGGAGGACCACATGTATAACAGTCGCATCACCAGGGAATGGGAGCCATTGATTTGTCCAGCACATTCACACCACCCCACATAAACAAAATAAAAGATGGAAAGATGCAGCCCCATGACGGGAGGGCCAGTGCAGGATGTCAATCACCTGCCGGTTTAACCCAGTGACTGACAGACCACTGTAATCCCTACTGATAACACTGACAGTGCACTTTAATCCCTATTGATCACACTGACAGAGCACTGTAATCTCTACTGATTACACTGACAGAGCACTGTAATCTCTACTGATTACACTGACAGAGCACTGTAATCTCTATTGATTACACTGACAGAGCACTGTAATCCCTATTAATCACAGTGACAGAACACTGTAATCCCCATGGATCACACTGACATTGCACTGTAATCTCTATGGATCACAGTGAGAGATCCGAACCCAAAATAATCTGAAAGAATTCTTGTTTATAGGAATCACGCTGTGTTCAAGAGAGGGCCCGAACTGGAACAGATTATTACCCTAGAATAAGATTAATGTGACCTGCTTGTATTTCTCTGTGAATGTCTCTCTCTCTCTCCCTCTCATACACACACACACACACACAATAGGGGTCTTTGCTGAGCACCAATATATTGTTTTGGATAAGGATACATATAATTCTATATGATGAACAGGGGATACAATCAGAGATCACAGGATTAGCTACCAGCAGAAAAAATGTCTTGAACAACGTACTTCATTCCAGCCCCTCTAGTTTCCTTCTCAGGAGATGCAAGTCTGTAAATTATCTTGGTCTTCATCCTTCCAACCACGTAGCAAATGGAAAAAAACTGTTTTTTTTTTCGAGTGCTCCTTTTACATTATTTCAGACCACCCAAAACATTTCAGGAGGTGGAGGTACACTTCTATTTCAGTTTTATTTAAATATAAAGATGCCAGATTTAATTGGCTATTCAACAGTTTTCTATGGCTGTTCAGCACTAAAATGCAGTTTTACTGCGTTCAGCTTTTTTGCCCCATTTTGTAAAACTGGCTCTGAGTTTTACTACAGACCAGGTGAACTCACAAAGAGGCTGACGTGTACCCCCAACCCCCCACATAAGCACATTTCTTTGGGAGAGACACCCCCCCATTTATCTGAAGAACACACACACACACACAC
>JAODKE010000043.1:37715854-37726930 GCA_026779605.1 Mormyrus hasselquistii
CACACACACACACACGCACACACACACACACACACACACACACACACGCACGCACGCACACACACACACGCACATACACGCACACACACATGCACATGTCGGGTATACCTATCCTTATGGGGCCCGCTGGTTTATTTCTATGGGAAAAATGCTAACGCTAACTATGGCAACCTTAACCCCCACCCAGCCCTAACCATAACCATAAGTAACCAAGCATAAAAAAAGAGTTTTTAGTTTTTTTATAGCAGTCACCAATTTTTATAAAATAGAGTTTTTCCTTATGGGGACCAGGAAACCGATTCCCATAAGGGAAAAATACGGATATTTATCACGTTATGGGGTCATTGTGTGTATACCCGCTTGCATGCATACGCACACACACACACACACACACACACACACACACACACACGCTTAGGCAAACACAAACACACCAGCTCGCCTGAGGATAGGGACTCCTGCCAGAGCCAATATCTCTCCCTGAAACCTTCCAGCCAGTGGAATAGGCCCAGCTGGTGGCCTCATTGTTTTGACGTGAGACCTGTGACAAATCTGTCCCCATCCATCTTGCCGGGGGGAGAGGGGGGGGGGTTGTGTGGTGATAAAACAGCAGCGGCACACCGGGCCCCCCATTCCCGTCAGGGCCCCATATTCCCGTCAGGGCCCCATATTCCTGTCAGGGCCCCATTCCCGTCAGGGCCCCATTCCCGTCAGGGCCCCATATTCCTGTCAGGGCCCCATTCCCGTCAGGGCCCAATTCCCGTCAGGGCCCCATTCTGCCCAGGCTCAATTCTCGTCAGGGCCCCATGTTCCTGTCAGGGCCCCATATTCCTGTCAGGGCCCCATTCCCGTCAGGGCCCCATATTCCTGTCAGGGCCCCATTCTGCCCCGGCCCAATTCTCATCAGGGCCCCATATTCCTGTCAGGGCCCCATATTCCTGTCAGGGCCCCATTCTCGTAAGGGCCCCATATTTCTGTCAGGGCCCCATTCTCGTAAGGGCCCCATATTTCTGTCAGGGCCCCATTCCTGTAGTAGTAAGGAGATGAGGCTGTTTGCACACAGATGTCTGTAGATATGCACAGACACAAACGCTCCTGCACACACAGGGACACACATACACGCATCTGTGGCCCACATCATTGTCAGGTTCTTCCTAACACTAACTTCACACCCGCAGAGGGCCTCCAATTGACTCCGCTGAATTGGCTCTACTTAACTCACCCAGCGCTGAGGTCAGAGTGCAGCTGGCACTAACCAGGCAGGGGAAGCGAGCCACACTGCTCTGGGAAGAGCTCCACTAGGAGGGTCTCTCTCACAGGTGCATGATGGGATGGAAAAAACCCAGGGACAGGCATGGCAGGGTCAAAGGTCAACACCATGAGAAGGAGCCCCCACATTTATAAGGGGCAGCTCCCTCGACGCCTGCAGCCCCCACACGCACACTTGATGCGCACTCACTCTTAAAAGTCACTATTACATACCTACTTCACTAAGATTAAAATTCCCATGGGAGTTGAGCAGTCAGGTGGCTGGGAGCTGCAGAACAGTGTTTCCTCCCAAACACCCCCTCGTCTATTGTCTATTACCACAATGAGCTTCAAACACATGCTAAATGAATTGCTGTTATTTCAGCCTGTGACAGAGTAATATCAGCTAACCGTAATATAATGTTACCAATAAATCCTTCATTAAGCGTTACGTGTGTTCGGAAGGAATATTTCTTACATGATTAAAGTAAATTAATGAAATTAAACTGAATACACAGAGAGAAGCAGGGGCGACAGGTTCAACTGCTGCCCCTAATCCCGGCGTGAATGGACACTTGTGTGCAGTGCATTCCATGGAGGCTTTTTGGAAACAGGAGCCCCTGCACTCACGCAGGACCTGCCACCTATCAAAGGAGGGTGGGATAGGGGAGGGGGCTTCACAAGGCCAGAGAGGGATACTCAGGTAGATTAAACAGGCACACCCCCCCCCCCCCCCTTGGGAGTTCTGTCGGGGCCCTGTGCTCTGGCTCAGGACATGGCTGATGGAGCAGACTGGTCCTGGACCGCAATGAGTCCGTGGCTGCCAACTGTGACTAACTGGGCTAAGGGCCTATATTGGGGGGGGGGCGGGGGGATGTTGTCTGGGGACCGGTTTAAACACCAATAAATGGAGCATTCAGCTCTACTTAGCACTCCTGAAATGATAGAGGTGGAATGTGCATGGCGGCTCGACTTTATGACAGGATTGCAGCTCGCTGGGGGCTGGGCCTGATAGACGCCTCCTCCGTGGCTGTCACATGGCTGCCGTTTCATACCATAAATCTCATGTTGTCTTCATGGGTGTCCTCTGGAGGGCGTCTCGGCTGCTCATTCGGCTGACACCTTTCTATTGGAGGAAGCCCCACCGTAACTCTACTACCAAACCAGCCCTCTCCTTGAGAGGGACACCCACCAAAACGCTGTATCTGCTCCCTGGTCCTTAAACCCGTCCCAGGGGTCTCTGGCGGATGAACAACGTAAGGGCAACATGGCCATTGAAGGCAGTGGTGGAACTGGGTGGGAGACGATTGGGATGCAGGCAGGAAAGGGAACCACCCACCATTACAGCGGGTTAAGCCTCCATGCATGAGATCAGAATATCATCGATTTGAGTCCTGGCCTTGGCAGATTACTCTATCTCCGTTGAGCAATGCCCCTAAATACTCTAGGGGCACCAGAGACATGACCAGACCCTGCCTAAAAAGGAGAGCAAGATGGGATACGAGAGAAGAAGCATTCCCATAAAGGCTCATTTGATTTCATTGCATAGCCCCCCCTGCACTGGTTAGCTTGGCCAGGCTGCCTTGTGTGAACCTGATCATGGATGCTTAGCTACAGTATATGAAAGCAGGGCTTTTAAGAAAGAACATTTACATTTACAGCATTTGGCAGAGCGACTTACATAAGTGCTTTAAGACTCTGCTATAATGTTCCTCGATACTAGCTCAGTCGAACCAAGGCTATGAATACCCACGATCTTACACTCTGTTTGGAAAGTACAAATTTGTTTTTTTTTTTTCCCCTTCTCCCAGAAGAGTTCATAGTTTAATGCCAGAAGTGCTAATTTAGGTATTTCAGGAAAAGGTGTGTCTTAAGTCGTTTTTTGAAGACATTAAGTGACTCAGCTGTTCGGACATCAAGGGGAAGTTCATTCCACCAACTTGGTGTCAGGACGGAGAAGAGCCGAGAGACATGTCTTCCTTGTGCCTTGAGGGGTGGTGGAACCAGTCGAGCAGTGCTTGAGGATCGGAGAGATCGTGGTGCAGTGCGGGGTGTTATGAGGTCTTTTAGATAGGATGGTGCCAGATCATTTTGGCTTTGTATGCGAGCATCAGTGTTTTGAATCTGTTGCGGGCAGCCATAGGAAGCCAGTGTAGAGAGCGCAGAAGAATTTCTACACCACAGATTATTCACAACAGGAGGCAAACTTGTGCAAGACTTTGTCCAACCTCATAAAGCACAATACCATATATATATATATATACTGTATATATATATACTATATATATATATATAAATAATAAAATCTAATGTAATTGTCGGAATTGACCAATGTTAGTGTGATGTGGATCCAGGCCACATGTATGAGGCCAAAAAATATGAATGTTTAGGAAGAAACGCTAACAGTGCAGCGGGTGGGAAAGACGCCCCCCCCCCCCCCCAAGCATAGTCTCATAGCACAGAGCCTAGAACTCCTCCAGGGGTAAATTGGCGCTATAACCAGGGAACAATAGGAAGCATTGTCTTGGCTCCGTTTGAACCGGCCTTGAGGGACCCAGTGGGGGGGGGGGACACGGTCTGTTCAAATTTTATCATGGTAACATCTGCTTTCTCGCCCACAAGTCATTACTGATGCCCCCCCCCAATTTCCTGGTAGGTCTTTCATGTATTTGTACAGGTGTAATTACCTGCCACCCCCCCACACTCCTCTTCAGACTCCTTACAGACACACGGGGTCTTTATCGCTTCATGTATCTCGGATTGCAGGGAGTGAGGTGTGTGTGTGTGTGTGTGGGGGGGGGGTCCTGTTTGAGTTTTGCACCATTTGAGATAAGTGCACATTCTTCCTTTGTGACATGAAGGGCCAATGCTGGCTGATAGGGAGAGCACCTTTGTTCTGGAGGATCTGACGGGCTCACGGGTCGCTAGCTCTGAGGATGCTGAGTGAACCACTGGGCTGGTTTCCTGGCCCGGCAGTGGGCTGCGGCTCATTGCATGAAGCCGACTGAGCGCGGCAGTTAAGTGGTCGGAAAAACCCAGCAGTTTTGCCTTGAAAAAAACACAAGGTCTGGAGCAAGAGCGAAAGGCCTTAAAGTCAAAACGCTGCTGGAACATTCGTCACGCTTAGTGGAACCCTGCCACCCAGGCCTCTCGCCCCCAGGACCCCCATTGCCCAGGCCTCTTGCCCCCTGAACCCCTGTGGCCTGCTGGTGACTTCTGCCAAGACCCTAGTGCGCCAGCTTGTCAAAGAGTCGTGCTATACAGGTTGCACAGTTACTATGGAAACCTTTGGGCAGTGCTAACCCAACAGCCAATCAACCATCAATCAAATTCTACACATTATGACATCACTCCTAAATAACGAAGTGGGTGCTGAAAAACGAACTGCAAACAGCCTATAAAAAGATACTGACAAATTTTAGACCCATAGGTTTTCTGGAGCTGCCCGGAGACCGAGACTGTCTGACTGAGATCTCGCTTCTTCTGCAGAGTGGGCCGAGTCTGACCTTCAGCATCAGGATGTAATATAGACGCACTTGATCATAAAACACCATAAAAGAAGTGACTCCCAGTCTCATGGCCGATTGAAGATCTAAGGTAGTCCCTTCCTTTAGTACAAGACAGTATGAATATAAGTACTTCATTAATCTCTGCTGGGAAACTGGGCTGTTCTTGCACATCCCACGAGGCTCTTCAGGAGAGACACAGACACACATGCATGTACAGGTGAGAGCAGGTTTGGGGGTCAGAGCACATGATCAGCAAATGTACAGCATCTGGAGCAGCAGAGGTTAAAGGCCTTATTTATCATTACCACCTGTGTAACTCTTTCTAGAAGAGCTATGGTAACTATGTGCACAACATGTGAAAGAAATCAGGTTTATTTATTCATTTTTTTAAAAATGGGGAATCAATCCTTTGCTGTGTGCAACTTAATAGTATACAATTGAATTTTATTGTTCTCAGGTCAATGTTCACACGGGCATGTGAGAGATGCTTGGCCTCATCTACAAATCACATCTAAAATCTGAATTAATCGAATAGGAAGTCAGAGAGCTGGTGATTGACAGTATATGATAGTCCCGCCCACTCATATAGCCAAAGCCTTTTTTCCCCAGCGACCTTGGCATGTTCCACATACATAGACGCTGTGGGTCTCACCACACACGCTGAGCAGAGCCAAACAGAGGTACCACCGCTAACAACTCAGTAATGAACCCAAACTCCAGTTAACAGCACTGTTACCGTCAAAATGGAAAAAATATTGGGTGAAACATCCAGCAAGCTTGCAGGACATGGCCTACTGTTCTTAGCAAAAATGGCCTCGGTTGGTTATTTTTTGCCCTTCAAGTGTGACACAACAACCCGCAGAGAAATGGCATAAACTCCAGAAGAGGCCCCACTGATCCCGCATGCTTGGGAGCTTAAAGCAGCAAGCCGGACTAAGAACAGCAAACTACTAATCTAAACCCACTGGCCTTCAAAAATAACAAAACACTGAGGAGCAACGTTACATAAACTCTAAGTTTCCAAAGACTAAACAAATTACACTAAATTGAGGGAAATCTTCTCTGTGTTATTACAACTACATCTATATTTAATTATCTAGCAGATGATTTTGTCTAAAGCGACGTACAAGTGAGGCGGATAAAACATCACAAGTATTTCTGAAAGGTTGATGAGAAAGTGACGGAATTCTGGGCATCAGTAGCTCAGAAACTCAGCAACCAATCAAAACTTTATCCAACTGGTCCTGAGGGGCGAGCTTCCAATAAAGTAAATGAATCTTCCAGTTCAAAAATTAAAATTAATTCATTCCACTACAGTCATTAAACTTTTTGTCTTTTTGCAGGTCAGAGGCCGTCTCATGTATTTTAGGGTTACTGGGAGAATGAGGACCAAATGTATTTGAAACCACTAAGATATTTCTGGGTTGCAATAACAGGCATGTCATATCCTTGTAAACAATTACTCTTTGTGTGGTCAAGCAAATGTATTAACAAATGCGTAGGTGGCACAGGGGTTTGTTTTTAATGTAATTTTGTTGTACTGATCTTATTCCCCCCTCTATTGTTACCAAATTAGGAATGGCCAATTAATTACATCACAGATCATAGGTCTCCTTCTCAGCACTCATGCTAAATAGAGATGGGGGGGGGCAGCACTCCTATTTACATATTTAGCAAACAATAAGCAACTGAGAAAGCAGGGTGAGTCGGTCCATGGAACAGTGGGGGTTATGGGCTGTCCTCAAGGGCCCATTGATAAAATCATTTTGTTGACCATGGGATTTGAACCAGCGACCTTCCTCTTCCTTTGACTCTATATGCTTTGCGCTTCATGACACCCTCCCACGACACCTCCCACTGGGCTCTGTAAGTGCCCAGTGAACTGCAGATGCCAGTGTAAGTGCAAAATCCCTGTCCCACAATAACCAGTGATTCCCTGTTTAATCGTATGATTATGACTGTAATTACGGGTAGGATTCACACAAGGTCTAAAGTTGCTTGTACTGGTCACGGTATTCAACGATGGCCTCCCACCTGATTCTGTCCCAGTTTCTGAGATGTAGTTCATGAGAGCGCAAAACCTTCTGATATCACCGAGGCATAAAAAGAGATAGCTAACAAAGTATTATGTTGAAAGTTTCCTTTCAGATGATGACACCTCCAGGTCATGCGGGTTCAGTTAGCCTCAGAAAGCTTAAGCAGGAGGAGCAGAAAAGTGTTTTGACAATTTTCCACAGCCTTATCTCAGGCTGTTACCATAATGGAAGACATACAAGCGACAGCCTGGTCAGCCAGCCAGCCTTACAACTGAACCTCAGATAGGGATGACAACATAGGACGAGCAAATCTGATCTCATTGGTTTGGGTTTGTTTGAGCGCTCAGATGTCGGCCTGTTGTGAAAATAAGGGTGGCTTGATGTTTTCTTTGCTGAAGAACAACTTTGAAGCAATGTAATTAACATCACAGGGATACTGACAATGTAACAGAAGACATTGTTTTCTTGGCCTGAAATATCCATAATCAATCAAGGGTTCATCTCACATTACCTACTATTACTCAGGGAACGGGATTTAGAAAAGGAATGCCAAAAGTCTAAACAAGTGACATTAAAAAAGAAAAGAAAGAAACGTACTACAGAGAAGAATTTGTTACCACGAGAGATTCCTTATCTGAAGATTCCCACCTTCTCTTCCTGTAGCTCCTTCCAGCCCTCACTCATCTTACGTGTCATTTGTGAGGGACTGGTGACATGGAGGGCGGTCGGATGCGTGTCATCTGGAATGCGATCTGACTGAACTGCACGCTGTCTGTAGAGATACAGCCTGAACTAACCATGTTACATACAGTACAGCGATCTATGTTACACTCCAGCTGTCCATCAAACTTCTTTTTCCAAATGTCAGATTCCAAAGGTGATTAATAAAATTAGCCAACCGATATAATTCCAGCACAATGAAGTACAATCCATTCATTCATTTTATTTTCTTATCGGCCAGTTTCATCTGAACTTAAAGAGCTTACAGGTTTATTGGGTAATGAATTGTGGCACAGCAAGTTTCTGCAGTAACCGATGCGTTCAGATCAAGGGGCATAGGTTTGGTTTTGCCGCTGATAAAAACAAATCAAGCCCCAAACCCCCTGGCCCCCTTAAACACACCTGGTACTCCCACAGCTTTGGTAGGAATGTGTCTCTGCCATTTATAGCAAAATCTACACCCATGTTTCAGATAAAACTAAAAGTTATTCTGCCTGTGATATTCCCACACTTCCCACTTGCTTTCCCTTCAGCTGTTTGCATCCTTCCTGTGGGGTCATCTTTCCTGCTCTCCCTTCCCGTCTCCTTTGCCATAACATTGATTCCTCCTTCGTTTCATTTCCTGTTGTCACCCATATAAATATATAAATACACACACACATACTCAGACTGAAGCATTTCTGTTGTTTGTAAAGCACACCCTGAAAAAAAAATCAATAATGGGTAAAAAAAGACAATGGTCTTTAAAAAGGAAGGGACCAAAACTGTTGATTAAATATGTCATCTGTCTAATGCCAGCATTTGGAACTTCTCAGCAAGGCTTCATTTCACAGACCTGTCTTCCCAAAGCATATTAAATGACCCCAGTTCGGTTTCCACAGGTAGAATGGGGCCTTTCTGGTCCAGCTTAGCGTAGACAGTCATGCAATTCCCCTGTGCTCACGTGGCTACTGAACAATAGCCCACCTTTGCTGGCCCCCTTCTAAGATTACCCCTCTCTTGTCTGGCCGCACCCCCCTGTCAGCACTGTCCCGCCTCCTGCAGGCTACTTTGGATGTGATGGGGCCTCACAAAGCCGGATGTTCTGCATAGGTTCTGCCATGTAAAGGCTGCACTCCCAATAAATAGTTTGCTATTTCAGACTCCTTCCCTTGAGCACTGAGCAGGTCATTCATGAAGGTGCAGGACGTTCCACTGTCTACCTAAACTCTTCAATAATCTCCTCATGGTTTGACAAGGGCTTCTTTATAGAGCATTTACATGGAGTTTATGCAATTTCTGATCATTACTCATATTACACTAAATGTTAATTGCTTTTGTGTATATGAGGTATTGTTTAACTAAAATAATTCACTACCTGTAATTCTGTTGCTAGATCCTATGTTTAACCTTTTGGAAAGACATTATATATTGATAAACGTTATATTTGCTTCTCAGTGTTTTGATTATGGGAACTGTGCTGGGAACTCACTCACTCACTCACTCCATCCAAGTCCTAAGCCCATCCTCCACACTTTCACATCAAGCATGACTGTCACTCCCATTTTCCCCCAACTTATCCCCCATAGCTTTCAATTGCCAACTCCCCCTCCAGTTTAGCTTTGAATCCACCTCCCTGTCTGCCAGATTTATGGCAATGGAGGAGACCCAGGAATGAAGGTTTGTTGAGATCGTGAGGCTGTGGGAAGGTATTGGGTGTATTAAAGCAATCATGTAATCCACCATTCTAAGTAGTTGTTTGATTTATAAGTCAATGCAACAGGGATGCTTGAGTGCTTTGACAGTCGGCTTTTAAACAAAAATTCCATCTTCATATTGTGGAGCCATGTGTTACTCTAAAGTATTTCGTTACTGATGTGATGCCATCCACCCATTTTCATGAAGTTTTCACCTTTTTAAAGAAGGGTTACTGAGGGGGAGGGAGATGAGTCACATAGACAGACAGGATTTATTGATTCCAAGTAGGAAGTTCTGAAAATGACCGAAGTAGCCCAAAACAGTCCTACATCATGCTTTCCCGTTGTCCATCCAGACAGACCCAAGGGCAAAGTTCCAGTCAGCCATAAAGAACAAAGGGAGGTAATAACAGGGAGATCAAACCATTAGAGTTTGTCACAATGCAGGCCAGTATAAAATAAGAGCAAATGCAAAGTGGAGACAGTTTCCTGGACAACTGTGGTGACAACTACAGGCTCTCTTTAAGGGCAATTCTGCAGTATAACCCAGCCACATCACTCTGAGCAGTGTACACCCCAACACCAAACTCAAACCCTTCAGTTTCTCAGTCTAGACACTGAATATCTAGAAAAACCGGCAAACTGGCAAGCAGACAACCAAGAAGGTAGCAAATCTAAAATTTGGGAATGTCACTTTCCCCAGCAGGACACACACTCGCTTGCCTTGCACCTTGCCTGCATCTGGGCTCTCATAGAGCGTCTCTACTCGGTAAGAGGATTCATGGCTCTGGCAGATGCAACACGGGGCTGGTTTATAGGCAGCCTTGAGCCAGCGCTTCCTGTCCATGTCCGACTTTCCTCCTGCGTGACACATCAATGCCTTTGAGTTCAACCTTAGCCACAGTTTCCAGACTCAAGGAAGTCAAATAAGCACAACCATGAAGAAACTTCGCTGATACATATTTTGACACCAGTGCACACCATGTACCGTTATGGAAGATGCGCAGAGAGGTCCTCCCCCTGACAGTCTCTGAGCTTGTCAAATGTCAGAAGCAAACCAAAAAGTCCACCATGGACAAGCCATCTTCCCAGAAAGCACTTGAGCTTAGAAAAAGACTTTCCAAACACAATGTGCCCATAGACTAAAGCTCATACTGACTAGCAAAAATGAGCCAGAGAATGTCTACCTGTTTTCATCTGAGCTGGACAGAGGTTTTGTGTCGCACATGTTATTGTTGACAATGACAACCTAATTCAGGACAAGTCCAAGATCTGCCGCATCTTGCCAGGTCGCTCTCCAAGGAATGTGCAATCCCCTCCCCCAGGAAATGTTGCCAAAATTCCCTCCTCCTGTGATAGGCCGATGCTCAGTCACTGAACTTGGAGTTGCCTGCTGTCGTGAAGAGTGGACAGTAGTAATAGACAAAATGATGCCTTATGAACCATCTGCTGTATTTTTTGACCCCACTAGATGGTGCTCTTTTTTGCTTTAGGACATTGCTGTAGTGGGGTCAGAAACTACAGGGAATAGTTCATAAAGTGTCATTTTGTCCATCACTAGTGGACAGACATACTGTCTTTGCAGCTTTTCACAACAGCCTTTTTCAGGAGGGTCTGCAAACAACCCAGAGCTCTGTCAAAAGCTGAGTGGCTTTCAGAAGAATGGTCTGATGGTGGGAGAAGACTCATCATGTCACTCACTGGTGTCTTTCCAGGCAATGGTGGAAAGACACCAGTGTTTTTCCTCGACAGAGGTGACCAAAATTTCCATCAGTGTCTCTATTTGATCCTGATGTCCTGTGCAATGAGTTTATATACACTCACCTAAAGGATTATTAGGAACACCATACTAATACGGTGTTTGACCCCCTTTCGCCTTCAGAACTG
>JAODKE010000043.1:37741088-37751982 GCA_026779605.1 Mormyrus hasselquistii
ATCTGCTCCCTGGCCCCCACGCTCCTCGTCACTTATCACTGTATCATCAAGCCAGCGTCTGGGAGCATTTAGTGCACGCATGTCCACATTCTGGCATCTTTGTGGGGACACATTTTGAAGGGAATTTCCCGGGGAAGACAGTGACTCCTGGAAAAGAGATGTGTGTGTTTTGCCAGAAAATATGTTTTATTGAGAAAAAAAAACTGCTTTGCATATGACAAAATCCACTTGCAATCAGTTTCCATCAACTGTCAAGTTTTGCTGTGGTTATTAACGGCACTTGAAAAATGTGCGGTCGAACTGACACCACATTCAATGCAAAAAAAAAAAAACTATCACAGTTTTAGTACACAGAAGACATATTTCTTTGTATAACCTTTCAATTCAATCAATTATAACAATGTTAATTTTGGCACTTGGGAGTGATGAGTTGTGAGGAACCACTGAATTTACTGCTGGGCATATTTTACATATTATATGATTGGCCTTTACAGTGAAATATCTGCATCATGGGCTGTTATTCCCCTTACTAACCTTAGGGTTAAGCAGTTTGTCTGGAAAGTTTCAGTAAAAATATCCAAGCAGGCTAATGTGTAAGATTGTGAGTCAACTCACTGGATGATTGGCCCCGCCTACTGGTAAGAATAGTGGGTGAGGTCAAGGGGTAGATTCCAAAGGCAACACACCGGGGTCAGGGGCTAATGACCCCCAGGGGCCGACCTTAGAGAACAGAGCTGGCTGAAACAGGAAGCCCTGCTTTAAATGCTGACTATAAAAGCTCTTGTTAGGTGTGAGTGGAACTGACTCATGGTTCACTTATGATGGTAAGCATCTGTATGTTTAACCCTCTTTTCAGGAGCAACACACAGATTTGCCCCACTGTGCTGGACTTGTGTTATCTGCAGTGACTCCACCACAGCTAATTATGACAGAAATTAAGCATTTGTACGGTACAATGCACGTGGCTACACTCCAGTGCTTGAGTGACTGACATCTCAGATTTGTTCTGTTTCTACTCAGTCACTTGTCAAAATGTAGTAAAGATGAAGAGGGATATTCATTTCTATGTTTTAAGGAATTATAACTCCTGAAATGCATGATGGTCTGGGTGTCCTCCCTTGTCTTCAATCTTCATTAGAAGTAACGGTAAATTTGCGTCATTTCATTTGCATTTTAGTCTATGCACAGCGCATTTGAACGCCCTTAACAGCAGATGAATTAAATCACCCCAGCCGTGACCACACAGGCTCTGCAAAAACACACTCACTTCAGTTGTTTGGAAGCTGGGTGTATAAACGAATTAAAACCCGGACGCGTGGAGCACAGCTGCAGCTGTCTAGTAAACAGGTCCGCTTGTCGTGGCGTTGGACCGCCAGGGGTGGGAAGGAGGTGGAAGACGGATGACCGGAGCCTCGACCCCGGCGCACCACCTGCGAAGCCCGGGACAGGATGAGCACAGCGTCCGCAACAGGATGTAATTCAGATTCAAGGGTAAATATTTGGTTAAGGAAACCCGATCGTGTCGACGCCCGCATGCTTTATAAAGATAAGTGGATTCTGGTGATTTGTTCGTGTTTAGTCTGAGTCTCCAAACGCATCCACAATCGCCAACGCTTGCCAACGCTTGCTGACAAGCAACAAAGGAAGTGCATCACTAGAGGATAGGGGCGCGAAACTTAAGGCACAACCACACGGCTGGTGGGGATTATGAAAAGTTGATATGCTGCAAACCGAGATCGACGGTAAAGTATACTTATGCAAGCAGGCACAGGAATATTTATTTTCAACTCGCGGCTCCTAACAATGTTTTACTGACAGCCCCACGGACATAATGGGACGTCAGGTGTCCACGGAGGCTAAAGAAACTGCACTTATAGGAGCACAGCGCTGCAGGTCCCAGTTTATAAGATCTGGGGAAAACAACCTCAATGAAATGTTATACTTGTAACTTAGCTAACGGCATCACATAAGAAGATAAATCAAAATATTGAGGATACGAATGGGGAAAGTGGCTTGCACATCTACTCAAATTAAATTATTACACTCATAAACAGTGGTACGATAATTTAAAAAAAGATAAAGATGAGACATTTGCTCCACTAATAAGAGACTTAAACTGGTGTTGACACAAAAACGACATGTGCGTGAGAGATAAAGGGAGAACAGTGGGTAGTGGACAGGTGTACAGATATATAGGGAAACAAGAAATCCAAGTTTTACCCCTAATTAAATCAACTTTAGCAAAACAACGCAACAAAAATGGGAAACACGCTACGTAGCTACTTACAATTATTTCAACTCTTTATTTAATTTTCGTATGACATGCTAATGCACATTGTATGTTACAATCGGTTCAGGTATAGCTACACAAATATTGATTTACGTTCAGTCCCGCGACCGTTATTGCAGGATAAGCGGTTGTAAGATGGATGCATGAATGATTTATGCTCGGTGTCACCGTGTATATGCAGCCTTTTATCTTCCTCGTCGTTAATTATAGACTCTATTCTGGGACAGCGATCGGGAAACAATGCGAGAGATGCTACAAGGGACTGCATGTGCCCCCTTTAATTAGCTCTTTAAAAGTTATAGACTAAGGTCGGGCTTTGAAGTTGGTGAAATGGTTTGCAGTAATCAGTGGTAAAATATTAGGCTACTGTGCCTAAAGACGAGTACATAAAATGCAGACAACAGTATACACACGTTTTCCTAGTTGAAACAAAGTTTATGTTCATTTTAACATTGACATACCTTCTCTGATAGAGGGCACTTGCAGCCCCCGAAGGCTCTTTAAGATGTGTCCCGGACTGGTACTTGTACAGTCCCGTTCCCCACGTCCCCAGTACGCCGGAGGTGAACCATAGGACCAGCGCAATCCAGTGGAAACTTTTCCGGCACACCGTCGGCACCATGTCCCTCAGAAGCGCTCCCATTGCCGCGGTGTGAGCGGCAGTAAAAAATAAAAACCCGAAAAAGTCTCCCACTGGAAAAAGTGGATAAGATTAAGAGGAGTACACGTCAGGTTTAAGATTTCCAGTTCACTGAGTGGATGAGCATCCCACTTGCCAATAAAATAATAGGCTAATTAAACAATAATCAAAAAATAAACGGCAATAAAGTGCAACAGCCAGATCAAAATCTATCACTGCTGTCACAACTCAAGCAATTTCATACACTCTTAATTTCAGAAGTGATAAAAGGTAGGCAGTAGAAGCCTTTCACATGAAACTCCAGTCCCCCCCGAGCTCCACAGCAGCAGTTTCATTTGCCCGATGTGTGGACGGTGGTCTGGTTCACACAATGACCGACCGACCGATCCCCCAGCCCTGCCTTCCCTTGCGATCGTCCCCTCCTCTCCTCTCCCTGCCTATTTCAAGTAGACTCTCACAATAGGTGAGAGGCTTGTTATGCAGTCTCACAGAATCATTAAAAAGCTCAACCCTTCGCTTCTCGCTTTTGTTACCCTTTCACCGAGGACAAGGCTCACTAAAATTACAGCTTCGGATCCTTGGTTTTTATCGCTCGTCATTGTTAACACTAAACTGGCCAGTAATACTGCCGGCTTTCTGTTTGATCACCTTATTTACTGACGATATTGCGATTTTCTATAGGGGGAAAGTATTCACTACACCAGTTGACCTTGAAATAAAAGTTTTCAAATAAGTTAAATGTTAAAAGGGAGTGTTTAATAGTAAAACCGGCAATAAAAGTCGTGCATTATTGTCTTAAATCAAAGCCTCTTTTTTATTCGTGGCCATGGTTTGTTTCTGGAAGCACTGTCTGTATCTAAAATTATATTTTTAGTTGTGGCGCCTGGACACTTATATCGGAAGTGATTCATAAAAGCGAGCAATCTCAGTCCATGGAGCTCATTCCTGTTCCGTGATCACTTGCATGTGCTGGTGCAAGATAAAATGTGTGACATAAGTCGCTTTTGTGCCCTTTGGTCGGAGCTCCGTGCTATTCCAGGTGAACGTACACATCCGCAGGGGCCGCGCCGGGGCGCATCGCTTCCGAACACAGCTGAATGAGGCTAAAACAACCGGGCAGCCTTAAAACAGTCGCCTGCGGATGAGCCGGGTATTAGGTTACATCGGGTGTGCTATTTAAACTCAGTTTTTCACACCAATTATTCGTAATACAAAGTATAATTGATATGCAGAAGCCGAACGATTAATGACGCTCAGCAAACACTCTGCACGTTTTTCACGATGAGAAACAACGTAGGTTTGAGGACAGATAAAAATTCTTACTCTGACTTTGTAGAAAAAAAAATAGGACAGGTAATAAAGGTAACACCAGGTATGTCCCTAGTATTAACAGAAACGTTGGTCTGGCACCTGCAATTAAGAGACTCACATGCACACTTTGGAACCTGCATATTAAGTTTCCATGTTGGTCAAGGGTCTGATCGAAATCGGCACACAAATGAATGGAGGATGCAATATTTGCATTCTGGACTGCATGCATGACAGCTGATTATTAAAAAAAGCATATTAGCTAGGTACAGCCAACTCTATGTCCAATGCCAGGGCCCGCAGCCGCTCGCGTACGGACCCGCCAGGGCCTGATCGCCGCCAGCGGAAATGGCTGTGAGGGGAGCTGGATGGGTAAGTGGCTCGGTCATTTATATATTTTTGGGGCACCCCCCTGCGCTTCACAGCCCCGCCATGCAACCAGTGCCAAGCAGGAACTGGGAGTTTAGGGTTAACGTAAATCCCTCCAGTCTTGCGCAGCTGAAAATAATCTTCATTTCCAAGGGGGAGGGCGGGGGAGGTTGCATTAGTTTAAGAGTTTCTGGCCGCTTGTAGTTCTTTTCTTTCTTCACAGTCGAACACATGTAACCCAATTTTCCTTCGATTGAGATGCATTTATTCAGTCTGACGCTCCTTTAAGAAATCTGCTGTGTAGTCATAAAAATACCCAAGATCCTCTTCTGCCTTTCCTATTGATGAGCTTTGGGCGCGTCCTCGCCAGGCCTTCTTGTGGTCCAGCACCGGCTCTTTGATCGCAGCGTTTAATTCAGGACTGTCGCGCAAGGATGTTATCTGCTGATTTGCGAAGGTCGCAAGTAAGCAGTTTACAGGAAATGAGGTGTGGTAGCTGCAAACCCTGTCTGCCTTCCTTGGAACTTATTGCAGCTGCCTTAACGAAGCAATATAGTTAACTAAAGCATTTACAGCCACTGTGCCTTTTGAGGCTTTTTATTCACCTTAATTGTATGCGAAGGGAGAAAAATGGCAGATATTAATGCTTATCTTTGTCCCAGCTCTGCTCGCTCCAGTTTTGCTTCACCGCAATCCCTGACGCCTATGAAATCATCGTGCCCTAAGAATGCCTCTGAATTACGTTAAACTTTGGAAAATTTAATGTGATACATGCATTTATAGAGTAAAAAAGTTTATAGTATTAAATGTAGTGTATCGCTGAAGTAAACATATGGGGATTGAATCTGCAATATCTAACCTAAAGAATATATTACATGTCCGTGTGCATGGAATATGTATAAAAAGAGCGTGCAGTCTGAATGGAATTTCCTATGACTGAGCCTCAACCCCAAAATAGTCCCAAATGTATTAGCTCTATATAGGGGAGGAAATGGATGAAGAAGAAATATTACCTGGAGACGCAAGGTAAGGATTTTCCCAAAATTAATACAAAGCAGACTTCTTTGCCTAAATCCACCCCTCACCCAGTCGAGTGACGCAACATATAGCTGCACAGTGTAACATAACCATTTTCTCACTTATGATGGTAAATGTAACCCAAAGCCTGGTCCAATTCCTTGTGCTAAACCTAACCTTAACCATAGCTCTAACCCTGAAGGTTATACTAACCCAGATATGTAAACATAATCCTAGCCCAGATGTAAGTGTACCCCTAATCACAAGGGTAAATCTAGCTAAAATTACGAAACATTACATCGTTCCAGCGATATCTGTAATGCTAACCCTAACCCTAGACCCAATGCCAAGTGTAACACAGGTTCTGCAGCACAAATTTTATACTTAATACAATATTATTCAGGGATGCTGTATTGTTAATCAATTACTGGAAAAACCAGCTGCATGCCAAGATGCAGAACTCTCTGTTTTCCCAGACATCTCCAATATCTCTGTCCCTGTGCACTGTGCCACTGTACTTCTGGAAGACAGCAGTTGGGCCATCGCTGAAAATATCAGAGGTGTCATGTTTACATGACTACTAGAGATTTTGGGCCCAATGAATGCATATATCATATCATATATGATATGATATCATATCATATGTCATATCATAATCATGCTCCCAACCCAAACCAATCCTACTATGTTCCAGACTTTTTGGGCCCCCTCACTCATACTGACTTCCCTCACCCATACGGCAGCCCCACTTTCCGGTGGCCTGAGCCCCAGTGGTCCTAAGGTGCGCAGACAGACTGCTGATGGGGCCCATCAATGGCATTGTTTCAGATTCTCTGGATGAAGATGTCTGTCTGACTGTCCTTCACACCACCTCTGAACACCTGTACAAGTGGAACATCTAATCTATAATATTATTTGCTGATTTCAGCACAGATTATAACACCATCCTGCTGGACAACCTGGTGGAAAACCTCCGGAAACTGGGCCTCAACAGCTACAGCTGGGTCCTGAGCTTCCTGGCAGAAAGACCCCAGGTGGTGAAGACCCATCCCCAGTGTTCATACACAGGGGCACTCCTCAAGGCCACTAGGCTGCACTTCCTCTTTGTCTATTACTTTAAGAAACTGTATAATCAACTTTGTAGATGACTCCACAAACATGTGTCATCACCAATAATGAACGCTAACAGGAGTGAAGCGGCAGAGCTGCTGGAAGGGTGCCACGGCATGCAGAGGTCTCTCCCTGTAAGCCATGTTCCTCATCAATGGCTAAGTCTGCACAAGTGCAATATTACTTCCATCGTGTGTGACTTGTGATGCGCTATTTGCGCTACAGTTGGATGTCTGTTATCTATTTGTATACTATAATTCTTTGTACTCTATGTGGCTGAACAAATAGGAATTTTGTTGCACATGGCCAATAAATCATCTTGAATCTATTGTATTGTTCCAGATCCTAGGAAAATATTTCTATCTATATTTTTAACTGACTTTATGCATGTTTCATGTTTTTTTCACTATAATGATATCACTAACTGTAACACTGGCCAAAACTGTAATTCCAACCCTAAGCCTAGCCATGATGCCAGTGTTAACATTTCCTATATTCCTAACTGAAACCCCAACCCTAAAGCAAACCTTAAGTCTAGCTCTAGCTGTAATGCCAGTGCAAAGCATCAACAGCCATGAAGGCAAAAGTGGTTTAACAGAATGATTTGTTTTAATAAAATAGCAAGAGCTGGGGTTAGAGGGGACCAGGATGGCTTTGACAAACCCTGGTCTTACTCCAGAGTGGCTGGGGAAAAGCTGTCCTTCTTATGTTCGCCTGCCTTGATTGCACTCGTGCTGTTTTGCTGCCACCTATTGACTGGGAGGTACGCTCAGTGAGACTAAGTAACGTTGTTGAGATGTTTAGTCGTCGGATGTTTTACTGGAGACGTTTGGATTAATGCCTTTCTCAGTGGATGAGCCTAAGTCTGCTTTAACCACTACTATACCTGTCACAGCACTGGAATCCAAAGTTCCCTTTGGCTCATGAACAGGAATGTCTACCCCAGTGCTGGTCAACCCATTAGGCAGGCCCAGAGTGGCCCACTAGGAGATTCAGGAGAATTCCCGGTGGGCCTCATAGCTGTTGTGCTGGTCAGAAACAAAATAACATGACAAGTTAAAAACACAGCTGGTCGGAAGCAAAATCATTTTACAACTTAAAACTCTACACCACCACTTTGTAATGTTAACCAGAGAGTTCTGCATATGCACACACATACACACACACACACACACACACACAAACTAGAGCACAGCTGCTCTGCGTAGAGAAACGTGCAAATCTGTGCTCATGTGTCAGTGCAATCACTTGTCATTAGAACTAATTGAGCGTGGTGCCTGGTTGTGGAAGTGCCTCAACTCATCAGTTACTATTGCTAATCACTGGATGTTTCTCAAATGAGGGATGTAAGAAAGTCCAGGCAGGGCTGAAAAAGTCAGACTGCTTTATCAGTTCAATATGCTATTTATTTATGTTCTACTTGAAATGTCAGTAATAAATTTATCAGATAAGACGTGAACTGTGGAATCACTCATCAAAGTTCCCACAGAACAAAGAGAAAATGGGACGTTTTTGGGCATAAATCTCCTGCGCTGTCCCACTCCATGTCTGCCATTAGGCGAAGCAGGTGGCCACCCAAAGCGGAGAGAAAACTCAAGCTTGCCCAGGGCTTCAGCCGGCAATGGACCACCCAGAACTGCCGTAAATCACTACTGAAAGAATGAACTGTGAATCAAAAAATAACTATGACAGTTTAATTTCTTATTATATTGTGAAAATGTGATATTACATGATAAATCCGCAAAAATCCAGAAAGAGTTGCATTTAATATTCAAAAAACTATACATTTAGAAAGTACTCTAAAATATGAAAAATGACAGAGTGTTCAAAGGCTGCAATTTAACTGAAGATTAATTCAATTTAGCAGAAGATAAATTAACATGATTACTTACTAGAATACTGATGAAGGATCAGACAGACAATACAGACTATCCACATTCAACCCTGAGCCACCAAAGAGATGTGACACAATGGGTAATGTGAGACTCAACATTAAAGCATGGATAGGTGATCCGACAGGTTGATAGACACCACAAACAGATCCTCAGTCAGCATTAAGAAATGAACAGTCAGAAAGATTGTCATTCAGTGTCCTTTAAGGCAAAGACAGATGAAATGACACACAGACCTTCAGTCGGCATTAAGGCATAGACAGACACCCTGCAGCACCCAATGAGAGATGTGCTTTGTGGTAAAGAGGTCTGCTTCAAACACCAGGCCCACCCCCATAGAGTTCCTCCTCATGGAGGTGGTGTACACAGGGGTCCGCAGTGTGTTCTGCATAGGAAATACACCGGAGTGAAGGTTTAGGCATTCCAGAGCTTCAAAAAGTTTAACAACGGTCCCTCGGGGCAGCAAAAACAGTAATGTGAAAGATGTTTATATATAAAGTTCATTAAAATGATCAAAGTTAATGTTAATAGGCTTAGTACTGCCAATGAGAGAACAGAAATCAGCAGGTTGCTTGTGGCTCTCTGGGTTAGGACTTTGTGCTTGGAATCATCTGCTAAATAGGGTGCTTATATTAAGGGAATGATGACACACTGCCCCCTACCTGTAACTTGAGGTGGTGTGCTTCAATGGGGATGACTTTGAGAATAGGCAATTGGACCACAAGCACTTTAGGCTTGCTACGCGCCAGACAGGCGTTTTCCACATCCCAGTCAGCACCTTCCAAGTACAGGCCTGACACGAAACAGCCTGGGAGAGCAGGACTATCATTACCACACAAGGCATTAAACCACAGATATACGAGTGTAAAACTGTCTTGAATATTAGTATAGATATGTGTATATAAATTTTTTATATCAGACATCAAAAAAAAAGAATATTTTCATTCCTAGATGAGAAATTTGTGGAACCATAATTTTTATGCAGTGAGCTCACCCTGCCCCGGTCGCTCGTTAACCTCCTCTTCAGATCTGTACTGCGTCACCTGTGTGTAGAGTGTGGACCGGTCCAGAGGCCAGCCATTTCTGCGGCAGGTGGCCTGGACCAGAGCTGTGAGATATGACTCTGGGATGTGCAGCCCTGATAGCCACATCACTTTGGGCTCTCCATCCTCTATCTGTGTGACCACACCAGACAGCGACACACACAGACACCATGAATTTAGTCTGCACGGCACAGCTGTGGTTTTTTAAGTGGACTTGATACTACTCTCTCCTGGAGATGCTATTGTCTCTGGAGTGGTCGAGACTCACCCAGGAGCTGTACTGATCAAACCTCCTTTGGAAATGAGGCATCCAGTTTCCTAGGGACTGCAGGGTGTCGGGAGCCAGCCTCCTCCAGATGGAGGGGATCTGTCCATTAAAGAGGGCACGACCCACTTCATCGAGCTCGCTGCTCATGCCCACCTCACCAGCCAGGGCCTGGGGCGCATAGAAAAGCACACATGGAACAACACTGAGGCAAATGCACATGTCCCTCTGACATGTTCATTTTTGCTCTATGGGCTATTGGTTTTATTGAGTAACTCAATGTGTAAAGAGAAGAGAGGCACTCACTCAGCCCTGCCTGTAGTCCTGTAGGTGTCTTGCCTAAACACTAGTGGTGTAATGGTACACAACATTCACCCCTTTCTGAATGTTGCTCAGGGGAAAATCACAAACACACAGCGGTTCCGCATTTGCTGCATTTGTTCAGTACATACGCGTACCAAACCAGAAGAGCCGCACCAAAAATTTTCAGTACAAATCCGTTACACTCCTACTAAACATACCAGGCTTTCCCTTGATCACCCTTCCCCCACCTGCCAAGCTCACCCTCTGCAGCTCAGCCAGTGATCGGCCCATTCGCAACACCAGCCTGTTGAAGCGTTCCAGCTCCTGCAGCAGCACAACCGAGGTGGGAGACACGGCGGGGCCCAGGCCTTTGCGGATCACATCCAGGTCGAAGCGCTCGGGCAGCTTGCTCTGGATATCACGCGCCACCTGGCCGATGTATTCCTCCCGGCTGATGCCCCCGCCAGTCTCACCTGGGAGGGGAACGATCATTGTAGGAGATACCAAAGTATCAAAGCCTATATTCAATTCTAGGAATGGGCAGAATTCTTAATGAATTTGTTCTCTCATATATACTTAGTGTGAGCACAACAGATATGATTTGTTGGTTAGGTTTACAAGCCCTGGGGGTATAAGGGATGCTGCATGTCAGATATA
>JAODKE010000043.1:37751998-37765322 GCA_026779605.1 Mormyrus hasselquistii
ACTGCTGGAGGAGGGTGGGTCGCATGGTTACCCGTCTGGGGCTGTAGTTCAATGAGGTGAGCCCACATGTCACGTGCAGCCTGTGTGTAGTAGCCGATCTCAGCATTGGGGTGCAGCCCAAACACTTCCGGCGTGTTGGCCAGTGGCAGGAGTTCAATCTCCGCTGGATGACACACAGCATCTTTCAGGCCTAGGCATGTGCTGAAATGCGACTTGCAAAATCTCTTTACTTCGTTCTTTTTGCTTCATATAAGATATAATCAAAAGACTGGGTATTTTTTGCACAAACAAACTGCTGTACCACATCTCTCCTAAGCAATATCAAAGGGTTGGTAAAGACTTCATCAATTGATAAAGACTGCAACACACCAACATAGGTCTCCTTGAAGCCATCGGGTGGAATCCTGTAGTCGACCTCGTCATTGTGGAAGAAGTGAAATGGCTGGAAGGTGTCAAAGATGAAGTCTCCAAGGTATTCGTCCATGTAGACAGTGAGGATCCTCCGGTCGAAGCTGTCGATGGCGCGGCCCCCATACATCACCTGGGGGTGGGGGGACAGGTTGGTGGGACCAGAAACAAAGCTAACATTTCTTGGTGCAGGATTTATAGTTAAGAAGCAGCTTGTAGCAGGATGAAGGAAGTATTGTGGAAAATCATGAACCCCCCCCAGCATTCCGTCTCCTAGAAGACTACTTAACCTTTTTTTAGTCACATGATCAATGGGTATGTTTTTGCTTTGGTTTAGTACATCTGTCATTCAATTCAAGGTGCGATGAACTTACTGAATTACCTATTGAACAAAGCAGACTCACCTCCCCAATGAGGTATTTCAGGCTCCCCCATGGGATTCTGTCATCCCCTTGAGTATGTGCTTTGGTCAGGTACGTGTTCAGGATTTCCATGCACACCTGAGAAACCAGGATTCACAGATCATAGATCAAAACATCACATTTTCACCATTATTTGATCATTTTATTTGGACTTCCACTACAAACGTTTCTGAAAGCTTAGGGAAGACAGTAGATGATTCGGTGACCCCACCTGAAAGTCTGATTCGTTGAAGTCGTATGGAACATTCCAGCCAATCTTGCCATACTTACGGCGCTCCTGCACCACACCATGGAAGAAGGCCAGCACATAGACTAGGCTACGGTAGGCTGGATGGGGGCACTTCATCAGCGTTTCATTGGAAATCTTAAAGTAGGTGGCCCTCATGTTCAGTTTTAGCCCATTGGGTGGCTCTGTAACCACCTGTGTTAGGGGAGAAGACCAGGCAACCAGACTGCTGTTCAATTTCCATCTGACTGAAAGCAAAGTGAATTACCAAGGGGGACCTCTTGGTAGGGTTTCCAGACACCCCATGAAGTTTATTTGAGGCTATGGATCTGCTTCAAGGTGACATGCAGGAGTTTGTACCTTGAGGGACTTTTGCAGGATGCCAATAGGAAAGTCTTTGATAGGGTCGGTGGTGAGCCATAGCCGGAAGTCAGGGTGGGGCTTTGTGATCCTCTCCAGTGCCTTTTCCAGCTCCTTTAGCCATTTCACCAACAGGTGACAGTTCTGTAACATCAACCACTGTCCTCGTGACACAGCTGTCTCCAACAACTTCAGCGCCACCTGATGGATACATATAAACATATACCCACACTGAGGTTTTAAGAACAGTCATTTCTGTGTCTTCAAAGCCTGTAGGGTCAAGTAAGGCCCAAAAAACATCTGCATCATGCCCAGACTGAAATCCTACCCCATACCTTCTCCTGTCCCTGCCCCATAGCCAGGAACCTAATTCTGCTATCCCCGAATCCCGACTTTTCAGCCAGCTTTATGAGATCACTGGCAGGATCTGAGCCAGGGCTTAGGATGAAGATGATTGGGGAGTTTGGAGTACTCTGCTCAAAGATTGCCTCAAAACTTATCACTGGTGGTTGTACATACCTAGGGGGCAACAGAAGAGAGTGAAAACATGGATTCAAACTTGGCTTTGAAGCTGGTAAATTCTAAATTTAAACATCAAACATATTCAAGAAGTGGATGAATAAATCCAATTGTTTCCACCCACTTCTCTCCCATGGTAATTGTAACGTAGTCAGCAACTGCACGATAAACTCGATCCACACGGAAACAACGCAGCAACAGGAGTCTCTGGAAGGTGGTCAGCTTGTCTTCATACATCATTGGAAAAGGAGCTTGCTCCAGAGCGTCCAAGTCATACCACTGAAAAGAAAAAACAATTAAGGGAACATTATGATAGACTATGATAGAAGTAAGAAGAGGGAAATGTACCAGGTGGCCAGACCCACCATTTTCCATTGATCTGTGTGCTTCTCCACATCATCGGGCAAAGTGCCAAATTGAGCTGGGAAAAGCTCAGAGAGCCGAATGATGTCCTCCCAGCCCTGGTCTGGCAGCCACAGGCACGGCTTCTTTCGCTTGCTTTTCTCGAGGGACATATTCCCTATTGAGGAATGGGACACAGGAAGTTACATCAAGGAAATCTGAAGTGTGTAAAGAAACAAGTACAGCTTTGAGTGTATTCCAAGCTTGGGTTCTTCTTAAGCAGTTTCCAGCACATTTTAGGTTTCCTTGACCCTGTTCTATTTCCTAGCAACCCTGCTGTGCACCTGTTCTGCCCATGTGGTTCATCACTGTTACCATATACTGTGAGTGTGCCAGAGAGACCATTTGACATGTGGTATAGTTCTCGAGAATGGTCACCCTTCAGAAAGAAGTCCAGCTCTTCCTGTGGTGCTCGGCCCTCAAGCTGCTCGATCTTAACAGTCATGTTGAACGAAAATAGAAGCTTGTGTCTCTCAAAGAGTCCTGGGTGGTGAGAAAGGAGCAGTAGGTGTTATAGCAGTTAAAGACATGGACCTCTAACCTGGAGGGTGCCTATTCAATTCCTCTTGAGTAACATACTCAAACTTTGGGTGTAAACCATGTTTCAGCATAAAATGGGCGTTACACAGTTTATGGTAACGCATTACATTAAGTGAACCTTCATAATGCATTAATAATACATTCATAGAATATTCATAAGCAGCATGGAAGTACACCTTAATACCCTAACATCCCCTAACAGCTTTAATATAATTGAATACAATAAAATCCCGTTATAACGGACTTCAAGGGACCTGGCAAAACAGTCTGTTATATCCATAGTCCGTTACATCCAGAGATGCTGTATGCCTAGAACACAACTACAGGACACCATTTACTCATGCCACACCCCAGCATATAGTAATACAACTTTATCTGACTAGTTGGATGACTATTAATAATCCCGACTACGTATCAATGCTGGATATCACTGGCACGCCATGCGCCTTGTAGGCGGAGCCTGTATGTCCGTTATAGCCACACAAAACTACAGCTAAAAGAGGCCCTGTCGACCAAATTGTTTGCAATATAAAAGCATTATGAATGTACAGTTAATGTAATGCGTTACCCAGTTTATGACATGCCAGATAAACACTGCCTAATATTCCCCCTTTTTACCAGTACAGCCATAGTTGTAGACGTTGTATGTGAGGGTGTTCATGATGTTCTTCAGCCTTCTGGGTAGTGAGGAATCGGGCAGAGACTTGCACAGAGAGTAGTCAAACACCTCCAGGAAGGAGGACAGCGAGTACTGGTACATGCTGTTCACCAAGGCCATCTCCGCCAGCACAAAAAAGAGGATGGCTCCCCGTTTGGCTGCTGGCCGGTAACCGTCTCGCAGCTTGTCAATGTCTGCTGAGGTTGTCTCTGCAAGCTTCAGCTTCTCAAACACCTGCACATTTGATACATAGGTTAATAACAATATTCTTTTCTGCAGTTCAGCACTCTGAAAGGTGTAGTACGATTAAGAGGGAAGCCTATTTTCCTGTATTTTATTGTTTGTGTGCTGTCCAATGGTCTCCTATCCTGGGTAAGCTGTTCCTCGCCTTGTGTTTCTTGAGATTGCCTCACTAAGACCCCATACTAGGTAAATAATTATGGAAGACAGATGTTTCACAAAATCTAAAGGTTTCCTTCTCCCCGTTCACCGGGAAGATACTACCAAGGATCTCTCTTCTGTGCTCCTTACCTCACTGGCTTTTGCCTTGGTCTCCTCCAGCATATGCACCAGCTCCACGTTGTCCAGCATGTTGCCCGTGGAGGTGGCCAGCTCACGCAACAGCGAGTCCTCCAAGTCCTTTAGCAGATGCTTGTTTTCACTGGTCTCCTGTATCAGCCGCTCCCTCTGCTCCTCCAGCTCCTTGCGCTCAAAGCCCACAATCACACTCAGCAGCTGGTCCTCCAGCCCCTTCAGAGTGACTGATGAACAAATACATGCATTTCTGGGTTCTGTTCAGATGTAAAATACTATACATCTACTGAATCCTTATTAAAATAATCAATTTCCTACCAGTATAATTGATGACCATTGCCTTCCCAAAAACCGAAGGTGAATATTTGGGGTTGGCCAACTTTGTGTTAAGGTAAAGTTTGAAGTTGGGGTCATAATCCACCTCCTTGTCTCCAAGTACAATGACCTGCCGCCCCTGTGGCCCCTTAATGTTCTTCTCGAGGACATTGTCTATGACTGGGTCAATGTATTCATCTACATCCTGGAACAGGAAGGGGAAGCCATACTTGATGGCCATCTCAAGCTGCTTCAGGAAGTCTGGATCATTGAAAGAGGAGACCTATGAAAAAATGTACATAAAACCCACAGTTAGAAATGACCATGAACTGCTTTTTTTTATAGATCCATATCAGTAAAATAAGCAGAAAATTCAACTAGCCACAAGAAGGAAGTATTTGAATGAGCTCAAATAATGTTTTGCAATGGGAATATGAAGCCAGCTTAGATACAGGAATGGTTTGGATGAAGATGATTTATCACCTTTAGGTTGTTCTTCTCCTCCTTCTTCTTGATCCACTTCAGCGCTTGCTGCTGGGGGTCGATGCACATGGGGAAGCGGCTGGCTCTTGTGGTCAGGATCCCGTTCTGCACTGACAGCTCGTCCGGGGGCAATCCCTCTGAGCCCCACCTGGGGGAGAGTCACGCAACCAGCGTTGGCATGCACACACAGACCCCCTCCATCCCTGACCACGCCTCCCTCTGCCCACGAACCTGCTGATTTCCACCTCATCAGTCAGCAGACTCTCCACACGGAAGGGCTGGCTGAGCGGGATGCCTCGCTCCCGCACATCCCGCTGCCAAACCTGGTAGACCATCTCGCTGCGGAAGTCCCAGCTAAAGGCACCCTCGTAGCTCAGGAAGGCAGCACATATCAGGCAGTCGCCCAGGAGCTGGACACGACGCTGCCTCAGCTCTTCCAGGTCATCCGTCCAGCTGGAAGGACAGGGAGAATGAACAGGGCATGGGACGTCAGCAGCTGAGCTGCACCTCCCACCCACGGGAGCCTGTCCTCGCTGAGGATCACTGGACCAGCATATGAAACACAGCTAACACAGAACATTCATATGGTTTGTGTTTTGCAAGCAATTTGCTTTCTGCAAGCTGAAACCTACTTTAAACTGCCAAGAGCCTCAGGATTTGAGCCCTGTTGAGTCCTTCTTGGGCTCTTAATGTGTTAATAAGTAGTATGACAACCTGTACTGTATATGAACCAGGTCTTGGGGGCTAGGAGTTGATCTCAGTATTAAGTAATGATGGCCACATGAAGCTTCATAAACTGTTAACTGTGTTTTCTGACCCAAGTAGATGGTGCTCTCTGTTCAAAAAAGGTCTCAAAGCATGCCCCAAAGCAAACCAAGAGCACCATCTAGTGGGGTCAAAAAATACAGCAAATGGTTCATGAAGCTTCATACAGCCATCAGTAGTACTAAGCCATGAATACTCCTCCCGCTCACCGCTGGTTTTCAGAGCCCAGGCCTGAGATGAGCTTGTCAGCCGCGATCAGCCTCCTTTCCATGACCTCAGCCTCATCCTGCAGCAGTTGCTTCTCCTCCCTGGCGCCTGTGTACTTCTCCCCCAGTGCCTGCAGCTCCCTCTGGATGGCGCTCAGCTCATTCTGGATCCGTTCCAGCTCTTGTTTGCTCTGGAAGAAATTCTTCTCCAGCCGTGCGACCTGCAGAGAGAAGGTCCATGGAGCCGCTGCATTTTGTGGAGTCGTCTGCTCGGTCCCTTGAAGAGCACATAGGACGATACAGACCTTATCTCGCTTAGGCTTGATCTCCTTGGCAACATCGCAGTAGCCCATCACAGCCTCCACAAACTTCAGCATTCCTGAACCGGCCTTGCTGATGGACTGCATCTCCTCAAAGCTGGTGTTGAGGGTCTTCAGGAAGCCTGACATGGGCAGTTAAGTAAATTTATACAAAAACCATCAGACATTTCTGTATGTACATACCAGTTTGAACAATTTAATATACCATCTATTTTATCAGTTCAATACCATATTAAAACTGTAATATTTTAATATACCATCAGTTCATCTGAGAAATTAAAAAAAAGCACTATACAAAATTATTTATTACATTGATATTTGAAGCTCATTCTATTGTATCATTGTACTATTCAAAATATACAATGCTTGACCTGTTAATATCAGAGCTTAAAAATAATTTAATTAAACCTATGGCGGATGATGTTTGTGTGAGGTTAGCCAACCCAAGGAATTCGAGGGGCCCAGTTGGCACCATTTTATTCTAACCATAACTGTTCTATGAATCTGCAAAACTGTTAATAACCTTTGGAAAGGATGCTGTACTGTACAAAGATAACTAAGATACCCTCTGGGAATTTCAAAGGATAAAGGGAACAGAAGCCACAATGTGGTACCTTTGACTGTCTTGACCTGACTGGAGGTGATAGAGTCACAGTCCATGTCCATTAAAGACCGCAAGAAGTTGGCCTCTGACATCATGCCCTTTGCCGTCTTCCAGCTGATCTCCTTGTAGCCACGCATCACCAAGATGCACTCACACACAACCTGCACCTGCTTGGGCGGCTTCGCAAACGACCTGCAGCCACACAGGCGGGAGCGAACAGGGTGTGAAGTTTTAATCAATTTTCTTTCATCGTCAGTACATCTGTTCTTCCGTCTAACCTCCATACAGCTTCGGGAGGGTCACAGAGACTATTTCAGGAGGCACAGGGCATACAACAAGAAACACCTTTGGAAGCAAGTCCATCACAGGGCGCACACTCATTCATACACACACAAAAGGGCAATTTAGAGAAACATACTGTACAGAAGCAGGATTCAAACCCCCAGTCTTGAAGTGTGCTTTTATCAAATGAATATCTGTTTCTACAGCCACACAGGCCTGCAGCCCTTTCCTGCAACCTGGCATGAATTATTACTCATTACGCTGACCACATGGTGACCTCATAGTTTATAGTTTTATTTTGCTCATGGATGTTTATGAGGTTCTTCATAATTAAAGTTTAAATACAGCTACGCGAAAGCAACACACAGTATTTCCTTATTAGAACTATTTGTACTTTTTAAAGCAACACAGGAACGCACCGAACATGCAGCACAGCAAATGTGACTATTTCAGTTTGCAGTTGCATAGGGAAACCTCAGGTGAGGTGCTCTGGGTTTCTGCTTCTGGAGAATCACACACTGTGCATAATTACTGCTGGCTGGAGCACAAAACAAGCTTTTTGGAGAGATTAACTTCAGATTTACGTTAAATTACTAGCTCTTAACTGTTTTATCTCAACTACAGACCGCTGCCAGTTCACAAAAATTATGAGTGTAACTTATGAGCCAGTACAGTATAAACAACAGAGTAAACCAATCAATAGTTAATCGACTTTGTTAGTTAGCAGGCCAAATGTTATGCCTGTGTTATGTCAATGGCTTAAGGTTACAATCCCGGGTGTTTTGCCCCAACGTCCACCTGATCTCTGTGACGTCGGACTTGTCCAGGTCCTGCAGAGCGATGCGGGCCGCCTCCAAGGCTGGCAGGGCCTCTGCCAGCGAGCTCTCTGCATCTTTCTTCTCAATGGCAATGACCTTGTTCTGCTCCTCGATCTCCCTTGCTTTGTCCTCCGCCAGCTTCTTCTTCTCCTCCGCTGCGTATATTTGCAGTTCCAATATTTCAAGTCATTTATTTCATCACTAATAAATCAGCACACATGTATAACGTAATGATTATTATGAGCACAACAATATCGCAAACTCGCAAACATGCAAAAAGCAGCAGTCATTGCAAAAAACAATACAAATACAAATATAAAAATCTTTTCACAGAAAATAGTTACGGTATATTTTCTTCCATCTACTCTTCCAAACGCTGACCGATTTTTAGTTTAATTGAGAAGTGTCAAAATTAAGCAATGAAACACATTCAAGAGTTGCGCACCAAGCAGGTCTAGATAAGAGCCCAAAAACTCACCAAGGACACTATCCATCCCAAAAAATGGACTTCTTTGTAAATGCCTCTGCGGTAACATGGCCCAAGAAGAGGAGCCTCTACCCTCAGACAACCAGGATAATAAACATAGGCACTACTAAGATCTCCTGGCCCCTTTCGCAGATAAATCACATATATATTTATACTTCTCCATGTGCATCACAGTCTTGGCCACTAATGAACCTGCATTTCACTGAACTTTGTATCTGAAAACCATATATGTGACAAATAAAGTAATCCTGAATCCTGATAAGCTCAACAAGTTTCTAGAAAGACTCTTACCCACAGCAGTGTTGGTGGAAATTTCTTGCAGGAGCCCTTCACAGGCAGAGGACTTCTCAGCAAGGACCACCTTCTGCTCCGCCAGCTTGGTGTTAAGCTGGGCTAGCTGAATGCTCGCCTCCTTCAGCTTATCCAGCCCTCCTTCCAGGCGTCTGCACTGGGCTGAAAAGCCAGAACGTGGGAGATGTGGATACATGGCCCACATTCCACCAACCTGTCCCAGCCACTGAAAAAGGGGTCCACATACCCAGTATGTACTGGTCTTTGTCCTTCAGCAGGCTGATATAGGTGCTGATGAAATCCAGGTAGTTCTTTGGAGTCACAAAGTTGCTGCGGCGCAGTTTCTGCAGGAATTTCTTGCTGTATTCCCCAACGGAGCCATGCACCATGCAGACGTGGCTGATGACCGCCTCCACGTGTGCGCTGGGTAGCATGGGGTTTTCGCCTGTGGCACAACGGCAGGTTCTTTTTTTAGGGTGTGATTTGTACATGTAACAATGTAATGATTAACATGAGTGCATTGCTATTTGGGAGTATCAGTATGTTACATGAAAAATAAGTGGACAGTGTTATTATAAATTGAAAACCTAACATATATTTCCAACAGGTTTCATGTAGTTTTATCCCAAATACTGTTTCATTTGTGCATATGTTGAGTGGTATATCGTTGTACAGTTGTTTTATGTACAGTCTTAATGTACAGTACACTGCTGTACTGTTCTTTTACGTGCATTTTGCATTTATATAATGTACTGCATTGCTGATAGGAACTAGTTCAAATGACCAGTAAATGACGACAGCTGCGGGATTACCTAGGAAGGACTGGGCCACTGCGTGCAGAGCTTGGGGTGGCCAGGGTAAGAACCAGTCGATTCCGGTATTATTCACCAGCCCTGAGACAGAAACATGAGGTCAGTCTGGAGAGCCTCTGCTGAAAGGTGGCAGAAGATGGATGAGCAAACAAGATACGTGGTTAGACAAAATGGAAGAAATGGAAGAACAAGGGTGGAAAGCCTTATTCCACATTGGTCCCTACTATTGTCATAGGCAACATACTACACCTCAATAATTCCGCTTAATTCCTAAAGCTACAGTAATCGTAGATAATGAAAGAAAATAGCATTATATCGCTTAAATATACAGTATATCTACATATGGATATATTCAGAAGCATTTCAGGATTAATAAAGCTGTTCAATGGTATTACATCAAGAGATCCAATCACTACATTCCCTGGAAGCTCTAATGCACAATATGGTACCTGGGAAGTTCCTGCAGCGTGTCCGCAATGTGTCCCCCACTGGGGACATGCCCAGGACAATGTGGAGATTGTTGGCGCTCTTGTTGACAAAGTACTGCCAGATGTTCTCCTTGGATGGCCCGACACCCATCTTCAGGGCTTCGTCACGAAGTTGGCCCAGGATAGACTCTTTCTCCTCATCAGGGAACAATGCAGGAACAATGCCTGTGACACCGAATGCCAAACTCTGGGTACACTCACAAAAGGATCAGGAAAAACTTTACTTCTAAGGCTTATAAGAAACCCACTAACTAAACCCATGTCCATATTGTGTGTTTGCTCGGAGTTCAGTGGTTCTAATAATGCATCCAGATGTTTTTTGACTGATTCCAGAGATTTGGCCTTCACTGCAGTGCAAGTTTGTTTCGTACCGTTAACATGAATATAGGACCGATTCTGACATTCTGCCTGAGAATGCCTAAGAACACTGAAACTCATCCCAATATTTCAGGGGTCTAACATGAATTACCACCAGAATTATGGAAAGCTGAGTCCACAGTGTTACCTGAGGTGAGCATGTTGTTGATGAGCTCCAGGAAGCCCTCCTCTGCCACGTGAGCATCAGTGAAGAGGAACACCATCTTCTTGTTCTCAATGCCCAGCTTAAGGTACAATGTTCTAAGGTCTTCACGGAAGTTGGTCTCCCCATAACCTCGACTCAGCACAATTTCAAACACCTGGAAAAGCACCCGTTTAACCAAATGGACCACAAACTGGAATGAGTATCAGAGAGTCAACAAAGTGGAAATGAACAGCAATTGGATAGCAGTGTTTTTGCTCACCTCACAGCCCGCGGTGAAAGCTGAGAGTTTTGTGAGGGACTGCTTGCCTGAGCCTCCGACCCCCACCAGCAGAGCGTGTCCACGGTTCATGCGGATGATGCGGTGCACGCGTGTCAAGTGCTCGAGAGCGTCGTCAAATAGAACCAGGTTCATGCATGTTTTGGTCTCATTGTACTCCTCTAGGATCTCCTGCAGAAGCAGCAGTTAAGGGATATATCAATGTAATCAATACAACAGTCATTACTATGAGTAGAGGCTTCATGAAAGTATTTTATATTTATGAACAGTGGGTTTATTAATGCATTTATTTAGATCTACAAGATCTACAACATTATGGACAGCATGGTGGCTTTGTGGTAGCCTGGCATCCCAACCAGGCTGTACCCCAGCCTTGTTCCCTGTGCTGCCTGCGTTTACCCCGACCTGGATAAACAGTAGGAAGGTGGACAAATGGAAGATAATAAATTTTAGAGTTTATGAAAACCTGAAACAAGGCTTTGGAGGCGTCATAGTCCTGGATATCTTCATACACTCGAAGTTCTGGTTCGTTGAGGGCTGTCCTATAGTCTCCAAACAGAATAGGATCCCTCACAGCAAACTCAAGTTCTTCCTTGAAATGCTCCTCTATCAGGCTCTTAATGTGGCCTTGGACCTGGTAGAGAAACCATAATATAGGTACAGGAGCTGAAGGACATCAACCCATTTTCAAAGCAGTTGGCTGAGCATCAAGCCAATGTGCCAGAAATGGAAAAGAAAGCGTCATAGGTCAAACATACTAGTGCTTTGTCAGTCTCGTTGATGAGTCTGTCGTGGAATACCCGCAGGCTCTCATTCCTCCACACGCGCACGAACTGGGCAACACTCAAGAACCTGGCAAAGCAGACAGGGAGAGTCAAATTTAATGTGCGACGTGACATACTTAGGCAATGAGATGGAATATGGAAGCAGATGCGAAGCTTGGGTTACCGCTCAGAGTTGGTCAGAGTCAAGCCGTTGTACACCCTGGACAGGTCCCTGAGGTTAAAGATGTAGTGGAACTTAGAGGGTGTTGGGGGCAGGTCCTTAACAATGTTCTTGTATAGCTCCAAAGTGCAAAATGTCAACTTGTCACATATCTGTTGTATGTAATCCTCAAATGTCTGTGGAAAACCAGAGCAGACACTTCTTCTTGGCTTCCATACATACTTCTCTCAGTACTACACAATAAACAGTGTACTGGACTAATGATTACAGACAAGCTGAAACTAAAATCCCAGGTCTTGAAATGTTTTAGTAAAATATGCTCTTTATAAAATTACACAGAACTTTGAATAAGAGCTCTCATATGTGCATGATAAAACAGTAACAATTACAACCTAAAATAAATTTGCATCGCAAGAAGAAAATAATATTGCTGTGTTGTAATGTTTATGGTCAATCACCTTGGTGTGGCCCTTAAGGATAGAGGCATAAATCAGATGCAAGGCCTCCTCTTTGGGGAAGGAGACATTAAAGACACTGAAGAGTGAGAGGAAGCGTGGGTCCACCTCGTTGCGGCCTCCCCCTGCCTTCCCCATGGCGGCAATGAAACCCAGGTCCTTCAGAACCTTATAGTTCAGCTCTTTGCTCCTGTCATACATGCCGCCTCGGTCCAGCAATAGCTTGAGTAGGGCGATAGGCTGCTGAGTGCCATACTCATCCACCTGAGTGGGAACACAGGGATGTTAAGGATACAGGAGAGGGACAGAACTGGAAGGAAAAGGCCAAAGGAAGAATGGACAGGGAAGACAGCTCACCCTTGGCATGTTGAGGTCATCTATGAAGACCAGAAGTCTCTTTCCCATAGGAGGACCATATGTCTCCTTGGTTCTCTTCTCCACATTGGCTTCCAGGTTCCTCTGTAGGTCCATGGAAGTTGTCCGCGAAGAGAAGTTGATCATTAATATCATCTGAAAAGTGAAGAAATAAGGAATACATTATGACACAGGAAGGTCTCATTGACTAGGTTGTACCAGTTTTTCATGGTCATAACTAATACTACTACTAGAGTTGTTATTATAATTATTGTGCTCTTCATTAATGTTTTAGTGAGTTTGTTGTGTTTTGTAATTCATTTTTCTAAAGAAAGAATAAATGTTAACCACTTAACAGTCTACTTACAGTTGAGTCTGTGTTAAGGTTCTTTAGAAAGTTCTGTGTTGTGGCTGTTTTAGAGGTACCAGACTCCCCCACCAATACCATAGGGTGTTTTATCTTCACCATTTGTTCCAACAGCCAGCTGACCCGTGTGGTGTCTACGGTGGGTACTGAAGAGAGGGTGATAGACAGCATACTTTGTGCACTAGAAGACAAACAGTTCTAGATGTTGAGCTTTTGCTGTGGAACACAAATTGGTCTTTTATGCTGAGGCTATCTAGGACAGAATTACTAGCTAATTTGAAACACTTGAAGAATCAAAAAGGCCAATACTATAAGCAGAATCAGACTGGATTTATGGAAGGCAGTGGCAAAGAAGAGGTTGCTGGCAAACGTCTGTCTATCCATCCATCCATCCATCCATCCATCCATCCATCCATCATCATTATTTACAGACATACTATCACAAATGGAGAATATCTAGTAA
>JAODKE010000043.1:37774976-37790106 GCA_026779605.1 Mormyrus hasselquistii
TATAGTCGGGTGCGGCGTATATATGGAACAATCTGTATTTTTCCCCAAATTTAGCTGGTGCGGCTTATATTCAGGTGTGCCTTATAGTCCGGAAATTACAGTACTAAAAAGTAATAGGTTTTATCACATTATGGAGACATTTGCTCCCCACAATGTGGTAAATACAAACCAACACACAAACCAAACGCACAAATTAATTTAGACCGCAGTGTGATCTTCATGAATATGCATTTGATTCTATTAAAATCTTCTACACAAGAACAGAAATTAAAATTGTTCCCATGGTGGTCCCAAAGAACACTGACCTCTATGACCTCACTAATGAGAGACAGGTTCTTCTCCCACTGCTGTACAGTGTCCAGAAAGGGCCCAACAAACCGGCTGCTGGCCATACTCTGTAGGTTCATGGTATTGTCATCCAGGTTCTGCAGGATCTCCTCGACAGCCCCCAGTATGGAGCCACGCTCCTGTGTGCCTTTGATGTAGCGCTGCACGCTGAACTTCATATTCTCCCAGGTGTCCACCACCTCCTTCACTCCCTGTAATTAAAAAAACACAGAAATATCTATGACATCTATATTCATATTAAACATCAGTGTATGTAAGCATCTTTTAGAGTGTAAAACACTAAATGCACAAATGTCTACTGGGGGTGGTGTCTGATTCAGTGGGTGAGGCCTCTTAATTATGATCAGAAAGTTGTTCAGTTTAGACCCCGTCCTTTGCAGAATAATAAATGGCTGATCCTGCACTTGGAGCCCAATTTTGGCTTTATACTTGGTCCTCATACTAGTGCCAAATGGCAAACAAAGCATCTTTGCATTTCATCATTTCACCACCTTCTCAATACTGAGCTCCTTGACAGCAGAGGTGACAATATCGCTGATGACGCCAGCATATTTGTGCAGCTCCATGGCGAACATGTTCTCCAGGGTGAAGGTGTCATGGTTCATCTCGAAGCTTGTACCTGTTCGCTCCATCAGTTCTCTCCAGTGCCTGAGTGGGAAAAGTAGGCCCCACGCAGGCTGAATATAGGGTAAGGATAAAACGTGCAAAATACCCCAGAGGATTATATATTACACTTGCAGGGGAAAGACCATTGAAGGTCAGAATAAAGCACATAATTTGTGGGTTAGAAGGATCATCTGGAGCCTGACCTGTCCCTTAACGCCTCATTCTTCAGGTCCAGAAGCAGGGGCAGACACTCCCTGAACTCCCTCAAGCGACCCTCCAGAAAGAAGGCCGGCGGAAGGACTCGCACGTCCTTGGGAAGCATGCGGAGACTTTTATAGAAACCTTCTATGCCTTCCTGTAGCAGACCGATGTTCAGGTTCACCCACAACATCTGAGACCACTTCATCTGGGCTGCCTGGGAGACACACAAAATGAAGAACTCAGAAGCCACGTAATTCTCAGGGTGCAGAGAAGGTGTTGGACCATCATGATGAAGAGCAAACATACAGAGGTGAAATTACACTAAGGAGAAAGTTCCAGTGGGAGAAAAGAGCCTCACTGGCTCTATGGGGCAGGCATGCTGTATGGCGTGTTGTACCTCACTCCATACAGTAGGTGGCAACAGTATGTATTGGTGTCCCATTGTAATAATGGAGATGAAGAGGCGAGTGGTGGGAATCGTAGTCAGGGGTGTCATGTAAGCCAAAATTCTGAGGGGGCACAATTAGAGTGCTCCCCCAATAAACAAATAGACAAACAAACAAATAAATACATAAATAATGACACAATTTCCTGTAATTTGACAGGACTTGGGCTAAATACTGAAAATTTTCTTGAATTCAGTGTTTTAACTATAATTTGTGACAGCGGTCGTAAAAACAAAAATCAGCTGACTGTCATGATATTCACAGAGTTCCCCTTTACTAATATTAAACAGGATGCTATGCTATTACAAGTCATGACTAGATAGTGAGTCAGAAGGCTAAACACCCGGATGGCTACATTTAGCTGGTACTAACCAACTGTCTTACAAAGCAAACTATGCCTGTATTTATCAAATACAACTGTCTATAAATAATCATTTATTTATTCATTTTCACACAAAAGGGATTGATCCTGATGCTCTAACTACTAACAACATCAGACTGTTAATTACTTGGTGTACTGATGTACAGTAGAGTTTTGAATGTGCGCATACCTGCTGTCGTGAACTTTTAAAGAAACCCATAACACAGGAAAAGACGATATAAAAACAGTAATGAAATAGAAATATATTAAAATTCAAATATCAAAAATCTGAATTTGGCATGGTGCCACTGCCCGCTCTAGTAATTGCAGACAGAGGCGCAGAAGAAATTGGGAAATTTCAGAAGCCTCAGGCATGTCTAGCAATTTTCATTAGATTACTTATAATGCAGTTACTATATATTATATATACCTATATTACATATCATGCAGTCATAATGCAGTTCATTAGATTAGATTAGAGGTAATAAGGAGGAAGCACTGTGACAGAAATGAGCCAAGATGACTTTTACTTTCTCATTGGAACCACCATGACAGAGAATCCGTGGCCTTTCAGTAGGACTCCTGACTTACAATGATTACATCTACCACTCGGCCTGCAGTTGATACTGCTGTCCACTTACCTTCTGGGCCTTGTAGATGTGGTAGATCTGCTGCAGGCCCCTTATCTCCTTCTGCACGTCGAGCAGCTCTGGGTACATGGTGAAGGGCAGGTCGAAGAGCTTTTCAGCGTTACTCAGCTCCTGGCGGCTGGTCTCTATGCTCGCAAGCTCCGCCTCGTACAATTTCAGCAACGCCACTCCTGCCGGCGGAGAAGAGGACTCAGGTCAGCTCTGCAGTGCTTGGAGTCTGCAAGGTGCTGCGGTGGAGACTCACCTTTCTCCATGTCGTCCCCTGCTGCACCCGGGCCCCGGATGCTGAAGTTCTGTGCAAACACCGAGAGCTCCTGCTTGAATGTCTGAATCTGCTCCTTCGTGATCTGGGGACGCATTACACACGAAGGCTGGGAGTGAGTTTCTTGGGAATCATGAGATGTTCAGTACCATGGCTGCATTTCTAATTGTACATACTTACCATGCTACAGACAATGTCTGTCTCATATTAAAATGTGGATGGTGGGTGGGGTCACTTACTTCAGTGAACTTCTTTTTGACTTGACCCAAGCTGCGCTCCACTTGTCGTGACTCAGCTAGTAAATCGTTCCACAGCTGCCTGATGTTCCCCACAAGTACCATCTCCTCCTCTGTCACCTTGGTGACAAGGAAACAACAAAAGCATTAAATATTCAGTTCTGTAAATTTGCTTTCAATAAAAAGAATTACTAGGATTGTGCACATTCAAAATACTGAATGTTTTTGGTGGACTAAAAATAAAATAAATAAATAATAATCTAACCACCAGTCTTGCATAAACACTTTTCCAATGCAGGGTCAGTGTGAGGAAGAAGAAGAAGAATCCTCTCCATTATTTAACAGGAACACTCTCCCACCAGCTATAGTGGGACTTGGGATGAATGCATTAAGGACTCTCACCGCCACTTTGTACATGCCCAGGGTCCTGTATCTCTCCTGAATGTCGATGAATTGCATCTCCATTGACAGCGACATGTCTCTTATGTCAGTGATTGTGCCCAGCACAAATTTCAGGTCCTTTAATGTGTCTGGCCTCCTCTTTAGACACTCTGACAGCCTCTGAAGGGCAAACATGCATAAACACACAAGCAAAAGTGCACACAGACATAAAAAACTACACCCAGATTCATTCATGTTCTCTACATTACATATATCAACAGAGAGTATCCAGTTTACGCATCTTGGAAAACATTTCAGCTGATTCAATATTCATTTCTCAGGGTGATGGGGAAATTAGAGAGACACTCTCTTTTCCATAAAAAGCACCTCACTTTACCAGGCTGGCCCTAATTAAAGGTACAGTACCTGCAGCCTGTCACGCAGGCTGAAGAGGTCCTCCTGGGCAGACTGGTTGAGCAGACGTCCTAGGGAGCTGAGCCAGGCTTGGATGTTCTCCTGTACACTGTGGGCCAGGGGCTCTAAGTTGAGTCGGATTATGTGCTCATCCCTCAAAAGGGGCTGTGCTGCCACCTCCTGGCTGACTCGAGCATAGAACTGAAGCTTCTCGTCATAGGCAACACAGGTAGGTTTCTTGGCTGCAAATTTCTCCATGACGATGGCCTTATCCAGCTTCCACAGGGGCCGGTACCGCTTCCAGTGGCCAAGGTAGCGACCCACGGCACTCAGTAGGCGCTGTGCATTCTGGGAGATGGCCAGGGCCTGTTCATTAACCTCTGGGTGCTGGCACATGTCGGTGTAGAAACTGAACACCACAGGTTCATCCTCACCATCAACACGTTGAGGCGGGCACTCTATGCAGGTTCCATGCATCCAGCGAACAAACCGCTAGCAAGGTAAAATGACAAAGTACATTCATATATTTTAAAGAACTATATGCAACATTATCTCATGTAAAGACTGGCATCCCATCCAGATTGTATCCCTGCCCCATGCCCTGTACTGCACGGGATAAGTTCCAGGCATATCCCAACCTGATCTGAGAATATTTTCTGTGTTGGTTAATTCACTGCTGTTTTGTCTTGGATAATTTATTATCTTTCTTATATTGTGGTCTGCATTGCTCTGTTAAGTGATATTCTCCAAGCTTCCCCCTGGAAAACCTCAAGTAGTAAATACACAATTTTTTTATTCACTGTTTGGTATTCATGAGCCTTTGAATTAATTGTATGTTACTATGTAAATCGTATAACATGACTCACCCTGGTGCTCTCCACGCAGTCTCGGACACACTGCATTATAAGCTTGTACACCTCGCTGCTTTTTGGATGCAGTACAATTTCTGGGGCAGAGAGGATCGTCTCGATCTTAAACAGAGCGACGTCACCCATCAGGGCTGCACTAAAACCCTGAAAGTTCCTATTGACGGAGTGAAGACATTAGTGAGCAAAGCTCAGCAGAGAACCCTGTCTGAGCCAGGTTACTGATGTTGGGACATCCCACCTTAGCAACATTCTGATGAGGGCATCACAGACCTTGCGTTCCCAGTGGCCATAATACGGGGCCATTTGTTTTGCTTTACCGCTGTTGGTCTGCATAATTAGGCTCTCCATTTTGGTCAGCAGGGGGCCAATGGCACTGTACTTCCTGCTCAGGAGGTTCACATCCTTGGCTCTCTCCTGCTCAATCAGCTCAAAAAACTCCTTCACTCCTGAAGAGACAATAGAGCTAGATAGAAAAGAGCAGATGCTGCCACCTCTTAGCCTTGGATAGCTGAATCTAGGAGAGTGCTACACATCCCAGGCCGGGACCTGAGGGGAGCAGTCTAAGCAGGGATGCCCAGACCTCCCTCTCCCCAGCCACCTCCTCTGGGAGAACTGAAAAAGCACAGTGTCACACCTGGTAGCCCCTGTGCTTTGTCAGAGGATGGGAAGTTGAACAGGTTTGCAGATTCGATGGATTGCAATTTGACTTCAATATCCCTCTCGTTCTTCTTAATTTGGTTAACTAGTGACTCAAACTTAGAGATGGCCAGGGCACCTCGACTGATGAACTCAGAGATGCCTACAGGTAACAAACACACACACATAACAGAAAACACAGAAAACCACCATAATAATGAGACATCCCTAGCAAAGTAGTCTAAATGTATTAATTGTGAACCAGATTTTTGCATCAAAAATAAGTAAAAGTCAGCATTACTTTTTGCTTCTTATGGTACTTTGTAATAATAAATATGCAGAACTTCACTAGGTGTGGACCGTGGGTTACCGAGGGCGTTCCAGTTGAGCTGCCTGTGCCCAGCGCGCATCACCCTCCTCAGCTCGTGGATTTGCTCGGCCAAAAGGAGAAACTCTGCGTCGTCCAGGGAATCTATCAGGGTTTGGTAGCGGTTCACCAGGTTCTTCAGCCCATCGACGGACCTTCAAGCAAGATATTTGGGCACATACCACTTGGGGTGTATTTCAGGGTGTGGATATTGGATTTGGTCCTGCAATGCTGCTCTACCTACATGCTGCGTTTCAGCAAGTAGAGCTGAGACACCTACCTGAGGAATCTCTCCTCCTGCAATGCCACGTTGCGTGCAAGGTCAGGCACAGGGAATCCCAGCCGTTCCATAGACTTGGTCTCGGAGATGATCTCCTTCAGCTCAAGTGGAAAGTTTACCAAAAAGCAAACCTCCCTCTCCAGATCTTGGTTCCCCACAGGCAAAATCTGAACAAAAAATAGTCAGTACAATGACCATTTTGAATACAATTGAAAGACACTGTTTGTTGTGAGCAGCGAAAGTGAGAGACAATGAGGTGACTTCACCAGCTCAGGGGCGGCGGGGTCCCTAGTGCCAATCTCTGAACGGTTGCAGGTGATTAATATGGTTCTTTTCATCAGCAAGGGGACGATCTGCTTTGTTTCTTCTTGCCAACGCTCATGCTTCTTCACCTCATATTCCTTCATTTTCAGCCCCACTTCCAGGTACTTCTGCTTGGCCTGCACCAGACAATAATCTACATTAAATTACTATTTCAAATATTCAATCACTTTCCCTGAGTTGAAACTGTCAAATACTTGTGACACTACATCAGAGCCACAGAGAATCATGAATGGAAGACGACAAGATGTACCGCCTTGCCCTGCTCTCCCTCTAACATCTCTGGCACTTCGAGGAAGCGGATGATGGTGTGTTTGATCCGATGGAAGAGTGAGCGTTCCCAGTAAATGCTTCCAGCTACAGGTGGCTGGTTTTTGTTCAGTGGGGGATTGTCCTTGTCCTGCTCAAACAGCTTGTTGATTGTGTCCACCTACGACCAGAAAAATGCAAATGGTATGAAGAACCAAAATAAACAAGTGGAACATTAATGGAGGGAAACTAGAAACAAGAAGAAAAGCAGCCTAAAATAATAATAATACATTAAAACTCTATAAGATGTTAAGGGAAGAACATGCTGGAAAACAAGATATGGATTATTTATGAAGGTTTATACTTGAACCTTCTTTTTAAATCTCTGTGGGGAAATTCGCTTTACAGGGTATGCCTCCCCCAACTTGGTTGCTGTAGGTGAGAGCAAGCTGTACCCATGGAGGTGATGGTTAAGGACCTTGTTCAGGGACCTGCAGATGTGCTGAGGCCAGACTCAAACCAGTGACCTTCTGATTACAGGCACAGAGACTTAGCCCATTGTGCCACGTGCTGCCCCGAAGTGGAGCACTGCCAGGTCAGATTCACTGCTTATGTCATTTTTATGGAGTTACCTAGCTGTCTGCTAAAACGAGCACTTATTCACGTTAATTTTAAATGCTGTACGATTTGTAGAGCTTATAAACGCAGATGCCCTTTGTAGTGCCAAAGACTCATGGTGCAGGAATATTACATAAACCGATGCCAATAATAAAATGACATTATAAGGAGAGTTAAAAATACCTCTTTGCAATATTGTGCCAGGATGTCATTGAACTTCTTCATCATCTGGGTGTTAATGGTGTCCCTGGAGCGAATATGCTTGAACTTCAGCAGCATGTCGAAGGCCGTCTCTGCTGAGCGCAGTGTCTTGAAAGACTGGTTTATGAATTTGATGGCTACTCCCTCTATGGTCTTTCCAGATGGTGAAGCAGGTCAGTGGGAAGGGGGGGATGGTTACTAATAGCCAGGGCCAAATGTAAAAGAATGACCTAGGAATGCAGGAGAGGCTCTTAAAAAGTTCTTGTGCTCACCTGGACTTTAGTCCTGAAGTCCTGCATGATCAGCTTCCAGTTGCTCGCACTATCGATGCTGAATGGGTCAAAGCTGAGCTCTTCCATGGGCAGCACCAAGTCATCCACCTGGCTGAGCACCTCGTCGATCTGTTTGGGTTCGCCCGTCACTGCCTTCAGCTCCGAGCCAAAAATGTTGCAGAACTCCTCTTGAATCTGCAAACCACAGCACAGCCTTCACACACATAAATTTCCACCGGAAAGGTTAAGCATTACTTTGCTTAACTAATATAAACATCTATAATATCTTACGTTCATCTTGCAATCAAAACAGCTTTAACCAAATAGGAAATCTCTCTTCTTCCAGGCAAGGAGGCAAATAAATAAATGAACATAAAATGCATGATGAGTAAATTTCATTTATTTTAATCTAAGACAATGGATCTCAAAACTGTCGTCTCAAGGACTCCCATCCATAGTTTTTAGGTTCCACCATACCAGCGTGAAAACCTCTTTGCTAGTCAAGTACCTGCGGTATCTCCAATCAGTTTGGGAAGCACTAATTAGCCTAGAGCATCAGCAAACTAAGGGGCCGGCACTCAGCTTCCATCACCATGTGGCTGAGCTGCTCACTATGTAGAAGGACAGCCTGGCTGTGCTATGAAATGGCGAATGGGCTCAGGCGACCTGCAGTATGTCGTAAATATCCTGGCAGATGGTGGCCATATAGTCCGTCCGTTCAAACAGCTTCCTGCGGTCAAATTCCCAGCGCGAGTCCCTCCCCGACATCTCGATCTTCGTGCGCACGTCCATGTAGCAGCTTCTCCACAGCTCCAGCACCTGCTTCCCGTCTTGGGCTTTGGCTTTCGCCACATCTCGCCTGTCGCTGCCCAAGGTTAATCATCAAAAAATAAATGAAGACAATAAACTAGCTGCTAATTGCTGCATGAATTTAAAGATTAAAAAACAATTGTACAAAAGTTCACTGAGGCGGTAAATAAGCAGTTAAGGGACATGGACTTATTGTCAGAAGTTGCAAATCCAGCCGAACCAAATAGCCAAACATATACAAGACATGTTGTGTACATTTCATCCACAAAGCAGAAGCTCTTTTTAAAGGTAACTTCCAAGACTGTATATGTAGAATGTTATATATTAGACAGCACCTGTATTATTGAACATATTATATCTATAGTTAACTTGGTATTTAAGTCACCACAACCCTGTTTTGTCAGTGGATATGGAATATGGATGGACAGGGTTGAAGTCTGCGCTTTTGCATAAGAAAGATAAACGTGGACAGTCATGAAGTGAGGAGCTGTGTAAGTTGAGCAAGGAGCCGACCTGAAGATGGAGCGGACATTGACCACCCGTGCCACCCGTTCCGACAGCTCCCAGGCGATGCGCTCCATCAGGGGCACCAGCCGCTCATCCTTGTTGTAGTGGCTGGAGATGATCCACACCATGCGGATGCCATTCATCATCACTGGGATAGTCTCCAGAGCCACACGAAAGTCTGTCCCCGTGGCCAGGTTCTGGGGGAGAACAGGTTCAATACCCATGAATCTGTACATTTTTCATTAACTGTAAAGCAAGTTAGGGATGCGGTGATCCAGAATGATTCAGAAAATGCAGGAAACTATGGAGACACACTGATCTATAGAAGATAAGTCACAAACACACATTTAAAATCACACTCAACACTCAATTTACAGCCTTTGCTGCACCTAAATGGAATGTTTTCAGATTGTGGGAGGGAACTGCATGGGAAGAACATGCAAACTTCACATATAAAGCTCCAAATCAACAACCGCAAAACCTTAGAGGGAGCAACAGCACCTGCTGAACCAAAATCGGTTAATAATTTTGAACAGGGGGGTATTCCACAAAACAGGATTAAGGGAAAGTCTGACTTATTTCGACATGTCTGGCTCATTTAAGTGGGAGTTCCATTCCATCAACATGTCTTAAATGAATCCCCGCTGAGCTACCATGGTAACTTGTGAATGAACAAATCTGCTCCATTGTCTCAAAGAATGTCCGACGTGTGGGAACAGATTCCCAAAAGATCATTCTGTCGGACGAAATTCCGCGCTCTCACTACTTTGTCATATAATAAACATAATAAAGCCTATAAAAATCACGTCTCCGCATTCTAATTAATGTCAAAATAATTAAATTAAAAGTGTACCCATGCTACAAAGGTCAAATTTGAAAGGCAATGACTTATTGGAAAAAAAAAACAATCCATTAAAATAAAATGACATTTTTATATTTTGTTTAGTCACTGTTTACGTTGAACGTTTATTAGTAAAATAGCAAACACAAGTTACGCTTATTTGTGCAGAACATTTTGCACAGATGCAATTGAAAGTATTTTACAGAGATCAAATAATAGAATAACATTATACAGTAAGAATGACACACGTCTTGTATGAACCTTGATTAATTAAAGCTAAACTGTGTTAATGGAACGACACGAGGCTAAGTTTAGAGATGGCGTTAGTTTGAGTCTGACTTTTTTGAGAATGTCTGGCTTTCTTTAGCTACTTTCATTGAATACCCCCCAGGCCTTAAATATAGAATGAAGGGTCACACGTAAACAAAAACAATCTCATACAGCAAACATAAAGTATGATCTCTTCATGCCTTCAGACCTTGAAGTGCCTCTCCAAAGTGCCGAGGAAGCGAACATTCTCCACTGCTTCTACATGCAACTTGCCAAGATCCAACATGGTCAGTTCCAGGTTCTGCATGACGACTGGGTTGGCAAGGTTCACTGCATCTAAGACCTTCCTCACAACAGGCATCTTCAGCTGCTCATTCAAGGCACTCAGGACAGCAGCACGTTCTCGCCAGAAGTCGATCTCTGCCATGGGGCCTGGGGCCTTGGGGCAGGGGTGGGGAAAAGGCATAATTATAACCAAAGCATCCACAGAAAGCAAACATCATAAACACTGGTGGCGGTTTGACGTCACCTGTGGTTTCTTCTTCTGCTGTTCCTCCATGACTATGAAGATCTGAGTCTGCCAATTTATCACACATTGTTCCAACTTCTCTACAACCTCTGGCATGGAAGCCAACAGATCTGCCTCCTGGGCCAGGTCCATCTCAGGAATAAAGAGCTTGATCTCTCCTGTGGAACCAGACCACCACCCATAAACTAACATGCCTGAAATTACATACTTGACCCATGTACTGAAACAGCCACGCATGCTAATGACCAGATGTCTTCCTCCAGTAGCAAACATCAACAAACGAGCACAGACCTTCCAGCTGCTGGAGAGTTCTATCAATGTGGCTGTGGAACTTGTGGACGCTGTTCAGAAGCTCATCCCGAATCGTGTGCACACTGTATGATTCCATGGGTTTCGGCTCTGCTTCAGACCTGGGTTGCAGGTCCTTGGCTTTGGCTAGCTGCTCCACCTGGTGGTAGCCACCACCAGAGACCCTTAGCTGATTGATGGTGAGTTGTGGTATACATACCTGTAACAGGGACAATTAATCAGTTGACTCCTGTGTGTTAGCAGACTGCCCACATATACCCTCGAGGTTTCGGTCTCAAACACCTAGGCCTGGTACTACATACGTGACTGAGAATATTCTTCAGCATCAGCAAGGAGTGTCCATTCAGCATTCCTGTCTCCAGCAGTCGTGGCATTAGGTTGTTGGCTTCGTCTATATCCAGTGGCTCAATGATGGTCTCTATAATACATCCACAATGGAAATGAATTCATTTTCAATTAGAGATCCATCCTCTAATTGATGTAACTGCTTATGTTACATTATATTCAGGAAAAAAAGCTGGAGCCCATTCCAGGAAGCTCAGAGTGTGAGGCTGGGTACACATTAACATGCAAACAACAAGCAAGTTAAAGACACCAACCCACCTGAGGAACAGAAGTAAACCAATAGGTATTCCTTATAAACATGGGGGAATATGCAACCTCAACACACAGAATTAGCATGAGAATCAAAATCCACTGCACTATACAGATATTCGGTTTCAATTTCCTGGGTACCATCTTGAGCTCCTCACCTCTGGTGTTTCGAAGGAAGTAAAAGATACTGGACTTTGTGAACATTTCCGGGACAGTATTGATCGCCACATGCAACTCTATGTGATATAAAGTCTGGACTTCAATCCTCTGAAAAATAAAAGCAAAAGGCTGATCAACCCTGACTGAGAACCTGTTTAAAGGCAATTAAAGCAGGGCTCAAAGCTCATAGCTGGAACAACAGAAATGAGACAAAGTCAAAACTATTTGTAAAATTTGGTAACCTTGGCCATCTTACAGTGAGACTTTTCTTGTGTTCAGCGTCTGGGATTGACCAAAATCCAGGTGTGACACTATGAGAATCATTCACAGGAGTCAGGGTGTTTTCTGCAATTCCACCAAGGAAAAAAGAGAGAAAATTCAGTTTAGGTAAAATATTAATACTGTAGCCCATGGATCGCCGAATTGGGAAAGAAGCTGTAATTTTTGGAGCATCTTAATTAATAAAAGCCTGAATTATATATGCGTTCCTTTAAACAAAAACTTCTGAGTTTTTCAAAAGCAAGTGTACATGATTTTATGCCCTCCTCCCTCACTTTGTTCAGATGCAAGTGTTTATTTTACTTTCATCTTCTCTTCGGACCAATATTCTCAGTCCAGATGAAACTCCATATGGCAATGGACTGTTTAAAAACAGAGCATGCTTACTATTTTTCTGTTTTGGAGTTAATTGGGAGATCATGGATTCTTCCCTGTGCAGAATGATTAGGCAAACTATTATTACTATTAAGATGTGCCAAAAAAGGTACCTTATTGAGAGCATAACAATTTTAAAGTCCTGTCAGAGGGACACAAAATTTTAAATGGCCAAAATTTTAAAATGTGATCACTGAACAATCGAGTATTTTGTGGCCAAAGAGTATGGATGACACAAAGTACCTGCCTAAGATTTGCAACAAATTAAACAGAAACTTATCATTAACTGGCACCATATTTCAGAGCTGCAATGTGAACGGAATTGCTGGAAGTGCTAAGTGTGTGACATTGCTAAGGTCACAAGGGCTGAAACACGACTTCCACTCAATAAGGCACACAAGGTAAAATGTTAAGAATGGGTACTGACACTTCTCGAGAAGGTTTTGCGGCTCTTGATAGAGCAGTTAGATGGGCCCGTAAATAGACACCTTCTTCAAGCACCAACAAGGTTGAGGAGAGATGATGTGTGCTGCAATTATCAGGGATAAACTTGTAGGACCTTTCAGACATGCAGATGGTTTAAACTCCAAGATCTGCACCCAATTTCAAGAATATGCCTTATTCTAACACTGGTACAAGAAAAAGTCAGCAGCTTTCAAAAAGGTTATGATATGTAGGACAATGTCCCTTCCCATCAATCATTTCATAGATTAAAAAGACTTGAAAGTGATCAAATTGTGGCCTGGCTCCCATCATCACCTGACTTAAACCCCATTGAGAAATACCGGGACTTAATAAAACCTGAGATTAACCAAGGTGGCAGGCAGTACACTTCTCAGAGCAGTGTCTAGGCAGGGGCCCTAGTTGCCTCAGCTAAGATGGGACGTTATCAAATTAAAAACCTGATTGAATCAATGGACAAGAGGCTCACGATGGTCACTGAGAATGAAGGTGACTATACAGGACATTAAAGATGGTTCAGTAGATGGTATAGAAAGGCAGGTAGTTTGTTATTCCTTGTATCAACAGAATAGCCAAAAGTTGATTTATTATTAGTTTAGTTGAATGGGAATAGAGAATAATCCACATAGTTTCTGATTGCCTATTACCTGATTCACCGATAATCGAGTTTTTCCTTTTTTTGTTTGTGACATACTAATACACCATTTCCTCTCTAAATAAAAATACTTATAACAAAAGAAAACAACTGAATTCACTTTTATACCTGTCTTAGTTTTGCTGAAAAGAAAACCAAAATACGACCACACATACACTAACCTTTTTCCTCTTAGAATGAAAAATCTCCTGTAACTACTGTAAAATATGTTGTTACTGACACAAAACAAACCCACGTTGTATGTAACGCATGCGCACTTGCGTCTGGGAGACTGGATTGGTTGTTGCACAAGTTTTACGAATTGAAGTAATCAACCACGGTTTTAATGATTATCATTTGAAACCGGTAATATTAGCCGTCGGAAATCAATTAAGTTAACCGATAAAGATTGATTTTGATTTGAGAGTCATATTAAATAGTAAAATAATACCATATTGCGAGCCGTATATGGCCCACGGGCCGGTAGTTTGAGACCCCTGATCAACAGGAATAAAACTTCTCTAATAATTCTGCACGCAGTGTATATATCATACAGCAGGCATAAAATGCGCTCCATAAATTACAAAAGTCTATCCATGCACCCCTATACAGCATATTTAGGTATAGCCGAGCAATGTGCCGTGGTGGTCCTGGGTCCAGCTGTCACTGTTTCCAGACGTACCTCTTTGACTCCGAGACTTGGTGGACTCGCACGGGATGGCTTGACCCTCCACCTCAATGGTGCCATCCCCATTTACAAAGTCCACTGGATCTTCTGGAAAGAATTTTACATACCATTTTTAAATTCTAGGTTTTAATTGTAAAATCCTTGGACCAAAAATATATTTTTATATCCTGCATGAGCATTAGAATATGCAGCAAATTAAATATCAGCGAACTAAATTCCCGTCCTCACCTGCGACCGGTACTTCCACTTCGACCTCCTCCTCCCGCACCGTTTTGAAGAAAAGCAGCATAGATGTGGACGACTCAGCCGTGACCTCGTTCAGAAACCGGGCGATCTTCTGCTCCTCTTCCCCGTCCCCTCTCCCTAGCAGCTCCTTGAAGCAGCCCACTTCTGGCAGGTAGAAAGCCGCGCACACGCGGTTTCGTATCCACTCAACGCGGGGGTCGTCAAATTCCATCTTCTCGTTCTAGCCGGCACACGAACTACCGAAATGGCATGAGCCGACAGGGTCTGAGGATGTCCAAACCATCGGAACCTCTCGGATCCTCTATGGAAGTTTGGTGTTGCTATAGCAACCCTGTAGCTTCACTTCCTCCTGATTCTAGTTCCTGTTCCACAGCCACTCCCCCCATTCACTTTTGGCACTTATTGAGGAAATTAGATACCAATAATTCATATATATACATACATACATACATACATATATATATACACACACACACATATACATACACATATACATACACATACATATACACATACATACATATATACATACATATATATACACATACATATATATATATATACACACATACATATACACATACATATATATACACATATATATATATACACACACACATACATATACACATACATACACATACATACACATACACACACACATACACGCACACATACATGCACGCATACATACATATATACATACCCA
>JAODKE010000043.1:37790206-37814326 GCA_026779605.1 Mormyrus hasselquistii
TATATACACATGACCCAAGTTTAACAGATGAAGTCTGCTTAGCTGGGATGGCACATATTTTGTGAATTCATTTTCAAAATGTGTTTTGATTTAAGACACTTCTCATTTTTATTTTCACAAGGCACATTTTTACATTGGTGTTATGTCAATTAATTGATAAAATGTGGGGCAAGGAGACATGCAGTTTCTACTTCTGACATGAAAAAGTTCCTCTGACAACTACCGCCATACAAGATTAAGTCAACAAACATGGCACTGTATAACCCAGTCATCAACTTTATTAGTTTTCATTAGTTTTTTTTTGTGAATTTTGAAAAGGTTCTGTAAAAAAGACATTCACCGTCAGGGAATGTATGATGTAATGGCAAGTCAACAACTTTTTAATGAAAAAACTCAAATCAGCTTTAGCCTCATTGTTGCTTTACAATAAGAAAGGGTTATGATAATAAGTATACATTCATTAAAATAAATACAATTAGAACAAAACTGAGAGCACAACAGGGATAAAAGAACGTGATTTCACCCCTCTGGGAAACCACCACAGCGTGTATGTAGTCCAGTTTGTCCCTGCGCTGTTCAATTCGCTTATCACTCTCATATTACCAACACATTTCACAAGGGCAAATGTCATCTAATTTGCTGCACCATTCATCCACTCAATCATTCATTCATTAGAAGATACAGGTTGGTCATTTCAAGGTCACTTGTACCTGTCCTCAGTATGGAAAATGACATTTTGTTTATAAAAAGGCATCAATTAAAACTGTCACCCAAAGATGAACTGTGCTTTCCACTTTTTTAACAACAATCATAATACAAGCCTGACTGTATCACCCTAAAATCAAATCAGTCCAATGCTGACAGTCATATAGTGACGCGAGATGTCGGCTAGAGGCTACCTTTACTCATTACTGTCAGTATCCACCCTTGGGACAGAAGCACCCAGCAAACTACATTGTACACATTTCCAACATCCAATAAGCAAGGCGCCATCAGTATGTTAAGCTAACAACAGAACAAAAAAGAAAACACCTCGGGCAGTTACTTAGATGGAATTTGAGCATCTTATGTGTATAATTCCTTCGGTGTGTATTAAAGAGGTACCTGCCCATGACAAAAATCAAATCCTCCGAGCTTTCTGAAACCTATAAGATGAAAGTGTGTCACATTTGGACATAAAACACATAAAAGAACCAGAAATCAATTAAATAGCGAAGATTCATTTAAAACAAAATATGATCTGGATCAGATGATTTGGTTGCAACAGTATAAGGCATCCAGTGCAACAAAAATTTTATTATGAAAACAAAGGAAGAAATAAGAGTTATTCAGCGATGAGGCTCAGTGTCACAGAATCCCGGTCAGTCAAGTCCAGAATCCCAGGGCGGGATTCCAAGTGTCAGATTCACAGCAGGCCATGGAGTTCGAAACTGGAGGGGAGGAGCGAGAACGCAAAGGGTGCAAACTTGACACCTGTCCCACTGTAGAATTTATTTTGGAACTCCACCCTACACAGCAGAGGGAAGAACATCATCTTAGCTCATATACCATGGTCTACAACGGCAACTGAAGATATCATGGAATGATAGTTCATTTTGCTGAAAGGACGAGCCGAGCAGGACTACTGACCAGTGCAGCCGTATGGCATGAAGAAAGGCAGACAGGCCCTCCATGACCAGCAGGATGAAGACGGTGAGCACAGCAAACAGGCTGAACACGGGCACCAGGAAGATGATACCGACGCTGGTGTCAACCCGCAGCCCGACCCGCATCACCATGGCCCAGAGCACCTCCGACAGCTCTGACAAAGCACAAAGGAAAGCAGATTAACCAGTTCACGTGCATGTTCTGATAACTCCGAGCTGAGAACTGCATGACAAATTCAAGCGCTGGTTAAAACTGGTTAAACACTAAATACTTAAAGGATAATGACGCATCTCATTTCAGTACATCTGTGCACAAAAAGTAATTATACTGTAGTTTGTTGGCCAAAAAAATGCACTGTTTGCATATTGTACATTTTCAATAAGTCATGTCCACAAATAGCAGCTTGTCCTTTGAAAAAATATTTGTTAAGGTGTGACAAAATGCTGATGAAAACACAACAATAATAATGAAATTATTGAACAGATTAATCATCAGAAATAACTTCCAGATCAACAAAATCAAAGAAAAAAAACCCCTTATGACAGGTTACAGTGTTTACATGTGATATCTGCAGGATCAGGATGAGAAGAGCCTTTGTCTCAGGTCAATGTTGGCAATACTTACGGGCATGTGCCAGGCTCAAAGCCCATAGCCTCAGGTAGGAGGCCGTGTTGGAAATGCAGCCCAAGCAGTACTCAATGGTGTGGATGGACTGGTGCAAGAACACCTCCGCAAAGTCAAACTGGCACATGGGAGAAGACACCATGATGTCATCGTTTCAGCTTTTATAATTTTGACTTTTGTAATAGGTGACCATACAGAAGTCCATATATAAAAATCTCCAGCACTGTACTTCTCATTCATAACCAACACGGTTTATACTAAGCTACGTGCTCAACAGGCACACAAAACAAGGACTCGCAAAAATGTGGAAAAAAATTGCCTCATTTATCAGCACTGATGAAATATCACTGACATATTCATAATAATACTCCTACCTCCTTCGATTGGTCCTCTCTGCTGGAGGAATGGTTGTTATGACTACCACCCTCTTCCATATCCTGGTCCCGCAGGAGGCAAAGCTCCTCATCGCTGCTATGCCGTACTCGCTCATATCCCTGAGCAACAGATTGAGATTGGACAGTTCAAGGTCAGAGGAGTCACAGTATTTAACCTACAGCACTCAGAGAGAGAAAAAAATACAAATTAAGCAATAAGACCAGAGATGATTCATGCATAATGAAACCATGAGATGACCCCTCCCCACCAGACTGACCCTGTACATTCCCAGCCCTCTGCCCCCATGCTGCAGCCAGTAGAGGTAGACTGGTTTTCCCAGGAGCAACACTGGTACGGACAGCAAAGCGATCACCACCAGGAACACCTGGAAAACTGCCTGTTGGGGCCACATGAAGATTAAGTTACACCCACAGATTATAACAGATATCAGAAATCAATGGATGCGGCACCAATAATGACACACTGGTGTGGGATATCCAACAAACATTTACTCATACTCACAATCTACTCCAAAGTGGCTTAATATACTGGTTCTCAATCTTGTTCCTAGTGACCGCCCCTGACAAAATGTTTTCATTTCAATGTGCCATTTTCTTTATTGGCCTATTAAGGACAATATCGGCCAGATTAAAGTAGGAATTAGGGTTGGAATGAAAACAATCTGGCGGGGGGGAGGGGGAATGAAAAGGACTGAGAACGATTGACAATACAATTTAAAAACTGCCTGCTATTTGCATATCAGTGTTGTACAGCTAAGCTCAAACATCTAATTCAGGGGTATTCAACTAAAATTTAAAGAGGTCCAGTTAGAGAAAATGTCTTGAAGCAAAGGTCTGGAATATAATAATGTGTCTATTTAGTGTGATATATAATTAAGTAGCCTATCAGTTGCATCAACATTGCATGTAATCAGTACCTGACTGTCAAATCAAGTTAATTCAGTACAATTCCTTTCAAGATGTCAGCATACATATATAACAATTCTTACCTTGTAATTAGTCTGCTTTTGTATTTAACTGTGTAAACACACTTTTGATGTAGCTTATTTTAGATTTATAATGGAATAATATAGATTTGCCATAAGACTTGCTACACGGGTCTGAACTTGTGAGTGGCATGCCAGATGCTGAAAATGTGCAATTTTTGTTTCACTTGAGTTGATTTATAAAAGTAAATATACTTTAAATATGATTAAAGTAATAATATTACTTTATACAGTTGTTAAAAAGCAGAAACTTCCATGAACATGAAATCACCAATAAACTATGTCTATTTATCCATCATGTTATATAATACTGTTTGAAAACGTTTCTGTTGTGTGATTTCAGGACAGATTAGCCACTCTGTTAGGAACATTATGGCTTTTTGGTCGCGTCGCTGCTGCTATTAACACTAACGGCACATTAGCGCAGACAAAGGGCTGCATACACCGAACTACGCTTCACGGTTAAAGGCATTTGACGTTCATTGACGTGGAAAGCGGCGGTTCTAGTGCTAAACCACTACCGAAAAGACTACAAACGCTGCGCCGGTTAAAATAGAAGCGTCCCGTCAGGTTTTAAACAATTACTTTCTGTTTTGGCTATCGGTCCAGGTCCATATGGGATAGCTTCTGGGTCCGGACTCGGAGCACGGTCTGCCTGTTAGTGACCGGTGATCTAAATCAAAATTTAAATGTGCGGTCCATTCCTCTTCTGCACAGCATAACACAGCACACATCTCTTACACGACCTACAATACTTGGCCAAAACGCAAACATAAATACCATCCCCTCATTTGGAACCAACCTCCCCGGGGTAGAGTGACGTCACATCCCCCTGCATGAGGAACATGTTGATAAAGTGGATGAGGATGCTGGGAGCCAGACGCGAGTTCGCCGAAGAGAAGGCCAGCCACTTGTAGAAGATCATGAAGACCAGGTAGCCAAAGAGGCACAATAAGAAGAGCAGCTCCGGAAGGAAGACCAGGTACAGGTTGAACTTTTTCTTGAAGTGCCTTAGGAACGTGGAGATGGGCCAGGAAAAAAGTAGCAGGGGTAGAAACACACATTAGGGATTCTGGGAGAAACTTCATCTTTGATTCACCCGCACTCTCCAAGGGCAAAAGGTCACAAAACGCCATCAACCACAAAACATTTCACTTCAACATTTATAATGGAGTCACTAAGATTCATTGCAATTTACACTGTATCCCCTAATATGAATCAGAAAACCACAAACCACCCCCCTAAGAAGGATAGTTACAGGTGATTGAAGACACTTAGAACGACCCCAAAGCTCATGTGAATGATGCCCAGGATCACAGACATCTTCATCTTGTAGGAGTTCAGGAAGGAGAGACGGTTTGTTGCCATGTTCCAAACCTGCAACAAAGACAAAAAGACACATGGGAAAGTTCTCCAACACAGCACACTTATTTGTTGTAGTTTGTATGCTTTTGCCCTCCAATGCTTTGTAAATAAGACCAGAACTGACCGGGTCTATGCCCAGGGGATAGGGTCCTCCAAACACCCCGGGGACAGCAGGGTCAAGGCTTAGCAAGGCATTTGAGCGCAAAGTTTCATTCCTATTCAAAAAAGAGACCAGTTAAAAATATGACTTGTTTACAAAAATGCTGTTGACACATAATGTTTCAACCATTGAAAAATATTCCCCAACAGGACACCCTCCCAACTCACGTCCATTGATTCTGGGTGAACATGGCCTTAACGCTCCAGCCTGAGCCAAAGATGTTGAGAGATTTGGAGAAGCAGTCATTGTAGATCAGTCCGGTGTAGGTGGAGAAGAGGCCCATCATCAAGATGATGTAGCGGCCCTCAAAGAATGTGGTCAAGAACTGTGGAAGATGTTGGACCCTGGTTATAGGCATGTCACGGTAGAGCAGTAAAGGAGGACCGCGGCATGGGCCTGGGGGGTGCCCGTACCCACCTCGTTACGCGTCTGTCTCAACTTTCGGTTGTTCTCAAACAGTACCATCCACCAGGCGAAAAGGGCCATGATGATGCCGTGCCCGAGGTCACCAAACATTACGGCAAACAAAAACGGGAATGTGATGATGGTGTAAGGAGCTGAAAAGAAAAGGGAAACGCAAAATCAGGTTAGCAAAAGTGGCAGGTGGAGAACAAACTCTCAGATAAAATTTATTTTTTGAGTTTAAAAGCAAAAAATAAAGCTTGAGTGGTCCCATGCCTTATTATGCCTGGGATAGGCTCCAGGCTCTCCCGTTACCCTGCTTGGAGTAAGCAGTTAGAAGACAGATAGATGGTTGCCCTTTACCTGGGTTGACTTCTCTGTAGTTCCCCACACCATAGGCCTCGACAATGTTCTGGAAGCCCGAGGTGAATTTATTGGTCCTTATAAGGGTTGGCGGTGGGTCCTTGGTTGGGATGCGGTTCACAAAAGAAGGGACAGTAGCACCACTTTTTCTCTGCAGGAAATGAAAGGAAAGTCACTTTACCCATGCAGGTGGCCATAGAAATACAAAAACTATAATTATTCTATCATTGTCCCTTGCCAAATCATACACAATCAACCATGACTAACTGAAGCGCTTATTGAATTGTCTACCACCTAATTATCATCATGTGGCAAGCACACCAGGACTTTAGGTAGTAATTGTTAAGATCCATCCAACTCTCACCATGGTTTAGGTCAAGGACTAGTAGGTAGCTATTCAGATTAGATCTGCACTTCACTCACTTAAGTTACCAGTTCAATTCAGCTACCATAGCAAAAAGTTCCCTAGATAAATGGTTAATGTAGTAACTGTAGCATATTTAGTATAACAGGAGTTCATGAAGAATTTCAATTGTAACCAACGAGTTGGAAGGCTAAGTGATGACAAATTTCAGCAACATCCGAAATTATGCAATTCCACACTAAATAGTGCGGCAAAATGGTAAATGAGACATAATACTGTGTCCAAATCCAAAGTGCGTATTACGGCACAAAAGGTTTCCTAATGACACCGGGTCAAAATACGAAGTGTGAACACTGTACACTATTCGATCCCACAATCCTAGACATGACTTCTGGGAATCACATCCATATAAGGTTTGTTCTTTTACTTCTTGTTATGCAGTTAAAGCCAAAGTCCAGCAGTTCAAAGGTAGCATCGGGAAGTTGTGCAGTTACCATTGCCATAATGTATCCTTTTTCCTTGTTTAAGTGTATAGTGTGCGATTTCAAATGCAGCCAAGAACTGAAGGGAAGTATTAGCTCAACTGCAACTGCGATTTTCTATAAAGGTCAGCAGAGACTCACCGAGCCCTCCTCCAGTGCCCTCCGCAGGGCAGGCAGGTCATTGACTGGGCACCACACTTCAGCAATGAGACACTTGTTGGTGACGTCGAAGCTGCACAGGTTTAGAATGTGGTAGATGGCCTTCATCTTCTTGACTTGAACCACCCATGTGTAGACAGACTCCGAGGCCTTGTTCAGAACCTGCCTCAAGTACTCCTCTGTCCTATGAAGGACCTGGTCCCAAGAAATAAATCATTACCAAGACAGAAAAAAAAACTAAAAAAGGCAGTTAAACACACTCTATGGAAAAAAAGCACTAGGATCTCTTGAATTCTGGTGTTTTATTCAGACCCAGGTTAACAAGCACGCCGAATGCTGAGGCGCATACCGTGTAAAATCACCAATGCTCAGTTGATGCAATAACTGAAAATTCCAAGCTTCCTCTGGCATTAACCTCAACACAAAAACTGTGCCCCAGGAGTGGCATGGAATGACCTTCCATGGCTGAGCAGCTGCATGCAAGCCCCATACCACCAAGAGCAATGCCAAGCATTGGATGGAATAATGTAAAGCAGGCCGCCATTGGACTCTGGAGCACTGGAAACGTGTTCTGTGGAGTGACAAATCATGTTTCTCTGTCTGCCAGTCTGATGGACGAGTCTGGGTTTGACGAATGCCAGGAGAATGTTACCTGTCTGACTGCATTGTGACAACTGCAAAGTTTGGTGGAGGAGGGATAATGGTATGGGATTGTTTTTCAGAGGTTGGGCTTGGCACCTTAGTTCCAGTGAAGGGAACTCAATGCTTTGGCATACCAAGACATTTTGGACAATTCTATGCTTCAACTTTGTGGGAACGACGTGGGGAAAGCTCTTTTCTGTTACAGTATAACTCTGCTCTAGCGCACACAGCAAGGTCCAAATTGACATGGTTGGGTAACTTTGATGAGGGAAGAACTTGACTGGTCCGCACAAAGCCCTGACCTCAACCCCAACGAACACCTTTGGGTTGAACTAGAATGGAGTTTGTGAGCCAGGCTTTCACATCCAACATCAGTGCCTGACCTCAGAAACGCTCCTCTGGAGAAAAGGGCAATAATTCCCACAGACACACTCCAAAATCTTATGGAAAGCCTCCCCAGAAGAGTGGCAGCTGTTACAGGAGGGGACCAGCAACACATGACGCTTGTAAACCTAGAATGGGTTTCCATAAAAGTTCCTGTAGGTGTAATGGCCAGGCATCCAAACACTTTTGCCCATATATTGTATATTGCATTGTGTAAAAGCCAGATGGTTCGAAATATTACTAAATTTTAACGTGAAGTGAAACAAATTCATACGAGGTAAACATCCATCTTTGAACATTTGAAGGTTCAAGTTAGACTTAAAAAGCACTGACAGAACTTAACTCTCAAAATATCAAATTATGAAGTATCTGAGGGTCTATGCAAGAAAATGAAACTGACACCATAAACGGCAAGAGTCAAGATCTCACTGTCTTGTCATGTAGGCAAGATGCTACTACAACTAACCCTACACATTACCCCAGTAAAGTGACCTTCAGCTGTGGCTGGCCAATCAGCTGAAAGTAAAGCCCAAAAGTTCACTTTCACAAACATATTCGCAACCATCCTGCTTCACATTTCCCTGACTAACATTTACGTTCACTTACATTTATTTAACAGATGCTTTGATGCGAAGAGACATACAACTGAGAAAGCAGGGCCAGGTACAGTAGTCCCAGGAGCAACTGGGGTTAGGGATCTTGCTCTAGGGCCCAACGGAGAAATCATTCTGCTGACCACAGGATTTGAACAGGTGACCTTCTGATTACAGGCAATGAGTTCTCATTGGTAGTTACAAATCGCCTGAACAGTGTTACCACTTACACCAATAAGCTGTCGTCAACAGCAGTCCACATCTATGCTTTCTGCCTCTCTGCACAACAAGACAGCTGCAAACTGTTCAGTCGTGATCGTTTTCAGATCGTGACTCATGCAAACGTATGAGAGCTCCTACATATTCAATGGAAGGATGCCAGAAATAGTGACGCGAGTTAGGTTTTTATTATTAATTTATCTGAATGTTACAACTACACCATTTAGTCATCTTCATGTAGCCAAGCCTTTGGTGATCAGATATCTTTGATCAAAACAAATTTCCACCCTTGCTTACTATGCATTTTTATAATGTTTCTGCAAGTGTTCCAAACTGCATTTTGCAATGTCTGTAATTTGATGTCAATTACAAATTTAGAATAAATCTGACATATTTACATTATACATTAAAATTAAGATGAGTGTAATGGCAAAACAAACTTAATTCATGGCAAATAATTTATGATATTGAAAGAAATGTGTGATCATGCCCCAGTCAGTGAAAGTGTGCTTCCTACTCCTAGTCTCCAGAGGGTTAAAGCAAACGCCACTTCTACTTTGCTTAGAAATCGTTAGTGCCTTACAACTTACTTTCAAACAACCAGTAAGAATACATCCATGAAAATTTTTAATAGGCAAGTCGGCTAGTTCAGTAGTAATGTTGTCTGACATGCAATTTTTTTTACTAGTCGGCAGACTAGTGTTCAGTTTTTTTGTACTCACCCTTCGCCTGAGGAACTTGCCCCAGGTAAGCAGGCAAGCTTAATTTACAACCCTGGATACCTCGATGTCTGATTTTATTCAGAGAAGTTTTCAGGGTATTCAAAATGACCTCTGCAATTCATTTGCTCACATGCAAATGATGGGGATCATGGTAGCGGAGCCAGCAGATTAACAACATGGAAACCATTTTGTCAGATAATTTTTTGGTGTGACATCCAGAAAACTTACGATGTTCAGGTCTTGGATGCGAGTCCTGAGGCCTTCCACCACCTCCATCCGTTCTTCATTACTGTTCGGGTAGGGGTACAGGTGACAGTGGTAGCTGCAGAAAAAGATTAATATGATGGGAAATCACCAATACCTATGGTCATTCACAATGTCAGACAGATGAAGGATTCAGTTACCAGTCACAGATCTTTTTCACTTTTTGCCCAATCTGGTCCCCCCAGAAGGAGACAAGGAATACAACACTTTTGGTGCGTTCACCCTGCAAAGACAAGGGACAGTATGAACCAAGGCAGTTAACCCCGGAGGCCCTGCCTGTATTCCACTCATTTTTAAAGCATCTTAGTGACATTGAACATAGAGCCCAGTTAAAACTTCTTGCCTAGAGTGAGCAACAGCACATCATCATCGCCAGCACACCAAAAAGCCAACACAAAACACACACACTCAACAAGCCACTCCAACTCATAAATGCCTTAAATCACCAGAGCCTCGTGATTCCACGCACCATCTCCATTCACACCGCGTCTGGGTCCTGCATCCACCCGTCAACCTAAACACTTCTCGAATCAACGCACCGTATCAGGGTCCTCCAGGTACTCATCGATCTCAGAGTAGCTGAGGATAGTGTAGCCTTTGCAGACCCTCCATAGCATGCGCTCAAAAGCCTCAATCTTTGCCCGGTGGATGAGGCCTGAGACAAACCTGCACCCAGGAGATCAAAGGCAAGCAGCTGTTAAGCCACATATTCACCTTCCCTGACCTGCGTCAGTTGCAACACATCATAGAACTAATGTGAACTGCAATATTTTTATTTCCTGCAAAAAACAATTGCAAGGCTGTCAGGCCTTCAGGGAGTGAAGCCAATAATAACCTTGAAGCTGCAACACCATAAAAAAATTGGGTCAAGTGCTTACAAAAAACCCATTGGGGGTGTGATTATTTGTGAACTGTTCATCACTGCCAATGGGAATCAGTAAAACAACCAGTATGAAGTGGGCTGAACCTGTCAGTAATAGACAGCACACGTATAATGCCAGAAACGAAGCTTCCTATCGTCCATTCCTGGTTTAAGGGCGAACATGGTCTTAGAATACATACCCAAGTTTGGCTCCCAGCCTCTGCATGCTGGTGTAGTCCATCACAGAGTCCTTCTCCAGGAAGGGGAATTCCTCATACTGCGCATGCATTGGCTCTCGCTGGACACCGGGGACACAAAACAACCATGATGGAACAGCATGCAGTCGGTGCAGAGAGCGCCACTCAGAAACTATTTAAAGGTGCTACCATGAACCACTCACGGGTATTTGATGGAGCTTTCTGAACTAACCATGATCCAAACCCTTAACTGATATGGTGCATCAGGGTAAATAAGTCCAGTAGTAGGTGCAATCAACAGAAATAATCACTTTCTATTTATACCCGTTACATATTTTTTCAATTTATCCAAATAAAAAAATATATGTATATACACATATATATTATGTATATATTTATAAAATTATTGGGGTGTGCGATTTCACAAATCATTACATCGTAAATGATTAAAATGTCGCCACGGTCTGCTGTTAGGGAAAGATAGTTAGAATGTGCACTGTAGCACGATACTATCAGTTGCAATTCTATGGCTCATACACGCAAGTTATTTCATCAGCCAAATTCATTTCGACGCACCAATAAACAGATCATAGAAATTTGCACCCTCATCCCAACATGCATTGTGCAACATGAAACACTTTCACTGTTTCGCAATGTAGTGGCATGGACGACATGTTGTAGTTGGTCCCTGAAAAATAATTTGACATCTGTAATATGGAAGTTGTTTATATTTTCGAAAATTAACAGTTACTTACAAGATTTGCATGTTGGATGGAAATACACCAAACCTTTTTATCCACTTCAAAAGAAAACACCCAAAAGAGTTATGCTGTTATTTTGTTTAAGATTTCTTACTTTATACCACAAAATGCTTGAAAATAATGGAATTAGTTTTGGTTGTACTGTTCAATATCTTGCAAAATAGTCTTAACCAACGTGAAAAAGAATTGCGATAAGATCGTGGATCGTAAACCTGCTTTAAAAAATTGTGATATGATACTTTTGACATATCACCCACCCTTAGCACCATCCATAAAACAGTAACTCCCAGTTGATGCTAATTGGTAAATCCAAAAAACATCATCATTACTGTGAAAACCATCATATGATTATCGTAATGCACAGGCATGAGGGCCAGATCAGCCCTTAATGTCTTATGCACAGAAGCAACACGCTACCGTCACGGTAGCCTGACATGGATAAAACAAGACTGCCCATTCCGCCCAGATCATGTGACCTCTCACCAAGGAAACCAAAGCTGAACTAAAGACCTTGGGAATTTCACGTGGTGAGATCTATGCCACCCCTTTAGCTTTACCGCTGAACTCCACTGACTGTAAAAAGAACCCAGCATAATCCAGTGGATTCATTTAAAAAAATGCCTGGTCAGGTGACACTGAAATGATTTCTCTCCACACCCCAGGCCAAAATTCATCCTCTGATCAGCACGAGGGCAGCGCACATGACTAGTGATGCACAAGAACTGAAGAAAAATGTAGAATCCAATCCGGTCCACTGAATTTGTTCTCCCCCTGTACGGGTCGCTGTCCCCCCCCATCTGGGGGTGAGGCCCACCTCAGCAGCACGGCGCACGAAGCTCGGGGTGATGTGCAGCATGTGCATATACTCCCTCAGTTCCAGAAGGTTCTTCTGCAGCTTCTCCTTGTTCCTGGTCACTTCACTCAGCTCCACCTCAAGCCTCTGAAGCTGCTCCTGTGATAGACAGAACAAAACCAGCTCAACCGAAATAAGCCAACTATCAGAGCTCCTCAAATCTTTACGTAATCAAATCAAATCAAATCTGCAACCCCTTGTGCTGTCTCACCTGACTGAAGGATCTTTGCTTAATCCACACATAATTATTACCCCTAGAGTCTGGACTTAACAATTAAGAGGTCACCTTGCCTGCACCCACCTGACACCACGTGCCATGTGTGGGATATGTTTCTGGCCTCTATGCGCAGATGGTTATTCAGATCACAGATTACGTACAGGTACCTGGAATGTCCCCTAGCAATTGTTGACACCGGTGTAAGAATATGAAAACCCTAAAGCAGTAATACTACTTACATTTCACCAGAACAGCATTACTAATTAAGTCTTTTAATTATGAATATTAAATCTACACAGGTACCAAATAAAAAAAAAAAAAAAAAAAGACACAGCCTACATCCCTGTCCTCTTTAAATTAAACTGAGCTCTTAAAAGTTTCATTTGGAAACATTCAGCAACATCAGTGTAGAAACTGAAAGACATCTTGAGAAGACAGATAGACAAACTGAACTTACCATTATAAGCAGTACGTGTTTTGGCAGTGGGGCAATAGGGTTGACCTCACCATCAGGAAGAGGGATGTCTGCTTTCTTAATCTCTCTCAGAAGGTACCCTGCCGGAGAAGACGGCCTGATTCAGCAAAGACGCACATACATGCAGCACCCAGCAAGACGCAAATTAAGGTTTAAGCAGAACATCCGAATATAATGTGGTGCCTGAGAACCAACCATCAGAATTCTTTAGGCGATTAGAAAATCAGCGCAGGCACAGAGGTTCCTATAACAAAGGGTCACGTTCTTCTTAAATCCCTTTCTAAGCTGAAGTGGCATAGTCAAAATCATTGCTATTTCTAAAGATATGTCTCCAGTTTGCGCCCCCCCCCCCCCCAACTGTTCCCTGCGGAGCACTAGAAAACCCAACATCAAGAAGTAGTGCCTCTCTCCTGACAACAATAAGGAAGTCAGCTCAAACAGGAAGTTTTCTGGCCAAAACCTTAAAGCCTGAACCTTATGTCAAGCAACAAATAACCACAAACCAAAATACAGGAAATGGCAAATGTAACAAGTTATTTTCTTCAAAATGTATTGCAATTTAACATATATTTATAAATGCGAAAATGTGTGTTTATTTATCAAGTAAATACATTTTCACTTGAAAATCTGTTGCAGTTAAGTGTCTCTATTTCTCCATGGTTCCCATACCGCGCGCAACAAAGTGTAAAATGAGGCCTCGGCTCTGCTTACAAACATAATGCTTTAATGGCACAGCAAATGCTCTGTAATGACACCCTACCTAGAATTCTCTCCATTTCTTCACACCTCTTGATTTCGTTGACAAATTTACGCTGGAAGGAACTGACACTGGGGTTAAGCTAAAACAGGAAAAATAAATAGGGTTAATCTCTATCAAAAACCACTAACAGCCAAAACCTATCCTCCTTTCAGAATTATTTGGATTTATCGTTGGTCTTGATTATTTGGTCACTTATGCTGTAATAACTGCAGGCTTGATTTAGTCAGGTTTCATCATATGTTCAGTGTCAAGAATTCTGCAAGAAACACAATATCCACCCCTGCCTCTCAGGCACACTGTGGCTGTATTATGGATTTGGGTATATGAATACATGAAAGACATTTGCTGGACTATTTGTGTTGCTTATACACTCTAGGAAATGCTACAGGAGACATGGAGAAAGAAAGAGGAAGGTCTTTCTCCTCTTGTAAACACTGAAGGGTGCAGGCAAACTCCATCAGATGGATGTCAGTTTAAAGTGTCAAAAAAAAGAAAATATCGTATGTCAAGAAATATGTAATCGATGTTCCTGCTGTTAGCCAGATAACCTGTGAACAAACAACCACGGACCTGTCATAGGATACAAACCACTATAAAATGCGCTGAAACTACATTGAGGTACCTAGATGTACACGCAAACGTACATGTGTTCATAATGTATTATGGTTGTAATTAAAATATTCTTTTATAATAAAATTAGATTTGTGTAGTGTACATCGAGTAAATAAACTCCAGAGCCACGGTCTCCAATTCGACTTTGGAGCCGCTAGCAAAGTTTCCGCATCAGATGCGCTTCAACACTTACATCCCTGAACTCCACCAGCCCCAGTTCTCCCAGTTCGCAGACACAGTCGTAGGCCGACCCTGACTGCAGGAAGAGCTGGGCCAGGCACATCTCCTCGCTCCGGAACAGCGAGCCCATGTCGTCTTCCTCCACCTCCCCTGGACCTCTCGGAGGCTGGCTGGTCCGCTACCTACTGCCGTCCGTAGGCGGCCGCCCGTCCACCATTAGCGTACCGGACACAAACCTAAGGTAAAAACGCCGAGCCGCCCAACTGCCGATCCTGGTTCAACGCACAATCAAACCCTGCGCCAAATCCGTAAATCCGCTGATCACCCATAAAACTAAAGATATCGCAGTTTTTAAAATGGCACTTATTAGTAAAGGTTAGCAAATACTTCCCGCAACAGGAATACAGAGAGGCAATTTATCAGCTAATTTCACTACCAGCACAGTTAAGCCTGCCTAAGTAATTTACGTAAAGTGCGCAAGTTTACACTGTAACAGTTGCTGACTAAGTAGCAAAACTAGATATTCTTGTCATATCTAGTATTTCTACGAATCGTCACGCTATATACGTTTCCGGAGATCACCGTCAAGCAGCCGCATGTTGGTATTTAGAAAATCCACCCCTCCCAGAGCGCAGCGTAGTTTTATTCCACGTAGTTTGTCAGAAATCGTCAGACGACAGACCAGCGAACTAGAAGAGGAGGCCGACTAGAAGCTTTCCCTTTGTTCCAGTAGGCGGGGACCTCAGAATCCAGACGGTCAACGAAATCAACGAAAGTTACTACTACGCAATGACGCACACAGTCTATTATTAAAGTTTATTCTCAAAACAATTTCCTAATCATGTGGTCGAATTATATGTACACAATACAGATATACGCAATAGAAAATGTAAACTCTTTTGACCTGATCAAACCTGTGAAAACTTAGTTATACATAATCATTTCCATTCCTGTGTCGACACCTCTAAAATGAGGAGATGAAAATGCATTTATTTTGTAAATTCAATAAAACGAGACATTTAAAACCAGGCAACCTGACTGTATTAAATAAACAGGGAAATCCATTTCAGTGCAACCCATCACTCCAGAAGGGAGTTAATAAAGGATACTCAAATTGTACTGTTCTCAACACGCCATAATTTAAACTGAGCACAAAAGCTACCCCGCTTTTGAATAAGAAATACACTGTATTCTAAGTCTTCCAGCAATGAAGCCACATTAAATCGGAGCAGACACAGGTCAGGTTTGGCCTGCGTCTTTCCTTTAGCCAGCTGAAGCACTCTTCTGGTGCCACCTCAGGCATACTTGACCTTCAAAAAATTGCAGTGCGCCAGGCCTGACGAATCTGTCTCCATGGGGCTCCCAGCAGGGAGGCGGCAATGAAGAAAAAGACCAAAATCAGCCCTTTAGCAAGCGAGATTGAGTAGGGTTCACCTGGCGGAGACAGAGGGAAAACAAACTTAAGTTATGTTTACGTCATAAAAACCTAGATTTTTGTCAGTAATGCTTTATGTCAAGAAACATCTTTAGCTTTTTAACCCCTCATTTAGAGTAAAAGTGGTGATAAAGACACATTACCAGTCAAAAGTCTGGACACACCTGCTTTTAATGAATGTCTCTTTTAGCAATGCTATTTGCCTTACAGTAAAAGCCTAGGTTTAGAGGCAATTAAGTAATATATATCAACTATTGCAAAGATCAAGTGAAGTGTTGAACACCTCGAAGATTTCTCAAAGTTTAGATCCTTCAAAATAGCCTCTTTTTGTTTTGATGACAGCATTGCAGTCCTTCAATCAGGCTCCAGTTGTAACCACCCGAAATACTTCTCCAACAGTCCGGAAGGAAGTCCTGGGCACAAGCCGGCTACCTTGCTCCGACTTTCCTACAACTCATCCCAATCCAGCTCTACAGGTTTCAGGTTGAGAGATTATGGGGGCCAATCTGTTCATCTGTTTCCTTGTTCATAAGATAATAATAGCTACATAATCTTGGGCTCAAGGTCATTATTTTGCTGAAAAACAAATGTGGTTTAGTAGGTATGTCCAGACTAAGATAAGATTACAAATTAAAAAACAGGATAACTGGTACTGCAATACCTAATTTGACTGGTACTGCAATACCTAATTCTGATGCAGCTGAGGTAGCCACCAGCTTAAGCAGTCAATTGCAGTACAACAGTAGAAGATGGCAGTGAAGATGGTAATAGTCTGACCTGTGTAGTATCTTGTCAATGGGTAGAGAAGCTGGGGCCAGCAGATGTCATTCCTGTCACAGTCATACTCTGTATAGTTGATCTGGAACCTGACAGATGAAAGGTCTGATCAGAATACACTGGGAGGCTCTTGGCATGTTGATTGTGCAGAATCTCTAGGAAACTGAGATCACGCCACTCAGCCCCCAAACAACCCACTTTTCAGAGTGTAAATGTGGGATCACAAGCATTCCTCGAGCAGACCACGTGCTCCAACATGAGCCATTCAACCATGGTGTGGTATCAGCACCTGAGTGCACATGTGACATGCGTGACAGGGGCTTACCTGGTCTTGATTTGTGGACTTTGGGCAGGAATGTTGATAAATGTGACAGCAGAAGACACGGGGAAGCCCTGGGTGACGGCAGAGTCCTGACAGGCCCGGGGATCTCCACCCCCACAGCCCACCCTCCATGTCGATAAGGTGTAACTATCAGAGTAAATACAGTTAATGCTGTCATTAACCAGGAAGATGCTGAAAATAATTAAAAAGCCAATCTAGTATACAAAGTCTAATTTACCCAGAACCTGAAAGGTGAGTCATTTTTATGTAAAATAGAGCAGTCTAATTTTGTGCAGACTAGTGATGTAGCTGTAGGTGTGAAACAGGAGAAGTGAGGCTTTGAATCCCAAATGGATGATAATATTGCAAACTGACTGATTCAAACCATTTCCCATTGGTTACATAACTGGTTCATACCGGGGTTAATCATGGTAGTGAACTGGTTAGTACAGGCTAATGTTACTTTAGGCTTCTGAATCCTCATTTCCACTACAACTACCCAAAGGTTACTTGAAATAAACAGAGAGAACCTGCCAAGTTTTTTGTTCTCAGTAACTTAGAATATATTTTAAATCGTCCCACCTGACCTCCAAGGCTTGGATCTGATGACTAGTGCCATGCCCAGTGACAGTGCTGAAGATGCGCATGTTCAGGTGGGAGGGGACGTCCCTACAGACGCCAACCGAGGTTTCCACAGGGGTGGTGGCATTCAGCCCTATATCTGCATGACAGGCCACAATATGCAAGAACTAACTTATGCAAAAAGTACACAGTATTACAGGGTAAGCTGAAACAATTACAATTAATTCCATGGTTGGCAATAACCAAATGTTTGATCTACTTCTTTTTGAAACTTGTAATGAAATATATGCTGACATAATATAATGCTACAGATTGAGACATTTTTACTGCACAATTCGACTTAGAGATGACTTCATGAAAAGAACTAACAGGTAATGTTCACCCATTCGTCCAAGTTGAATGAGTTAGGGTTGCCATTCTTGGCTACATACGACGCAGTCACCAAATCACCCAGACCTCTGTGGATCGTCTCTCTGTTAAACACAGGTTTAGAGTCAAAGGAGTTTAGTCTCATTAAATACATTCTGAATAATTCTATATGAACTGTGTGTGTTGTAATACACCTGAGCTGGTTAGAGTGTGTTTAGCATGTACACACCTAAACTGATTACAGTGTGTTTAGCATGTACACACCCGAACTGGTTACAGTGTGTTTAGCATGTACACACCTGAGCTGGTTACACTGGGTCAGGTCTTGCATGCTCAGGAGCACCAGGCACCCTGCTGTTGAATTCTCTCCAAACAGGACTGGCTTTTTCCCAGCTGAAGCACAGAGTCCGTCTCCCACTGCCATTAAAACAGGCAAACAGAGACTCCAGACACACAAAAGACACACAAAAGCAGCATGCTGATCCTGCACCCTCATCCCTGCCGTACCTGGCTGCCACATGCTGATGGGTGTCCTCCGCACTGCCCCCGTGTCCCTGACCACAGAGCCCCCGATGATGGGCTTGCCAACAATATAACCTGGGACCCCAAAGTCACAGGAACTCCATTACCATGCATGAGTAGGGGAACATCCAGGTTATAACCATCACTACTGTGAAAGTGAACCCCCCCCCCGAAGTCCTAGACCCAAGTAGACCAGTTATTATGGGTTCCCTCTGTCTATTTCCATCTCTTTTGCTCTCACAAAGGCTTGTCAGCATTCCTGTCTTGGAGGGAACGTTCCAGTCTGTCCCAGAATCACTGAAATGAACAGATTTCGAGGTTCTAATGCACGTAAAAGGTGTGGAATGACACAGACCTGGGTTGCTGGAGCTGGACGGGGCAGATGCATTTTTGTTCACAAATGCAGCTGAGAACCAGACCGTCAGAGTGGCTGGGAGGAGAGAGACGTAGACCAACTTCTTAGGAATTGCTGTCTTTTTATAAAACTTTCTGATTTTTCTTCTCTGAATACCATAAACAAAATAGCTCACCACCCGGATCTAGAGGCACGTCGCCAACGGTCCGACGGAGCACGATTCCCGTGAGCCCATTAGCTCTCCAGAAGAATGAATAGTCCAGGGCCAAGGTGGCATTCTGACACAGTTTGCTCCAGTTCTGCTGGGCCTCTGCGAACACACAGGAGCAACATCTAGCACCTTTTAATCACAGCCTGCATCTGAAAAATAACTGAAAGATATTTCTGGATTTAGACTATGGATGTGCATCTCCATCACTGAGAAGATGCGATACTCGATGCATTGCCACCAATCCGATACATATGAAGTTGGTGATTCTTATCCCTTTCTAAGACACAATAGAGAGTCTGCTTTACAATAGTCACAGATTAAACTTTTCAATACAACAAAATGGTAACACTTTACTTCAGGGGACACAAAAAAATGTAGCATTATGCTATGACTTATATATTAATTAACCACAAACTCAGTCTTAGTTACAAACTGATGTCATGTTTGTTCACCTTTAATGAATTGTCACACATTGTTTTTCTCAAGAAGTTACTATATTTGTTACTAAATCTGTTAATTCTGTAAACCTCTGTGACCTTCTAAAGGAACTACCAACAAATTATTGTGGTTGAAGAAATGAATAACACAAGCGGAATACTGACCTCATGTTTGTTCGTCATTAATGAATCATGACACATCTTTCACATTAAGTAGCGAGAGTAGTTTGTACTTCACTAGTAACTGGGTTATTAATAAGTACTTGTATCCCCTCAGTGTTGCCAACAAAATTACAAGTAACATTTAACCAGTTACTGGTATAGTTAACTTTCCCATAGGGGATAGAGAAAACCACTAAACATATTATATTTTATCAAAATCTTTTAAATAAACCAAATAAATTTCCATCTGGCTCATTACCAAACATGCTTAAACATTTAAACAAACAGACGGCTCAATTGTATTCCCCTAAAAGTTGGATCAGCCAGGAGCCACATCTTACCTTCACAAACACAGACACAAAAGAGAGTCCGCTTCTGTGCACAAAAGCTTACAAACGCAAGTAGGAATGTGAAAAAAAGACACACCCTCCTGAGGTCTGGGAGCATAATGACCCCTGAGCACATTAATAATACCAGTAGCTCCTTAAACAAATAACATAAATCAACAAAGTAAAATAACTTAACTTGCTATTCTACATTATAATAAATCAGATTTTGCTGATGCAAATATGTCAGAAACAATGCACTCCCAAGTTGTATCTGGTGCACAGGGCAGTCACTTGGTGAAGTTCTATGCCAGTGCACCAATCGAGGAATCTTACCATCACTAGTTTAGACTCATTAAAAAGCCTGAACATGTAAACACTGATGTAAAACACATTTCCTGCCACCCAAACAAGTATAATATTCCCTGCTCACCTTCCCTGCTCATTAGCAACCAATATGTACTGACATATTCTGAGAAACTGTATATTTCAGGGTCCCCCAATTCTGACTTTAAGGAACCCAGTTTAATCTGTATAAGAAGATACTGGACCATTAATAACTGGTAGTAGTTAAGAATTGCTACAAAGAACCAGTGCCTCTCTGAGCATGCTCAGTGTAGTATTTAACCTTACCTGCTGAGGCTTGTGCCTTCCCAGAGAACCAGGAGGACTCTGTAGGGCTCAGTTTCCCAACCTGATCGCGGCTAGACACATAGGGGCTCAGGTCTTTGGTGAGTACCTCCTCCACACGCACTGTGAGTACACCTGGAGAGAGCAGGTTCATGGCAGCAGTGAACAGCCTGACAAACATATACTACATCTGCAGGTCAGCCATGCTGATTCAGACACTCATTCACCACAGAGACGGTAGTATATCACAGGCAGAATAGTTGTTCAGATTTAAAATGTTTAGTGAGCACATCTTTGCGAGCTCATCTCCTTTACCCCCAAATCCATCCCGGACTCTCAGCCTCAGGGTAGGAGACGTTGGGCAGGACTGAAGACGGCCTGGGCACCAAGCACGGAAGTCCTGCAGGAAGGCTACCGGTGCGTTGCTGACACACTGGCCCACCATGGATCTCTGTGGGACAACCGGATCAGAGTACGGCTCAGTGAAGAAGGTTCTACGGGATCTGTGTGGCAGATCTCTGGGATGGATCGTGACGGGCTCTGACCTGGGGGATCGTAAAATACTGGCCATCCTCCGTGAAGATGGGATCTCCCTGGCGGTAGGAGCTGAGTGGAAGTGCAGGGGAAGGAGAGCGGCCCTCAAAGGATGGGTTACGCCTGGGTACGCTATGGAAAGAAGGAAGGGAAACACTCCACTCTCAGTTGAAGTGAGTGCCAGAAATGCTTGACACTTCTGCATGCTTTTGTATGGGTGATATATAAAGACCGGGGAAGGAGGCACGGTCACCTCAATTTTAAGAGTTTCTGTAAGGCATAAAATCCACAGAGTTGCATGCATGTCCCCCCCCCCCCCGACTGCCCTCACGATGTTTTGAGACGTGCTACTGAACTGCTGACCATCAGTGTGTGTGTCTGGAGGGCTTCCCAGGGATCCGCGTGCGGACGGTAATTCAAAAATACACAGATGGATATTGTAAAATCTTAGGTGGCCAGAAAAAAACAGCAACGGCTATAAACAGATGGTGACCCAAACAAAACACCCATCCAGAAGAGAAATATGGGAAACATCCCAAAATGGCACAGCCAGACAGGGTAGCATTCTCACATTATCTCCCCCTGGTAGAAGAGACCCAGAAAGGGGTTGTTTTCCGGTGGGGAGGTGACACAGAGGAAGGGAAACCAATCCGGTTCATTTCTAGAGGACTGCTCTGAGCATTGGTAATCAGGAATGGCAGCGACAGAGCCGCCAAACGGTCCTGGGATGCAGTGGGACTTAAACAGCCGCTGGGTGTCAGGGGAGCAGTCCTGATACAGACAGACAAGAAGAGGAGAAAGAATGGAACCAAAAGTTCAGGAAATAATGCATGGTAAATGCAAGCATTGATGACTATACAGCATGATAAAAGACTTCTCCATTGTTAGTAATCTCTCTTAAATGTACAACAGAATTTCCTGCATCAAAACAGCACTACCTGATCACAACAACAAAGGATGTCGCAGGTTCCCGCTGTAAGATCACAGGGACATGCACCTAATGGCTGGAAAACTTGGTTGGGAATCACTGTTTTATTGTCTGAAAGCACAAGAGTGTAAGTGCAGGAATTATTATAAACATCACACATACACTGCTTATCTTCAAAAAAGAAAGATTATAATTCATTTTACAAATCCTTATCAATAAAAATAAATTCAGTCCGCCTGTGGTTTCAACCAACCTCAGAATTTACCACGCTGCTGATAATAAAGGCCGCTGGGTAAAATATGGCCCCAAGTCCTTAGAGTGATTTTGGTATCCATGGCGGGTCCTGGAACCGGTCCAGGCCGGTGGTATACGCATGTCACTTGTGTTCATGTATTACTGTACATTTTACAAAATTAAGCACGTGTGACATAAGGAGCTCACTCACAAGATGCAGGCCCAGTGGGGAGATCCAGGGCATAAATCTCAGCCTGCACCAGCAGTGTGGCCTGAAGCGAGTCTCCCCGGCAGGCTGAAAGCTGCAGCGTCTCCAGCACACACAGCGGCCGAGGACAGCAGTCCGTGTTGTTTCCACAGAGCTGCAGGCTGTGGTTCAGGATCAGCTCAACCTTCAGCACATCCTGCAGCATTGAGGGAGAGCTTTTTAAATGGAGCCCGGGGGAAATCAAGCTGATTTATTATCCATCTATTCATCCTCCATTACTGTTTTTCAAATAAAGGACCACAATAATTCTGGAGCCTCAGGAAGCATTAGGCAGGAGGCAGGGAACACCCTTGATGGGATGCCAGTCCACTGCAGGAGCCACTTTCCTTCATATTCTCTATTGCACATTTTAAGCAATGTGAAGACACTGTTTCTTTTAGACTGTGGGAGGAAAATGGAACGAGAGGAAAACATTCAGCAAAACACAGGGGACACATGCAAACTCCACACACAAAGCAGGGACAGGAACTGAACCCATGCTCCAGGAGGTGTTAGACAACAGGGCTGCCCACCGCAAGAAATTTTAGTCACCCAAAAAAACTTCACGATGATTCTGAAAAGCATCGAAAATTATGCTTTTGATGAAAAAACACACAACTTTTATAAACTTTTACATGCATGCTTAGTTAAAGATATTATAAAGCTGTTACTATCTGGCACTTATGGAGTGTGAAAGATCTGACTCCACCTTGGTTAAGGTGTCAGTGGTAATAGCCCACTGCCCAGAATCTCTCTGTCCACAAGATGGGGGTGGAAGACGACCTACGGAATAAGAAGGAAAAAAAGTTAACATTGTTTTTGGAAATATTCAACAATGATCATTCATTATTTTAGTTTAAAGCAGCCACTTGTTTCATTAATGACTGTACCAGTTATATTAGATGCTTGAACTCTGTTGAGAGTAAGGGAAACTCCAGAGGTGTTTCCTAGTAAGAAGGATGTCACTTTTGGTCCAAAGGCTGTGATAGATGCTGGCTGGAAAGCTGAAAAAGAAATAATTTGTGTTAATACATACTCCACATTATTCTTCATGCAAAATTCATTCGTTTTCTTGGTATTGAAGACTTTCAACATACAAGAACACCATCACTGTGTGAAACTATGCAATTTACTTTAGTAGAAACTCGTGCTAAAACATCCAAGCCTTAAAATGCACTGATAAAATATTGCAAAAAAGACCATTTTAGCTATAATCCGATATTTTTGCAATAAATATACAGGAACTGAATTTGTTTGGTCAGATTTTGACAAATTTATTTTATGAACAGGATTTACAAGACAATGTCATTAATTTTTTTTATTTAAATAATTTTATAAGTTTAAATAATTAATAAGTTTTA
>JAODKE010000043.1:37844095-37862564 GCA_026779605.1 Mormyrus hasselquistii
TGTGTGTGTGTGTGTGTGTGTGCATCTGTGTTTGAATGTATTTCTTAGTAGATGTGCTTATATGGAGAAAAAGGTGTGTCTGTTTTAAAATGAGTGTGAAATAAAGAAAGAAGCTGTTTTTCTTGGCTTCGGCAGCTGATTCGGGGTCCTGGCTGCGTCTCCTGGCCGAGCCACGCTTCCACGGAGCCCTGTGCGGCCTCTTCGTCAGGGCCGGCTTCCTGCTGCGTCTCCTGGACACACGTGAGGATCTGCGGCCGCTGTGTGACCCCTGTGGCCTCCGCGCGGACTTTCGCATTGCCCATGGCCTCCTCTGTCGCAGCGGTGTCCTCCTGCCCGCCAGCATCCCCTTGGCCCTTGGGCTGGAGTGATCGTCGGAGCAGCCGCTTCCCACTCTGCCTTTCAGGACTCTGTCCCACTGCTCGGAATCTTTGGAGAGAACGTTCGCCTGTATAATTACCGCACAAGTCTGAACAGGAATGGTACTTTTTGTACAGAGCAGGCCTTACAGTATTGCAGCCTTATTGCTAAAATTTTAGTGTGACTACAACGATGAGCTTAGAGTACTATGGGATGTAAACGATCAGGTTGGTCTTTTTCTTCCCAGACCTGATTTTTGGAAAGTGCACCTTTTTGTAATTGCAGTGATTTTTAAAGTACTGTTTTAAATTGAAATATATTTATTTGTTGTTTTTCTTAATAATAAAGAAAAAAATGACCATTTGAGCTGAGTGTAATTGTAATAAAAATCCTTCTGCCATCCTGAAGGTGATGCCAAAGTCTGTTCACTGCTGTGCTGCACCTTAGTGGACAGAAGAACCTGAACAAAACCCACCATAGAAAGGAGGGTCGCATCTGCCTCAGACTGGTTCAGACCGCTTCTCCTGTTCTCGTGTGTCCTGAAGGCTGCGGGGTTGCAGCACTGCCAGTGCCCACTGGGGGGCACTCAGGTGCCGGTCCTTCCCCCACCCCCAGGTTCTGATCATGTTACACATTAACCAAGCCTAATCAGTTTGACATGAGCGTTGCTGAGGCTCGGATGTGATATAATGCCGTCAGCCAGGCGTGCGGACAAGGACCGGCTTTGATAACCCCATTAGGCTACTCTTCTTGCACAAATGTCCATTTTCAGGCCCTGATGGAGGCACCACAGGCTGATTACCACGGGTGTGCCTGGTTGCTGAGCAACAATGGACATTAGTGCAATGGGACACCAAAACAGCAGCTCATCTACCCATGAAAGATTAAAGAGCTGCTTTATTCTGTGTGATGTGGATTTCGGTTGTAATGGGGCAAGAATATTAGTGGTCTTATATGGAAAAAAAAACATTTCTTTGTAATGAAATGTGTATGGCACTCTTGATTCCAGAGAGCAAATCACATTATAGAATTCTGGAGTTCCGTAAGTCTGCTAAACATGATAAATGTTAAGGGAAATGGAGACCTTTCAAGAATAACACATGGTCTGTCCCCTCCTTGTTGACTAGTGTTAAAGAATATTTTGTGCAACTCGGCTCTCAGCTGTTTCATGTGTGCAGGCACTTCCTGTTAACAGCTGTGCGGAACAGGCGCTGAAATAATTTCCTGCTTAACAAGGTACAAAGTCTCTCAGACCGTTTTCTGCAACTGTGCTACAGACACAAGGCAGAGAATAACAAAGCCAACCCTTCGCAAGGCACACTCACACATCATTCACTCACACGTCATTCACTCACACATGAACACCTCTTACTGTTATGTCATGGAAAGTGCCGGTCATAGTGAAAATGAGGAACAAAATATAAATATTTTTCACTGTAGACATAGGCCTACAAAGAATATAAATGACATTTTAAAATACGAACATACATGAAACATATACAAAGAAATACAGTTTTTTCTGATTATTTGATGGAGATAGATTGAGCAAATTGGTGAGTGAGTATACAATATACAATAAATGAACATTTCAGAATGGTACCATCACAGAATGGTGCTTATGTGCCATGACTAGGACCCAGAGCATCCAGGTAAAAATGCATTTATTGGCTTTTGAATTTACAGTTGACCCATTCAGTAATTCTAGTGGTTGGGAGGAGTAAGACTTAGATGAGGTGAAAGGGTTCTTACTTTGGTGATAGTGTTGTTGCTCTGGTAGTAACTATCCTAGTTGTTTTAACCATCACTGGCAAGACTTGCCATCTGTCATCATTTACTTGTAATCTTTCCAGTAGATAATTAATTGAACCCTTTATTGTCCCCGTGGGGAAATTATTTTTTTACACCTCCCTCAACTTGCTCGTTGTAGAGCAAGCTGTTTGCGAAGGACAGCCACCTGTTAGGGCACCCAGGGAGCTGGGGGTTAAGGGTCTTGCTCAAGGACATGCTGAGGCTGGGTTTGAACCTGTGACCTTGTGATTATGGTACACCAGCTTAGCCCACTGAGCCACACGCTGCCCCCACACATGATGACCACCATTCAATGACCCACTGATATAATTATCTTATATTTCATTTGCTTCTTAACCCTTATCCACTAGCATTCACTGGATGCTTTACATCTGTCAATGCCATTGTGTGACTAATCTGAGCTAGTCGACTTCATTCTATAAGCAGACTCATCTCAGCTGGGCATTGAAACTTACGTTTCCTTTTCTGCAGTTTGCTGCAATGGCTTTATAAGCCACTCAGGATCAAAGCACCAGCTGAATAAGTGAAATGCAAATGTGAACATCAATCGGCATGTAGAAGGAAAAAAAGGAACTGAAACAGTGTTGTTTTTGTGTGTGTGTGTGTGTGTGATGGATTCGCTCAGTGCCACCTGCCTGTGTCCACTCTTCTTTTATAGAAACCGCCCACTCAGGATCATGGTGGGACCTGGATGCTATCCCAGGCAGCAGAGGACATGAGGCCGGGGTACACCTTGTGCCAGGATGCCAGGCCATCCCAGGGCAGATACACACCCACCATTACAATCATAGTTTAGAGAGACCACAAAGAAAAGCGGCAGTTCCTGGAAGAAGCTCCATGACATGGGATTCAAACCCCCTACCCTAGAAGTGCACATCTGGGCTGCAGTGGCTGCCTTACAATGTCAACAGAAACTGACAGGAAAAATTATTTTCTAAACTAGATAGGTGAAATTAGTATATACTCACTCCCAGTGTAAAAACAACAAAACACAAAGGGAAAGAAAAAGTTTTAGTGTTCATTAACTTAGCACATTCTGATTAAATTAGCCTTATTACATGTCCAAACCCATCGGAAAGGAAACAGGAAGATGGAGACAAAACAGGAAGACAGAGCCCCAAAAACAAATCATCCCTATAAGGATTGATGGCCTGTTACGGCAGAGATGTTTGCCGGTCATGCTGTGCTGGAAGATCGTGGCAAAATGTCAAGCACGGCTTGCCGGATGGTCTCCTGGGTCTTTTTTTTTTCTCCCACAAAACACAAACATCTGGAATAATAGACTGAACATAGAGAGTATTTCTCAAAGAAAGGAAGAGCTCATGACTGATTACGTAATGCTGGAGTCTGGGCATTGTCTCACTTTGTCTGTTTGTTTAGAACTGCAGATTTAATTAGGTTAGTAGGTCAAATTTGTGAAGAGATAAGACTTTTAAACATTTTGGAGGTAGAGGATTTCTGTTAGCATGCTGTAGTCTGATTCAATCTCAGAAAGAGACACTAAACTTTGATTTGAATCCGGCCATCAACTTTTCCACTTCAGAATACATATATATTTACACACTGACTTGCCAACCTGTTCTGGTTGAGCCGGTTAGAAAGCTGTTGTATGAAGGTGTTTTCATGTAGACTTCTCTCTGCCATGAACTGTTTTAAAGTTTTTTTTCCACTCACAGGTGAGTCAGTAAGAAAGACTAAAACTATTCCTGATTACTTTTGCCCTGGCTTTTCAGTTGTCTAATATTTAACATTTGTTTGCCAGTGTAGGAATGTTAGATTATTGTCTGAGTGTACAATTAATTTAAGCATGTGGGAGTTTTTGAAGAGTGGCTGTTTATGTTTTGCTTTATGGTGATGAACATAATTTTGTTCTTTGTCTCCAAAAGCATTATGGGAAGCATTAGGCAGAGTTGAGTTACTATCTGTGATACTGTTACTGAAAACACTGATTTCTTTTGACTATTTACTGGAAAGCAAACAACATGACAAGCAAACACTATTGAGTATATTTTGAACCTAATAATCACTACGGGTTTCACACTCGAACCAAGTTACCCTCCTGGCAGCAAATCAATAATTTACTTTCTTAATACTTGAAACAAATGTTAAATAACATGCCAAGTTATTTACAATATAGTGTATTAGTCTATTAGTATTGTGTTGCAGTGTTATTTTCCTCATGTGAAAGTACAGTGCCTGGTCTTATCTGTAAGACAGTTTGCAGTGGTTTGGCTGGGAGGCTCTGAGCTCTGTATTATTCTATACCAGGGGTCACCAACATGGTGCCCACGGTCACCAGGATGCCCCCAAGGACCACATGAGTGCCTGCGGGCCTCTTCTAAAAACTCAACAGTGAGCAGCATCTAAAATTAAATTTTATCCTGTTGCTATTTTTCTTTAATCACATTTGCATTTATATAGATTTGAAAATGACACTATCTAATAAAACAGCATTTAAAATATGTTTATTATACATGAAGTTTAGATAAGTTTAGGAGGGCATTTCAAACTGGTAGCCCTTCGAATGGCTCAGTACCCATGAAGTAGCTCTCAGTTTCAAAAAGGCTGATGACCCCTGTTCTATACCCTGTTCTGTGGTTACTGATACTGAATTACTAAACTAAATAAATCAGAGTTGAATTCAAGATTCATGATTCAAGCACCTTTTTGTCATTCTGTAACACAACAAAATTACTTTTATGTCAACCCCAAGGTGCATTATTAATACAAAATAAGTGAAAACAAGCAAAAAAAATTAAAATAATCATACAAGATATGTCAAAGTAATTTATAAAAGATGCCATATACAATGCTTTACGGCAGAGTGGCCTGTCGGAAGCGTCTCCTCAGTGAATTTGCAAAAAAAACACCTAAAGGACTCCCAGACTGTGAGAAAGAAGATTCTCTCGTCTGACGAAACCAAGATTGAACTCTTTGGCCTTAATTCTACGCGGTATGTGTGGAGGAAACCAGGTCCTGCTCATCACCTGCCCAATACCATCCCCACAGTGAAGCATGGAGGTGGCAGCATCATGCTGTGGGGGTGTTTTGCAGCTGCAGGGACTGGGAGACTGGTCGTAGTTGAAGGAAAGATGAACGCGGCAAAGTACAGAAAGATCCTGGATGAAAACCTAGGCCAGAATGTTTAGGACCTCAGACTGGGCCGAAGGTTCACCTTCCAACACGACAATGACCGTAAGCACACAGCTAAAACAACACAGGAGTGGCTTAGGAACAACTCCATGAATGTCCTTCAATGGCCCAGTCAGAGCCCTGACTGAAACCCAATTCAACCCAACCCAATTAAAACCAACTCTGGAGAGACCTGAAAATGGCTGTACAACAGCGTTCTCCATCAAACTTGACAGAGCTGCGGAGGATTTGCACGGAAGAGTGGCAGAAAATCCCCAAATCCAGATGTGAAACACTCGTTGCATCATTCCCAAGAAGACTCATGGCTGTATTAGCTTAAAAAGGTGTTTCTAATAAGTACTGAGCAAAGGAACTGAATACTTACGTCCATTTGATATTTCAGTTTTTCTTTTTTAATAAATTTGCAAAAAATCCTATAATTCTGTGTCTGTGCTGTCATTATGAGGTGCTGAGTGAAGATTCACTAGGAACAAAAATGAATTTACATAATTCTAGCATGAAGCTACAACATGACAAATGGTTAAAAAACTGAAAGGGGTCTGAATACTTTCTGAATGCACTGTACATGCTTTCCCTGGGTCTATCTGGGTTTTAGCAGACCCTCAGTCTGCATGCCCTGTGATAGATGGGCACCCTGTTCAGGGTGTCCCCCACCTAGTGCCTTCTGTCTATTGGGTTTGGCTCCAACTTCTCTGTGATCCCGTACTGCAATGGGGGTCATGAAAAGTGAATAATCATTAACTGAGATCCACATTTCAATCACATCTTTTGTAAACGTTACGTATTATTAGTACTAGAAGTTTAAATGAATGGGGTATCTCACTTGCATCAACCAGCGGCTCTAGGACCTGGTGGGAGTCTCCTGGTTGCAGTAGAGGGGAGTTTCTTAGCCCAGAGAGAGGCTGTTTACGAAGAAAGCTCGTCTTCTGCAAAAACAAGACATGGTCGCGTTGTGGGAGAGAGCAGTTTGAAATATAAATCATAGGCTCTTTTGCTAACATCGCATCATATTTTTCGCATTCGGTTTTTTTTTTTAAACATTTGTCATCGGTTTCATTTGTTTTTTTTTTTGAAGAATATCGATAGCGGTTATACAAAATGGTATTTGAGCTGTACTTTCTTCTGCTGAGTGTCGGAATTGTGGAAGGTGCATCAATAATTCAAGGTAGGCACGGAGGAAAAAGAAGTCGTTCGGAGTGTAATGCTTGCATTTTTCAGATTTAAACGCGATGCAGGCTTTGTGTACTTCGTGAGGCGATTTTACAGTCATTTAAACACCTACATCGATCTTGTTGTGGGTGTGTGTACATTTTGTATGTAACTTCAACGCATCTAATTAATCCTGTAAGTTCTATTCCAATTCCATTATTATAAACCTATGCATATTTATTTTTAATTCAGGTTTTACCTTTTTACAATGGTACTGCTGTGCCCTGTCCAATCCTAAAAAGCAGAAATTTAACTACCTAATGGACATATTGATCTTGTACTACGCTGAATTACTGTTTTGTTTTAGAATTTGTATGCAGTGAGTGCAACAATTTTCTATTTTTTTTGTAAAAAGAAATAAAACAAAATAGCTTTCTTACATCTCTGTGCAGAGTGCATACGCTCGAATGGCGGAGACTATAGGGGGGAGCAGCAGAGCACTTCCAGCGGACAGCAGTGCCTCAACTGGATCACTGTAACCCGGGACTTCAATCTGACAGCCTTCACGGACGTGCAGTCAGGTAGCGACGCAACAAAAACAGCCCTCAGATTGACAGCAAGCTTTCAGGCACACAGATAAGCGGGTGTATTTAATCCAATATCCTTTGAACATTTTATTGGTTATTCTAGTGGGAAACCTGTCGGCCTTGTCCACTGTTTATGATTGTGTCTTTAGACTGTCTAACTCATCTGCTTTACTTACAAGGAGATCTACAAACACCTAAGACAGCTGTGAATTCTAACACAATGAAATATATTGTACAGTATTCCACTATAATATCTGCAGGGCAAGTCATTTTGACATTACAATAATGAAAATTTACATAATTGTTGTGAAATCCTGCCCCACGCCCAAACGGATCAGGTACAAAAGCTGGGAACACCAGTTGCTTTTATGGAATTGCAGTGAAACTGGGCAGTAAACAGCCTCCATTCCGAAACACAAACTCTTTAAAACTTTGGATCGAAAGGGAAATGTTTCAGCTTGAGGAAGTGGTGATGCAGAGCTGCTCTTGTCTGTCCTGTAGGTGTCGGGGACCACAATTACTGCCGAAACCCAGACTCCTCAGACAGACCTTGGTGCTACGTGGCCAATGAAAATGGCACCGTTTGGAAACAAGACTGTGATATCAGTGCCTGTGGAGGTATCAGACTCATTTCAAGACATGTCATTGTGCCCCTCAATCGTTTAATTGTTTACTCTTTACCAAAGATGTGTGTAAATGAGGCTCTTATCTATTTCAGTTCTCTACTTTCATTGTGCCGACTCCTGTTTTAGATATAAAGTGCTGTTTCTCATGTTGACATGTCCATATCCCATATTGAATGACAGTGTAAACAGATTAAACAACGCAAAGGCCTTTGAGGGACGAGGGCATTTATGTCTTTCAGTTAGAAATTAAAATATTATCTAGACTGTTTTTTCAGACTTTAATATCATATCTGACAGTGTAGGAAAAAAAGCCATCCTCGTCATGGATTCTGGTTGTCATAGTGACGCCTTGGGAGGCAGATGACAAACCAACTCACAAGCATAAAAAGAGACACAAACCATTTCTGTCAACATGCGGATTTGAGTTGCATGGGTCAAGGTATATATCTATTAGAATATATCCTAATATAGATGAGGGTATTATTTGAAATTCAACTTCTGTTGTATGTAGAAATTCTGTGTTTTCAGATCAGTGTAAAAAACATTTTCATACAGATGTTTCATACACATTTCATACAGACTTGTTTGATTCCTAGACTTGCATTGTTAATGTAGTGCAGTGTTTAGCATCTGTGAGATGTTATTTGCCTATGAGTCACAAGTAGTTACTTTTTCTATCGCTGTGTACTTACTGCTATCTAGTCAGTCTTGAATTTCACCACACGTTCGGAGCACAGAGTTTTAAATACAAATAGGAAAAACTAGTGCTGCAACTGCCATTGTCACACCCCTGATAGCTGATTGGCCAGAAGTGATATGCTTCCCTCAGAAACAGTGTCCAATTGGCTGTAGGGCAGACTTTGTAAACAGCTTTGGAATGGACAGTTTCAATCAGGTGTTGAGGTATTTGGCTGTCTCACCTTACAAGTTTTTGTGCACTTAAGATATACTTGTGCAATAGCACATTTTTAACGCAAACAAGCTAGGTGAGCTTAAATGCAAACGAGCCCATTTGTGACGTAGCCAAGATCTTTGACTGAGTGTAACTTGCGTCTCTGCTTTCGTGTGGCTTTAGTGGGTAACAGGCACTGTTGACTTATGAACCCTCCCAGACTATGTGACGGCAGAGCCGGGAAGTCCCCCATCATCATCCACAGGGGCACCAGAAGTCTTTGAACCGGCGCAGTCTGAACCTGCACAGAACGATAACGCTGCTGTGCAGCCCGTCATCGGCATCAGGCAGCGAGTCCAAGCTGGGGCTAAGAAGAAGGACCTGGGAACCTTAGGTAGGTCCTCCTGGCAGCGGAGCTCCGTACTGTCAGTATGACTCATACTGGGAGACTTTTATTCCTTTATGCCTATAAGTGACACCATAACGACGTGAGCTGGATGGATCCAGTTCTTATTTGGCTTAAACAGCAGCTGCTATGAAACTTTTCAGGACATAAACGGTTTTCTGGTTTATGACAACCTCTCTACTGAGAACGAGCACAGCACCGGTACAGTTCCCAGAAAAATCACATCCATTCAGTATTTAAGCTCTTGGTTAGTCGAAAAAACCCGCTCATGTTGAGGGCCCAGCAGGACGAGGGCTATGAAATTCTGTCATGGACATTTAATTATAAAAGTTACAAAAGTTATGGGAACCAGACATGCAGAGGGCAAAATAATACCCCAGCCAGCATTGTGAGGACTCTTACTATGCAAATAATCACATTAATTATATGAAGAGCCGGGGCTCATTAAAAGGATGGGCACCCTGTGGCTGTGGATGGTCAGGCTGGACAAGCTGCTCTTAAAACTTAATTTCACATAGTTTTTACGAACTATGAAAAGCAGAAACACGGCTTTTAAGCCTACAGTGGGTGGGAATCCCATCATAAGTCTCATCACTTTTACCTCCCTCCTCATTGGTTATATTAATAGATGCGGTTGGGTTGGGTCAGTAAATGGCAGCACGGTTGTTCCTGCTCTCCTTCACCTCCTCCTGCATTCGTCCTGCAGGTTACGTCCTTGGCATCCTCATGATGGCAGTCATCATTCTGCTTGGAGTCGGCATAACATTTGGCTACATATACAAGAGGTCAGTAAAAACATCTGAATACTTCAGCACTGCCCAAAAATGCATAATGACAATGTGTCACAGCTTGAACATAAATGCCTCAAAGCAGAAGGCAGATAATCATCATTAACACTGTAATTTCAGTTGTTTTCAAAGATTTATGATGTGATGATCCTGTCGTAATTTTTCGGCTGTGTAACATCCTTGATAATTGGGGGGGATTCGCTCTGGATCGGTTGATTTTTTTCTGAACGTCCCAGTACAATATACCTTCCAAGCCAGGGAATGAGTTCTAATGATCGGAAGTCAAATTGAACCAAGAACCTTCAGAAGCCAGCGGTGCGAAAAAGAGTGTGGCTGATTGAGAGCCTGCATTGAGGTTTCTAAAAACAAACGAAAACCTAGAGCCTAGAGGAGACAAGATGGATGTCTATCGTGCCGCTCAGACGACACTGATACTTTTGGCCTGGCTACCCGATGTCCTTGGATCTCTGTGCTCTGCTGTTAAGCTGATTAGCTTGTTGACTTTGAATTTTTTTTTTTTGAGATCACTTAGGATTGGCTGTATATGCACCGGCCTGATGGTGGCATCGCCAAAGGTCATGTGATATTTCTAAGGGGCCAAGCGTGTTCATTTCTAATGCATGTATGTTCTAGCTGCAGTCATGTGTCTTGGAGCTAAATCTACCGTTGGGAGTGGCAGGTTGGCTGCTTATATGTAATTATGATCTCAGTTTATTCGGGTCAGTCTCCCTGGGGGTGCTTCACCTGTACCTTCACCCAAATCACGCCAGTGAAATACCCAGCTACATATGTAAACAAAAGAACAAACAAAGGAACATTAATGTTAGGCCGTTTCCTGAGTTGCTCTTTTTCTCTTGGAAATTAGTGCTGAAGCCCAGGGGATGGGGCATGACCTCCCCCAGGGCTGTGTGGCTGTCATGAGTCATGTTGCTTTTTTGGTAAAATCTGAAACCGGCACCATGGAATCGTAAAACACTTAAGCTGTGTCTTTTACTACTCCACTTTATTACAAGCATGTATTCAGTACCTGGGTCACAGAGAGCCTGAAGGCTTCCCCAGGGACGCCCGGGTACAAGCTGCAGGCATTTAGAACACACCAGTTATCCTAAGCACGCGTTTGGACTGTGAGAAGGAATCTGTAGGAACCCTGGAAGAAAAATTGAATTCCACAGGCGTTGAGTGAGGGGTGCTACTGTATCCATGTGTCTAATTTCCACGACCCTGTGCTGGAGAAGCAGAAATGTCTGGATCTTGCATATAATGATATTCTGACAGTTCTTTCCTGTAAATAATAATGATTATTTGTCCATATTGAAGGAGGTGTGGTGTTATGGTATTCTGGGGTTTACCAAACGGCCAAGGGAAGCTGCCAAGACTGCAGAGCCTCTTGCACGTCTCAACCGTGCTGGAGGGGGCGGTGTTGACGTGGCAGGGAGCTGGCTCTGTCGTACTACTCTAATGCGGTACAACGGGCTGGCTTTTGGCCCATGGCGCAGAAGATGATGCAGCACTGCTGTGGTGGGAGTCGGGTGGCGTATGGGGTGGGTGGGTCGCTCAGACGTTTCATAACGGTGTCACGTGCAGGCAGGCGAGCGCTTCCGGAACTTGCGCTTGTCACCGCAGAAACATAATCCCACATCTTCTTCTAATCGTCACGTGGGGGGAGGTAGCGGGTGGGCGTAGTCAGGTCCAAATCAGTCTACAGAAGCCAGTCGATGGCGCAGCTTGATCACGGATGCTTGTATTACCAAACATTTTCCACAACCAGAATTGGCCCGTTCCCTCATTCACAGGGGGGGGGGGGGGAAGATTTAAATAGCGGTGATGTAATCCTGATCTTAGATAAGGTACACTTACGCTGCTTACTGCTTAGAATGATATCTTCCCATTGCCTGAGACTGTGTAAATGCATTAATGCAAGCTTTCGTTGACTTTAGCCCCAGAAAATCCACTTCCTGTGCTAGTTTGTATTACAGAGCAGCTTCTGATTGATCAGCCAAAAAGGGAGGCTTGGCTGATTTCTGACAGTATTTGACATATTTGGAGATTGTGTTCATGGAGATCTTCACTCGTGTGGATTTGGTCTACTTAATCTACTTACCAGTCTCCTAGTACCTAACTGAACAATTCAAGTAATCTTTATCAGATGAAATGTTTTGGTAGCATTGCCCATGGCTGACCTCCCACTCCCCGTTTCCACAGGGGTCGCGACCTGCATCGGCAGCGCGAGCAGCGCGCTTACGAGCGGGAGATGCAGCGGATTACCTTGCCCCTGTCTGCCTTCTCCAACCCGGCCTGCGAAGTGACTGAGGAGAATGCAGTCGTCGTCGTCAGTGGCGACCAGCAGACGCCCTGCCAGGAAGGTGGGGCGGCCGAGGGCGGAACCCCCCTCATAGGCCAGGCAGGCACCCCAGGGGCATGAGTGACGGCTCCAGAACTGATTGGAACTGGTGACAGTGGATCGTGAGGGGGGGGTTTAAAAGGAGGCAGTTTCCACAACCTACCCCCACAGTCCCGATTCTGTTTGAAGACCCCTGAAGAGGACTGCGATGGAACCAAGATGATCAAAGACACACTCTCCAGTCAGCTTTGTTTTCCTGATACTAATGCCAGTGTCTGAACTGAAGTGACTGATGCAGGGCACGAATCGGAACTGCCCCAGCAGGGATTTACTCAAGAGCAGTTGAGTAATAAGTAATCATTTCAAAAGTGCATGTCAGGAAGCTTGATAATGATGACGGTTATGGCTGTCAGTATCTTTGTGCTGTACCTCTGGCGAACTAATCCCTTTATGCGATAGAAATTTCAATGAAAAGAAAGACAGGTCTTGGCTGTTTAAAGGTAAATCGCTTCTGGATTTTCATTGTGTTTTCGTTTGAGAAGGTGTACTTAGCCGTTTGAAAGCTGGTGCACGCAGTGCGACACGACGGGTGAGAGACGGAGCACGGCTGTATACGGTTTGCAGTAATGTCAGACACCATCAGCGTTCAGTCGGCGCCATTTTATGCGAGAGCTGGACACTTTTGCTGAAGGGGAAAAAAGAATTGCGCCCCACTTTTTGTAATAGGTACCCCAAACTGTCTGTGGTCATCCTGCAAGACTAGTTAAGTCTGGGGTAGAAGGAGAACGAGCTCTATTTTTTTTCCAATAAATATTTTCTTTTGCATTTTTTAAGGTTGTGTATTCTAACCGTGGTCTGCAGCTTGTTGAATTTCTTCAGGGAAATATCGAAGACTATGCTCTGGGTCTGAGAAGAATCAGCAGGACTGGAGATTTAGTCAAAGGACAAAGGTCATTTTTTTCACCCCTTAGATGCAATGGAAGCATCATGGTTGGTTAGCCACGACTTCACGTTTAGATGAGTGCCCGTGGGTAATTTTGCCTTGCCAAGGTGGTCTAGCCCCCTGCCCCCCCCCCCCCCTTGTAAATCCTGCAACAGCCCATAAATGCCTGAATCCTTGAGACAGTTGTGTAGTGTGGTAATACTGGTCTAAGGTAGTAAGGAAGATGACAGCCCAGGTCAGAGCCTGTAATGAAACTGTTACACCTAATGTTCTGTGGGGCATATAGATCATAGAATCTGATATTCACCTCAGGACTAAGGAGCAATAATGTCTCAAAATGAAATCAACTTAAACCGCAGCCTGACTTGTCTCTCCGAAAATGACAGTTTGGTCATTGTAGGAGTGGATTTGAATTTTTTGTCCTGTGTCTGTAAAACATTATATAAAACCGGTTTGTTTTTTGGTTTATTTGTGTTCGACTGTTCATAAAATGTTCATATCATGAAAAGCTGTATCAAACTGGTATTATTGAAAGGGATTCGATCAGAATATTTTGTAGATTTCTTATATTTGTCTGTGTCTGACTGTACACTGCTGACAAATGCAATATGTTAAATGATTTTGTTCTTTTTTTTCCCAGGTTGTTTGTGGTCCATTCTAGAACACGAAGTTAAATGTAACGGCCATAAATGTACACCATACAGTGAGTTGCTGTGGGCTGTTTCAAGGTTATAAATTTCTTTTGCCATTAAAAGGAGATCCAACATCATAGCCCTTCTCACATTTGTTTGTCTAACTGTGAATCTGACGCTTTCCAAGCCTCACTTTCATTCAGTTACGGATGGGGGTGTTTCCTGGATGGATTCAGGTTAACACCATTTTGGAGCTACAGCCATAAATCTTTTGGTTTTGAGTCAGTGCCTTTAATGGCTGTCCTGCCTGCCTCCTGCTGTCACTAACACTGGGAATGATGGCAGCGTGCTGAAAAATGCTGACACATTATTGCTTTTCTTTCGGATCGTTGCGCCAACCTTGCCGTACAAGTTTTCGCCAGTGTGACTGACAGAAAAGATAAGAGTATCTCCACTGCACTGCAAACCCTTAATACAAGAGCTTTTAAAAGGCCTCACTGTTTATTTTCTGAGCATATTCACAGATATCGGAGGTGCCAACATAAAAAAATTTAAAAAAATAATGTAGCAGCAGTAGATGCAGGACAACCCATTAGGCGAAACGGGCATCTGCCTAGGACACAGTCTTCTGAGGGGCTGCCAGCCATATTACAAGCTGTTAAAAATATCAGGGGCTAAGTCAAGTTCACCCAGTGCTTTACAGTACCTTTTTTGAAGGCATAAGATACTCGGGGCTGTAGCCAAGTGATTGGACCCAACAACACCCATGGCGCAAGCAAATTTTACGGTCTCAGACTTGGGGGTGGAGAGAGGGGGCACTGGCGGTGAAACTTGCCTAAGGTGCTACTTGTGCTTCTATAAGTACTGGGCGAAGTTCTAAAATAGTCGCACTTGTGGATACCGGGAGACAAGCGATAGTTATTTATGCCTAATATAGAAATACAGAAACTTTAAGAAGGTGATTTGACTTTTTGTTTTAAAGGTGTGTCATTTTTTAATCACACGTTAGGCCTGATATACAGCAAATACAAACAAGTATATATTTCAGCCAGTTTATTCTAAATATTTACATACGACAACCGTTCAGGGTGAACGCGGTAACTAAAACGAGAGCATGACGATTAATCGCGCCCCGAAAAGTGTGAAAAGAGCGACACCTAGTGGCAAAACTACACCAAATATCCATAGACTGCAAATAGAATCGCTAAAAATGCCTACTGCATCATGAAGACAAATCAAAAGGAGTACGTTTGTTTTAAACATTGTTAGGGACAAAATCAGCCCCGAATCCCCTTCCTCCCTAAACAGACATGGTACTAAATAATAATCAGATAACACCATCTAATTTAATATGTTAATTGATGTTAATGGGAGGTAAATTCCTGTCTTAATTATATTCTGAATAAGCAAAATAAATAAATTTTAATATGTTGTTATCTTAGGTAAACACCAAGAACACACAGACATGCAAACCAGTACCACTGACAGGTTCCACCCACTGGTTCTCGGGGATGAGGTCACAGCAAGTCAGCCAATAGGAAGAAAGCAGGTATAGGCATTTTTTTCCAATAACAGAACAGCAGTGACCGTGAAGATGTTGCTCACGTACATAGCAACACTACAACCACGATCGCTAGAGTCCATTTCTACCGTTTCTGCATAGCGGATCTCTAGCATAGTTTGTTCATTAAATTGCAGATGAAGCTTCCAGACTTGCATTAATTGGGAACAACTTAAATTATAATGACTTTGTACTGTATTCAGTATGACCCAGTCAACCTTATATTCAAGTTCAAATTGACTACACACATTTTTTTTTATTTCCGTTTTGAAACACCAATGAACAAATGATTTCAATATAAGACATGCATTAAGGGATTGTCAAAACACGTTCACAACTTTAATGTAATGGTTTGTTTGTTCTTTTTTTTTTTAATTAAGCATCCTATTTGGTGACAGGACACCATAGTGATACACAGGATAGTGGTTACAATTTGTACCGCAGAAACAAGGGTAGCAACTATAACAAAAATTATTCACAGGTGTTCGTACATGATGTCCCATCTGAATGACTACTCCGGAAATTAATACACCCAGTTTCCTCTTGAAGCCCCTATACATAAAAAAAATTCTGTATATTTTACACAATTTGCTTTATCAAAAAATAAATCCAGTTTTATTCAAATCAGAACCACTTGGATTTACTGAAGTCAAAAAGACAGTGATTTTCTATGGCACAGGAGATCAGGTAGTGTGGAAAATAACCCCAGATGAGTTAAACCAGGGCCACGTGTGCAAATTCTCCAAGCAATTACACTGCTCCAGTTGACAATGGTGTGAGTAAAAAGTGACTTTTCTGAAATTTTAAGGCGGGTGGGTAGTTATGTGAGCCTTAATTGTGAACAAAGAAACAATTAAATACTTATTATTTAAACCTGTGACACCTAAAGTTCAAAGAACTTTATGCTAAAGGGTCCCTATTCTATAACAATCGCATCAGTGCGGTCATTTAAGACTGTTACACGCCTGCCATGGCAACACCAATTGTCAACAAATGAGTCTGTCTAGTTTTCCATGGGGCTGTGCCCTCACTGGCTGGATGACCAGGTGTCACCAGTAGCTACACTGGTCTTGGTCCAGAGTATTAGTGCGACCTGGACAATTGCGGATACCAGCAAGGTAGTTGACCCCACTTGGATAACAAAAAAAAATATATATCACATTCACTTTGAGGTTAATACAAAACAAAGTCAGTAAAAGATCCCCAGCTTGGGGTCAAACTAAGAACCATTAAGAAAGAAACACTAAGACGGCGGCATTTTCACTGAAATAGTGGCAAACTGCTTGAGGCATTAAATCTGGATTCCAGCATGAGATATATATATATAAAAAACAAGTCATATTACTAAGAGCAAGTAATTCCTATTGAAATGCTTCTCTCCTCCCATCCTGTGTTTTTTTGGCCTGTTTCCTGAAGGCTTCATTGTCCTTACAACAGGAGGACCAGTCCCACTATGTAAACACATCAAAGTCCATCGTGGCCCACAACATATTAGTGCATAAACGGACACGTGGTTTTAGTGTGTGTGAAGGGAGGGGGCTGGTGGGGTCTCGCTATCACCTCCTGTATCCCTCAGCCCAGCTCCGTGGGGCTCGTGGAGATGTGGCAGACTCTGGTGCAGCTCCTCCAGCTCGGCGGGCAGAGGGATGCCCATCTCCTGGTTGAGGGCCAGGGCCTCAAAGCAATCCTCCAGCTTCTCAAATGGCGGTCTGGAAAGGAGAAGAGCTTAGCCTGAGCCTGGTTTTTATATGTCATTAATATGTTAATTGGAGGTAAATTCCTGTCTTTTAATTACATTCTGAATAAACAAAATAAATCAATTTGATATGTTGTTATCTTAGGTAAACACCAAGAACACACAGACAAGCAAACCAGCACCACTGACAGGTCCCACGCACCGGTTCTCGGGGATGAGGTCACAGCAAGTCACAGCCAATGGGAAGAAAGCAGGTGGGCTCGCATCTGGAAGGAATTTCTCCTGGAACTTGGCCACGTTCAGTCCAAAGTCCAAGGTTCTAGGTAGGCATTCTGGGTCTGCATAAACCTGCCCAATAATCTGGGGGAAAAGTATTTTTTGGTGTATTTTATGACTGCTTATTTCAGTTTGACTGGCAGTAAGTCCATTGCAACTCTATATGCGAGAAGAGCAGACAAGACTAGGACAGTTACTACCCTGACAGCGTATTTACATACCAGAATCATAAATGGGTGTTTTTCAAGACTATAAACACAATTTATTATGGAATAGCATGTGTTAACAGTTCAGTAAAGAGAGAGAGAGAGAGAGAGAGAGAGAGAGAGAATAGAAAATGGCCACCATACTGATAAAAGCCTCACGCTAAGACCTCCTTTTTTGGTTACTGGTCTATTCTTTTCAGTTTCCTTCTACAGTATGACCAGGGGCAGGATAAGGTTATCACCACCACACAGGCTTCACAGTTTACCGCAGGTGCTTTCAGCCTTCGCAGCTGCTATTTGGGGGTGGGTGGGGGGGGGGTTTTCGATCTGGCCTTTGGACAGGCGCTAAGGGAGGTTCTCACCTCACAGAGGACAATCCCAAATGAAAATATGTCCACCTTCTCGTCGTAGCGTTTGCCTAAGACATAAAGGGCTCCGTGTCAAGAGTCATTCTCATGGATCATTTTGATGTAACTTTGATGGGTTTAATTTGTCATTTACTTTCTAAGATTGTGAATATCCTTCCTACAGTATTTCATGCATATGATGGAACTGCATTAGGATGACAAGGTTAACTGTTAATTATTCAACATACTAATGCGAGAATCAAAAGCTCATGTCATAGATCAGCCTTCTGATGGGACCATAGAGTATTGTTTGATATCATAAGCTTTAATACATCTTCCCAACCCGAAGATCCAAGAAGCTGGAGAGATGAAGACAAGGTGTTCACCTCACCGTTCAGCATTTCTGGAGCCATCCAGTATGGGTTCCCCACCACGGTGTAGCGCTTCTTGCGGTCAATCCTCCGAATCATTCTTTTCTTGGTGTTGGGTTTCTCCAGAGGGGGCTGACGGACCTTCTCCTCCACAACCAAGCGGGAAAGCCCAAAGTCGGCCACCACCACTGTGTTGTCCTAGTAACAGGGGGGCAAGAGAAATTAGGATATTTTCATGGCATTTTTGACATTGGTATCCAACTTTCAGCTACTTTGTGCCTAAATGATTATCATCCACTGGCATTCATTAGCCTTCTGATCACACACAC
>JAODKE010000043.1:37863827-37885953 GCA_026779605.1 Mormyrus hasselquistii
AGCAAAGGAGACTAAGGGGGGACATGATCCAGGTATATAAGATTCTAACAGGTCTGGATGCTGTTCAGCCAAATGGCCATAAGTGGAAATTAGCAGGAGAAAATTTTAAAACAAATTTGAAGGAGCACTTCTTTATACAGTGTATAGTTAGAGTATGGAATAGTCTTCCTACAAGTGTAGCGTTTCTTTAAATCAGAGCTAGATAAGATTTTAACAACTCTGAGCTATTAGTTAAGTTCTCCCAAAAAGAGCTTGATGGACCGAATGGCCCCCTCTCGTTTGTAAATTTATGTTCTTATGTTAACAAAAATTGGTGTTCTGAAGTATGAGTTTATTCAGACCCCGTATGATGCACATCAAAATGTACACAATTAAAAAACCAACACTTCTATTCCTTAAAGACTACCTTAAAGACAGTCTGCTATACGATTCCGTTATCCATACATCCATCCATCCATCCATCCATCAAACCCACACTCGAAGGTCATACTTATTAAAACAGTGATGATATGACAGGTAAAAACTAGTGCTATCTGACCATTTCAAATTGGCATTCCCCTGACCGCCCCCAGGCCTTGCGAAGCTGTCTGGGAGGGGAACACTCCCACATTGATGACGGTAAACACACTCGTAATAGCGGCCGATTGGCTCACGGGGATCTTCCCACGCTACACCGTGGTGCATGCTAGTCAGACACAAACATCTCCTCCCTTGTGAATTTTTTTTTTTTTTTTTTTTTTTTTTTTTTTAAAAAAGGGGGCCGCACTATGTATAAGGCTCAGAAGCAAGCTTAAGCCTGTGTAATTAGAGTGTAATTATGGTGTAATTAGAAGTTCAGAGCAGTGGAATTGAGAACTTTCGGGGGCTACAGTATAACATTATTCCTGGCACTCTGCATAACAGTATTTTTCCTGAGATATTCCCGGTTTTATGGATTTTCCCATAATCTAATTTGTCTAACCAGGACAATGTCACACGTACCAGTTTAACCAAGCAGTTGTGCGAGTTGAGATCTCTGTGGATAATACTCCTTGAATGCAGATAAGCCTGGGACAGACACACATACAAAGTAAACAAAAAGTTTATGTACATGACCATAATACCACATAAGTTACAAATACATGGACAGATTTGACACAAACACACACTGCTTTCTCCATGGGTTGCCTTTCAACAGACTTGTATTTGTCAGTTCAGACTGATACCCCCCCCTGCCCCCCGTCTCCTGTCGCCATCCTCGTTCCCTCTAGTCTTTGTGCGAAACCTGAACCAAAGCTGCTTCGCTGTAGCAACAAAGCTGATCTCCCTGGAGACCAATAGGGCCTGGGAGGAGGGGCATGTGAGCAACGTTAACCCTTCGCTTGACCACTTGGGGGCACACTGGCTTTTGTCAGAGCAGTTTCCAAGTGGTTGACCAACTCACCATTCCAGAAGCAATGCCTTTGGCAAAGCTGACTCTCTGTTGCCATGGAAAAGGATCCTAGAGAGAGAGAGAGAAAAAAAAGTAACAGTGAGGCAAATGCAGCCTTGCATTTTAATCCAGCAGCATGAAAGCATGACATAGTTCCCCACCCACCAAGGTAAAGGCTGCATAAATAGCACAGTAGAGCATTAAAAATATTTCTACATAAAGGTGCATTAGAGTTAGACCCTGCTTTCATCCCAATACACAGTCAGCATTGTGTGCGGACCTAGGGCGAATCCATTAGGGGTGTAAACATGCCACGGGTGTCGGACATTCCCCCAATATCAGCAGACTCCACCTACCTTCCTAAACAAATGAATCAATTAATGAATGAATAAATAAATAAAAATTAAAATGAGCCTGTTTCTTCTCTTTTTTATGAATCCATGCATTACTGAGGTCAATGTCAAACTCTTTCCACTGCCAGTGCTGTTAACACAATCGAGGTGGTACGCACCATGTCCCTGATGAAGTCCTTCAACGTTCCCCCCTCAATAAACTCGGTTATTAAATTCAGCTTCTTGTCCTTGTACAGCACACCAATAAACTTCAGGACATGAGGGTGCTCCAGACTTCTCATGACTTTCACCTGATGAGGTGGAAGACAGATGTTCCACAGCATTTAAGATGATCAGGCGTTCCCAGCATAACCACATCGCCCGCCTTGCTCTCAGTCCCAGATCCCACTCCACGACAAACGGCTAAAAAGTTCTCGTATGCCAGGATTACTTTTCTCTTGTATTCGCGAAGCCTGAAGCGATCCATCTGCGAATGATATCCGACCTGCCTGTGATCCTGGACAATAACGTGTGCACATGCAAAACCAACCGGCTACTTCACAATGCTCTCCCCAGAGCGGAGGCACTAACCTCCTTCAGGAAAGTCTTCTGTGTCTCCTCATCACAGCGAATGAGCTCCTTCATGACCATCACCTCCCCTGTAGCTTTGTGGGTCACCTGTCACAGCATATTGTAGATGGTCACCATCATCGCACCCATTTCTGTTAATTTTAGCCCATGTGATACTTATTTAATTAGGGTGAATGAACAGCAAAGGTTGAATGACCTTTACCTGCCTTTAAGTGAAACAGCTAGAAAATACTTTCGCTCAGACAAATCAAGGAACAGTTGAATTGCCACAGAGCCATAGGCACTGGCAGGCCAGCCGCGTACCTTGATGGCCTGGCCAAAGAAGCCCTTTCCCAGAACTTCACCGTGGATCAAGTCACATGGCCGGAAGATGCGGTGAGAACAACTGCTCATGGAGCGCAGCGACTCCGAGCGCCCGATGTCCCCGGACAGAAGGGGGCGCTCCTTCGGTGAGGTCGGCCCGGGGGACTTACAGATACTGTTGCTGCGCCTGTTAACCAGTGGCAGCATTAAAAAGGAAGGCGGAGCTCAGGTTAATATTAATTTCATTTTAGAAGCTTTGCCATTTACTGAGAAAACAAATACTAATCCGAACCATCAACCAGTCACCTTACCTATGACCTTTCCCATCACTGGGAATACTGTTATTAAACTGTTGAAAATCATGGGAATATCCTGCTTCATTAAACAAGTTTGTGGGATGTTGATGGGAATAAAGTATAAAGAGAATAAATACTGCCACCTCCACTCATCCTCTCTCGCTGGCTAACCCAACAAACTTAAAACCTTGTACATTTCCCTGGATTCATTTGTGTCGCAAACCTTTTCCAATACAGATTTCTGAGACTTAAACCAGCAGCCTTCTGGTTTACATGTTCACCTGTTATGCTACCTGCTGGTTAAGTATCACATCTCTTATTGTGACTTTGCCTTGTACCTTAATGACCTCCTGTTGAGGGTACAGTCGTCAACGGGGGCGCGTCTCTCAAGAACAGCATTGGTGGGTGACGAGAGGCGCATCCGGGAAGTGGCGGGCGCCCCTAGACTCGTGTGCGAGGACCCCAGGCGGAGCCTGTCCAGTCGCTGCCTGACAGGGTCGTACTCTATGAGCAGCTGCAGTGTCTGACTGGTCCGGTGGATCAGATCCTTCATCTGGAAAAACCAATGACAGCGGAGAGTCCATCTCTGTGTCTCAGTTTCGCCCTTCCCTCCCGCTCTCTCACAGACACACCAGAACCTAATAACCCTTATTAAGAAAGTAGACCAGAATCAAAAGTATCAGGAAATTGTAATTTTGAACTCACGCATGTATAGGCGGCAGGGTACAATTTATAAAAAGGCAAATGGACAGATTATAGATGCATCACATTAGAATAAAGTCAAGGTGGGTCACCTGTAAACAATTAGTACGATATTTCTCAAAGTGAACAGAAGATTTTTAGCATTACCACTGCCTGACCAGCAGGTGTCAGTTCTTCCAGGCAAGAGATGCAAAGCCTACCTCCCCCACCCCCAAATCATTTCCTCATTCAACATGAGTCCGGATGAATTGGCTTATATTAAAAAAGGAAAAACAGCTGCTAAAAATTTAAACACCGACTTCAAGCAACTCATTGGTAACTGCTCTCAATTGTGTGCATCTGACATTGCACCAAAAAACTTTATATTTACATAAAGTTGTATTTGACCTTTTTTTTTTCTTTTTAAAATCTGAAATTTTTAATAGTGCATTCTGTGCTTAAAGTCACCTGCTTTTCCAAATGGGTGGAAGTTTGCCGGAATGGACCTAGAACTGAGCTGTGGAGGACTAGAATTACTATGAATCTAAGTAACTATAAAATTACATCTTATTACATTTACTATAAAATTACTATATTATGTACTATAGAACGGAAAATGAAAGCATTCCATCTCAGTCTCCAAGATATAAAACCACCTTTGGTTAAAAGCAGATTAGGACTGAAGGGGATTTAGGGACTTTTAATGTAAACAACAGGAGAAACCTGATTTACGGTTTAGATTACGGTTTAGATCAGGAACTGCTGTGATTTAAAAAACATGCAGATAAGAGTCACATAAATGGTAAACAGCTTAAAACAATGCAAGTGACAGATTCTGAATACCACTTTTTCAAGTTTAAGTAGGCATGAATAAAAGGAAAATTCCGCAGACTAATGATGTGTTCCACAGGAATCCAGTAGTTACCAAAGTGATAACACAAAATGATTTTTACCTTTCAAAATTTCCTAAAAAGAATTGTTTAAGAATCTTGGAAATTCAGGACAGAATGATCACTAGTACCACTCCTACTCAGGTTTCAGCAACATAAATTAACGTGCCATAATCACCTAAAAAAGCCATTTAAGGAGACATCTCATTGGGTGAAGGAAATGGAACTCAGATGCTCACCTCATCCTCCATTAATGTAGCTACAGAGATGCCATTGATCTCCAGAATCCGATCACCAACATGGATGGCGTTCCTCACTTCCGGACTGATGTGCATCCCTCGAACCCTGAGGGGCACAGTGGTGACATAACCTAACAGAACACACTAATAAAAATCATCTGGGTCTTTTATGCTACTAAACACTCACCATGCAGAACAGAGTGACACAAACACACTGACACTGAGCTGGATACTAACGAATTCTGCACTTTTTGACCTACAGGTTGAGAAGTTCATTGGTCGTCGAGATACAGTCGATAGGAGAATGCGCTATGAAGCCAGGTATGACTGAAGTGAGCACCAATACGCTTCTTGATCCGAGAGCACATACTCACTCCTTGACTTGCACAGTAGCCTTGCCGCTGGCGCAGTCCCGTACCACGGACACCGAGAAGCCCCGCTTGCCGTTGGCAGCGGCCGGCATGGAGATGAGGGTGACGGTGTGCGGCAGGGAGTGGAGCGCGGAGTCGGCAGAGCGGTTCTCCAGCATGGGCGTCAGGACTATCTCCCGGTGGCAGCTTCCGCTGACGGAGGTCAAAGGAATTGTAGGGGATCACAGTGACAAATCAGACAACTAGATTGGCTGGTACCTATGCTACTATGGAAAGCAAATAGGGTTTTTAAATTTGGGGAGGGGGGGGGGGACTCATAAGACTGAGTATACACAAATATGGAGGGTGGGTGATAGACTACACTAAAAACGCCATGGAAATTTAAATGAAGCAGCAAAAGTAGGTCATTACCCAGCATCCTGAGGGGCACTTACCAGTAAAGCTTGGAGCGTTCCACCAAGGCATAAGTGTCCTGTTCTTCTATGACCACCTTGCAGTTCAAACACACAAAGCATTCTGGGTGGTACTTGTACTCGCCTGCCACCTGGAAGCGGATTGCAGAGACAGAACCCATCATGTATCGCCCGTCATCTCCCGAAGGCATTTCGACAGGGGATGCCAGCTGCCCCCTCCTCCCCACGTCTATGTGACACCGGCAGAAAACCACATGGATGGCCAAGTAATCAGGTACGACGCGAGGCAGCGGGTCACGCCTTAAACAAGCACAAACAAGCAAGCATCACAGCTTCCCCAAGTGCCATTCGATTCTGCGTCATCACACCCTGGACACCATTTGAAAAAAGCTGCATTAGAGGACTTCCATGTGCCACATCATTACATACTATGCATTTGTACTTTCGTACATATATATTACAATTACAATAAAAATTGAATCGTGATTCTACACCGGGCCCTTGTCACCTGGCATGTGGAAGAGCCTTCACTGGTCACTAGGAAGCCAGACCATGCCCACTACTGGTTCCCCCCCCCAGTCAAGGAGCCACCATCCTCTCCTGACAATGTGGGATGATGGCAGACTTCAGAAGAGATGCGTGCAGTGCAAAGCCACCTTTCTGAGGGAAAGTGCAGGTAGGCAGTCTGCACTGTGATCTGTGATGAGGTCATGCATGGGAGACCCCTGTCAGCACGTCGAAGGTGGTTCTCCAGCAACTTCCCCAGCTTACTGTCAACCTCTGCGACACACAACCACTCCAGCAGGAGAGAGCGCAAGGAAAACAACCTGGGGGGGGGGGTGCTGTGGTTATGTAACAGAGAGGCAAACAGAGGCACAGGCTCATCTTCACTAAACAACAACAGGGGTGCCTGGAGACGTCTCCTGCAATCAGATGTTATCTTTGTAATGCACTATAGATCCAACTCAAAGAAATAACAGAAAGAGGAGCTGAAACGTGCACCAGAGACGACTCCTAACTGAAACACTCATGGCCGTACATTGCAGCCACTCTGAGGTAACAAGGTGAGCAGCTTAAGATGAAGCACTGAGCACCTCATTAGTGCACAAAGGACTGCTTCACTGTGTCTTGGGCAAACGAGGATGAGGCAGTCGTCAGCGCAAGCCGCACGACCCTCTCAAGAAAAAGAGTGACCCAAAATCTTTTCAAAATCGCCGGATCGAGGCTCACAGCCGCCTGGACGGCCCTTACCAGAAATACTTGGCAAGCTGGCGGCCTGGCAGTGCGGCCAAGGCGGAATCGAAAGGCCTATTTGTCTTGGTTATTGAGGGACCTTCTTGTATGAGTTCACTTCAGGATCCACATTTAATTAGTTGCAAAAAAAAAAACAAAAAACAAACATGATTTAGCTGTGGCCGGTTGCGACAGGAAGTTCTCCACTAGTCGGAAACCCATGAGCTCACAGAACCAGACCAGACCATCTGACCAACCAAGAGCCACAAACCATCAGATCCCCAGTGACCCTGCTGAGGCTCCCGCACCCCCAGTTTGAGATGCCTGAAAGCACATAGTGGCTGAGTAACCTCCGGATGGTCCCCCATGCCTGCGGTCTCTCCGGGACAGATTTTTGATCTCTCATGGCCATTAGGATCTCTGTGGCTACATTTCGATTTTATTCATTTATTTTTAAAGAAGGGGAAAATTTCACTAAAATCTCCAAAAATAAACTCTTATGCTATGACGCGTCAATGTTTGGGGGTTGGATATTGTATCCAACTATGCTGCAATCATGGGGAGGTTGGGTCAGGCAAAATTCCTATTCTATGACAATTGAAACCAGTTTGCTATAGCTAATTTTTACAGACCACCCCCTCTGAGAGTGCTGTCTGAAGATCTGCCTGCAAGAACAGCATCTCAGGTGGACAAAGCGGCAGGTATCGTTACCCATCCACCCATGTGAATGCTCATCCTGTAGAGGGTAACAAGGTACCCAGGATGGGGCACCAGTTCCTTGCGGGGCTAATATGAGCACGCACACACACACGCACACACACACACACACACACACACACACACACACACACAATGGGCAATTTAGAAAGACTAATTAGCTTAACTGCATGCCTTTGGAGTGTGGGAAACCAAAGTACCCCCATTATTCAATTTGGGGAAAACAAAATTATTCTCTGACCTCTTCAAAGGATGTCTTAAGTAATCCATCCATCCTCAAACCACTTCTCCAGCACAAGATTGCAGGGGAAAGGCCTGGAGCTTATCCCAGGCAGCGACGTGAAGTACGAGGCAAGGGAACAGCCTGAAGCTCAGACACCAGAGGGCACATACAGACACACTCACACTCCCACTATCAGCAATTTAGAAAAGCTAGTTCACGTAACTGCATGTTTGTGGAGAGCCAGAGGAAACTTCAGGACCTGCAGGTATCCCACACTATTTGTGGAAGAAGAAACCAACCACCCACAAAAAGAACGTAGGATTCAAAATGCAGGGGTGCAGCTACTAGAGGATCAGAAGTCCAGAATCACCCCTCCTCTCAGGTAGGCAAGACCACCACACATGAACTTATTATAATAACTCTGAAATAACTGAAGAATGATTCCGGTAGTGATATTGTGACAAATTCCACATTTCTCAGAAGGATTCTTAACCTGAACTAAAAGGTATAAATTTACAGATGAAGCTGTGACCATGAATCTCTGGACATGATTGATACCATTTAACAGCCCATCCAGTGTTGGCACGGCAATTCAATACAGTGAAAATGGGTGGAAACCAACAGATAACGTTCACTGGAAAATCCCCCTCAAGCATAGTACTCTGAATGGGAAAGACAAGGAGGGAAAAACAAACCATTAAGACATAGGACTGTATATCAAAAGGCTACTAAATCATAGCCCAACCAATATCTTCATTTGATAACAATTAAACAATTAGACACATTTGAGAAAAAAAAAAAAAAAAAAAAATCAAATATACACTTTAGTAAATGTTCAGTTGACCTCAGGCGAGCTTCCCACAAAATCACCCAAGTTACACGTTATTCGTTATATTTTCGTTATTGGTTTTTATTTGGCGCAAAACATCCTGTGTTATGGTTAGTGACTCCACCAAGGTTGGCAGAGGGCACCCCCCCCCCAAGCCTAGAGCTGCCTGCAGGACTGATAATTCAGAATGTGCTCTATGCTGGAGGTAACACCCATTTTCGAGAAAAAGAAAACAAGATGAGGCAGGGTCCCCGCATGCTAGCAGAAGGCGTGGATTCATCCTGTGACAAAGTGATATCTGGTTAACTTTCTGAAGGCAGTCCTCCACCTCTGACAGAAGTGAGAGACACAGAGACAAGGATCAAGCAATAACCAGGCATAAGGCATTTGCAGATCTGGACACGTAGCGCGTTCATTGCCCACCATCTTTGCATCCCATGTTAGAATCCACAACAGTTCCCGGGTAAGAATACAGGATAAGGACACACTCACCATAGCCGGCCCAGTCATTAGCAGAGAGCATCCGTGGCACATCTCGCCGAACTTCTCCCAGTAATGGCTACGGCAGTACAGCTTGCCGTCCTTCTCATAGTACCAGTTGGTCAGGTGGACGCAGCACTCCGAGCATCTGAACGGGGCAGGGGGCACAGAATGAGGCAGCTCTCACCACCGCGGCATCACTATCGTGTCCAGAGATTTTCCACAACCAGTTATTTCACATGCACGTTTATTTTCTTACCTGAGGCTTTACTATTAAAGTGACAAACGTTTCAATTCATGGGATTAGTATTTACTGTAACTGGTCAACATTTGTCAGGTTCTTTGGCAACTGGAACCAGCAACATTTCGGTTAACAGTCCAGATCCTAAACCAGTCCTTCAATCTAGCAGGTCTCATGTTGTCCAAAATTTAACGTCCAAAACAATACATGACATTGTTAAATGTACAAATTAGGAATAACAATCTGATCTTTTTACAGGACCACTTTTTCCATGTGTCGACAGCAAGTTGTCGTTGTGGACAGCTGTATGTTCAACGGCCATGCCACCTGCTGGACCTGATTATATACACTGATTCAGGAGGGAGGTTGCAGAGATTAAACTAGGCTATTTATAGATCAGTGAAACCAAGAACTTTGAACTCCAGTATCATCAAGCAATTTATTGTATACATCTTAATTAGGATTGGAGACGTGATGTTACAAGAGGCAGAACTGGACCTTATAAGAAAAACTAAATAAGCTGGCAGATAATGGAAAATCCCTACGCAGATCTCACTGCGATGGCAGGTGAGGCATGAATTTTGAACTTTTGCCTAGAAGCATAATGGTTTCAATTTCACACCGTCTTCACTTCCTCGACACTGGAGGAGAATGGAGTCTGGCGTTCCAGTGAATTAAAGGGACATTATGGTAGAAAGGCACCTCTGAGGCAGCAAGAGCTAATCAGCAAGATTAGTTCCAGAAACCATGCCCAGGGGCGTGAACAAGGGTGTGCTCTAGATGCCAGCTCAGGCTGAATGATCACCTTTGTTTGCGGCCTCCTCCTCCTGTCACCGGGTATAAGGCCCGTGTTTCTGGAACGTGTCACAACTCGCCACCCGCAGACCAAGAAGAGGTTGGAACAGAAACTTCTGTATGAGCTATTTCTGGAATATGTTTACCTGAAGGTTGAGGCCCCCAAGACAGGCATTTTAAAAGATGACTTCTAAGGAAAAAGACAGTTGAATTTCAATTTGCACTGACACCACAGCCCTGTACCTACGGGGGGGTAGATCCTCAAGAGTGACAGCGTCACTCTCAAAAGGGAAAAAGGGAACTTAAGCCTATGCTTCAAGAAAGGATAAGACAAAAGCCAGAAGTCATGGCAAAACCTGGGCACAAGATCACGGGGAAGCACAAAAAACATGGATAGGGAATAAGGAATATCACCATGGAAGGACAAAGGTCTAAAATAGGATGCAAAATCCAACTGGAAGTTAGTGAGAAAATGAGACTTAAAGAGGGCAGGATTAGTGAACCCCAATCAATCACTGTCTGGTTTGACCCAATGGAAACAGCTAACAAAGCAACCAATGGGAGGTGGGTCAAACCAACAGGTGACTAGCAGTGCCTTGTGATCCCACCAATTGCAAGCTTCAGAGACACATTTCTCAGGTCACTTTAAGAAATAGTTTCCTATAAGCCACGACACCATCCAAAAGACACTTTATCATATTAAAAAGACAAAATCTGGCAAAAAAGGCTCATCTGGAAGACATTTGCAACCTGGCAAGAATTAACTTTCCATTAAAATCATTTTTAAAAATTAAGTTTTTAAAGAGCAGTAACGGCAGATTGGGGTGCAGCTGTAACTTCGCGATCAAAAATTCATAATAAAATACCAAATACAAGCATCATAGATTTTTTATTTTTTTTAAACCACAAGCTCATTCAGTCCATTCCAATTGGCCAAAACTGGCAAGCCTGGCAAACGGGGAGGCTGTTTTCCAATGAAGACGGAATGTTCTTTGCTCAGGATGCTCCAGATGCCAAAAGGGAAAGGAACACCTGTGTGATAGACTGGTACCTACAACCCACCGCGAGGTCCTGCGGGACCCTGATGGCCACATTGGAGGGTCTTATGCTATTCATTCTCTGTTGGCTGGTGGTATGAGCACTGGTTCCTCTCAGGGGCACCTCCTACATCTGTTAGCCAAAACTCTTGACAGATATTCCCTCGTTGCCAACACGTCTTGCCTTAAAACTCCTTACAGGTTTAGTTCTTTTACGATGGCAGGAGCAGGAACGCAAACCTCTGGTAGAAGTCTGGCACGTCTCGTCCTGCACAAATAGAACTGCAGAGGCTACGCGGATCCTGGAAGAACGGAGGCTGCTCGACCTCTGCTGAAGCGGGACCCGGCGGGAAGGCCTCAGTGGTGCTGAAAGTCCGTCTGGATAAAAACGAGAGCGTGCTGTGGTCCGGGGAGTTGGCCGGCTGCCCAGGCGCCGGGCGCCCTGCCGTGTCGGTGAGTCTGGGAGTGCCAGATGTACAACAAGACAAAACAAGCGTGGAAAAAGGCTGCAAAAAAAGCCCCCCCAAAAAGGAAAAGGCCCAAAAAAAGGGATGAAGAAAAAGAGGACCCAATACCATGTACAAAAAGTGAGAAAATCTTGAAAAATCTGTTTTGTTTAGTTTTATGCAAAATTTACTTACTCATTTTAATACAGTCATATTTTAGTGAAATAGTTTAAGCTCAAGAGCTTTAAATTAGGGTACAATTTGGAGCCACTCCACTGGATGTGCGAGGCAGCTTAATCCACTACATTAAAAAAACCACGGGCAAACATCCAACAGCAGGAGTCCACCTTGGTGGACTCAGTAGAGACCTTGTGGAGAGAGGGGACCCCGGAGGGTAGAGGGGTCCCAAAAAGACGGCACCTGGAGCAGAAAGGACCCACAGGAGAGAGAGGTCCTAGAGGATTGGGGGCACCCTTTAGGGGAGAGTGCAAACCCCACGTTATACCTGTCCAACAGCTATGCCTGAACTTTGACTGAACTTTTTGTTTTGTTTGTGGATTCTATCGGTTGGTTTTTGATCAATCATTTTTCTGTTCTCTTGACCGAGTTCTTTACATATATGCCCAAATGTTCTAAAAACATGCCTCCTGCGAAGATGACGTCCTTGTTTCTCGTAATGCCAAATTCTCCTCATATACACTACCCTGCACTCTCAAAGACTAACGTACCCTCTCTGGATGAACAAGACTCAGATTCAGAGGTGAGCGAATGGTAGTTTGGGCAGACAGAGCCAAAGCAGCGGGTCCAGCTGGACTCGGCGAAACGTCCTGTATCAATGCCACTCACGATAAAGAAGAATTCTCTTTAACTTGCTTATTAGGAAAATAAAAGTGACACCAGACAAAATAGCCCACACGACACCTAGTGAAATCCTCAGTGTACCGAGAACCATCTGCGTTTGCTCTGTTACACGCAAATGCAAACCAAGTGATGCTTGACGTACGACAGTAAGCATGAGGAAAGACATATGAAGAGATCTATTTTTCGCAGACTTTCCATTTAGCCGCTGAACACTGACACCACCAAAGTTTACTCCGTTTCCTTCCACTCGGTAAAGCAGTAAAGCAGACAACATAAAATAACTACATAAAATAAAACAAAAATTGTTAGAACATGAGCTGTCAACCCACTGAGCTCATGGACCTTATCAAAAAAAACATCAAACAGTAGCAAATCTTCTCCTACTAGTTATTCCAACTTGTTAAGGGAGGAATTTCCCTGGCTGCGATCTTTCCATATCAGACAGCTGGAAGCGGTTCAAAATGAACAGCCAGACCAGTAAGGAGCAATGACCACAACGTTCAGCAAACCTAAGTCAACCACAGAAAGGTCCGATATCTTTGGATATGCTGTCATCTTACGAGGCCCCACAGCAACTCAACTATGAACTCAATGACACTTAGAAAATAAAGAATAATTTAGCCACAACATCAGCGCTATTACAGCCTATCTAAGGCACTTTAAGGTTCTGCCAGCCATGTACTCTTAGCAGTTGCAATTTTCTCAAACACACACACACAGACACACACACAGACACACACACAGACACACACACAGACACACACACAGATTTCACTCCCAGACACACACACACACACAGACACACACACACACACAGACACACACAGCCTTCACTCCCAGACTCATGGGCCTGATTCGACGTCTGGGAATGTGCAACACACTGCAAAGCACTTCGGTGTGCAGTACTGACCTACACGTTCAGCAACATCAATCTGGAGTTGGGAGGGGGAGGGGGGGGGGTCTGACAATGGACAAAATGGAGGAAAGAAAATAAATAAAGCCTGGCTTGACTATGCTCTCCTCACACGTTTGGAGAGGAATTCCTATTAATACAGCCAAATAAACAAACAATATTTGAGAGCTGGGAATTTCTTTCCCCATAAGCATGTCTGTTCTTGTTTGGGGGGATTTAAACACAAACTAGTTCATCTAGGGCATCCTTGCCAAAGACTGTGCTGTGTTTGGCAGAGAGTCAGTATAGTAGTACAACAGGACATACGTTTTCTACAGAGTCACAACTGTTTATAAAATAAGCAGCTGTGTGAGACAAAGGCTCTGGGGTACGAATGTAGCTGCAGAAAGGCTACAATCAACAGGGGAGAGAGCCCCCGTTTGCTGGGTAATGCTGGACTGTCTGCCACCATTTCCAGCACTTAAAACAAACCTAGTCTGAGAAGAAAATTCAATTACCCACACTGCATTTAGGGGAGATGAACCATTCTTTTTTTATAGTCTGAGAGATTCAATTATTCAATGTAAATAGAAAAAGGATTCTGCATTGAAACGATGTCGTTTCCGCCACTGTTAAAAAAATTGAAATGGCCGGACTCCATGCGGCACTCGCGTGTCTACTGCACCAGTGCAGCCCATTGCCTCAGGACAGAACCTGGCCAAAAACCAGCACTACGCTACCTCGGCAGTAAGGGCCCTGTGGTGACCACCTGGAAAACAGCTGTTATTTTAGCAATGATTAAGCCTCTGGGTTGGGCACAGAGTCCCTCCCTTTTTCAGGTGAACAGACAGCAACACTGATTTGATTTAATATCAGGACTGTTATGCAACTGTGGGAATTATACTCGGATTCACTTCTGGGTAAATTAACACTCCTATCGCACCCTTTGCAATAGCGCTTAAAGATTGAGAGACAATACTGTAGGTGGGTTTGAAAGCAAGTTAAGAACAGCACCGCAGACAAAACAGAGGCCCTAGCAAAACAGAAGACAATGGGCGACAGGAAATAACTTTGGAGGCAGATACAAGAGAAGAAAAATAAAATACATAAAAACACGGGACATGACAGGGTAAAAAAACACATGTGGATCTTGGTAAAGGACTTCCTGTTCCGACAGTAACAGACAGAGTGGTCTGTAATCACAGCATCCAAGCAGAAGCAGACTAGCATCTCTTACAGGCCAAATCCCCTTTTCCTGGTCAGCCCCAATTCCCCTGCTGTCATCGTTAGACATTTTCCAGCACTTTATGCCATGGTAAACAATGCAGCATTTATCATGCCATACAGCATATATTTACATTGCATGATCCCGTCTTATGTACACTGGCTGTGTCTTAATGAAGCGTCTAACCATTTGTTTGAAACACAGTCCTTGCAACAATCAGCAGCACGTGTCCCCGGTAAAAGTGCACTCCTGTTTTTGAGCACCGCCCATCCATTCACCTCAGGTTACCTTAGAAATAAATCTGGTCAAAGCACACCCCAAACACTAACCCCATGAAAAGGAAAAACAGGATTTTCACCGTCAGAAATGTCCAAGAGTTCTTCAGGAATGCGTGCTAACATAATACAAGCGTACAAGTGCAATACCTGGCGAGGCACGCAAAAATGCACAAAGAAAACACTGATGTTTCCAAAACATTTCCCCTAGCAAAGAGACTATACAAACCATGTGCATCCACGGAACTGCAATTGAGGCTTACACTTAAAAGGTTACATTCTCCGGTTTAAACATTAAGTGTTAAGTTACTATGACACTTTCAATGGGAACTTATTTTATGTTATGCGTTACATTTAAGTGGCTGGTTTTCTAATTAATTATATAAATAATATTAGCCTGCATCAATTTTCGGACACTATAGGACAATAATCAATACCACTGTGCACTGGAGGGCAGCTTACTGGCGCATATACAGAGTACTAATTTAGAAAACGCAAAACTCCCATACTTACTGGAAACAGCCATTGTGCCATGTTTCCTTTAAAACTTTCAAGTAGAAGCTATCCTGAATCTTTCCTCCACATCCAACACAGTGGAATTCCTCTTTACCTGTGACGGCAGAAAGGGAAAAGTTACATTTTTTTAATCACATTAAAAAATCCCCCGACCTGGACATACAGGTTTAGGAGAGTAAATTCAAACAAATATGATTATTACGGATGAGCAACACATAAATCATGCTGTTAATTAAAAACAAGCCATCTTAATGAAACTTACAAGGAAAAATTCTTGAAATATTAAGCACCGCTTGAGGCGAGTATTGTAAAAATGCAAGTGTGTAAGACACCAAGATTCCACCCAAGAAGGAAAAACTAAACACATACAAAACGTTAATGTTCTTGTCCTAGCCTCCATATCATTCACATTTGCTCCTTTCTGTCGCATCAGTGTAAATACATTTACCAGCATCTTCACCACTGGAATCAACATTTAAGTGCAGCCAAGAATAAACACCACATAACATCTGAGAAACGCAAAATATAATCGCGACAATAGCAAATCACATTCGGTTAATATCTTCAAGATAATGCAAAGTGCGGGGGGGGCACTGCCGTGTCTCGACTTCACGACTGTACGACAAATACGACTAGTAAGCATTTTACACAGGATCATTAACAATCTACACGTTTCGCTATCAGTTCGCGAAATCAATGGCATCTTACAGATTGAAATCTATGTCTGCGCAAAAAAGATTTAAGTCTAGATTTAAAAGTGCTGTTTAAAACTACAGGGTGCTTCGTCACTCACCTTCCAGTTCCTCCATCTAATTGCTGGCCACAATATTTCTCTTCTTCACATGATGGTCCAGTCTTTTTTCCAAATTACTTTTTGTATTCATTTGAATATTCGCGACGCGCCATAATGTATTCCTTATTCAGTCGCAACGCAGAAAAAAACGCAGTTTACAGCTGAAACAGTTACAATTTTTAAAGCGTCAGCTATAAAGTCTCTCGTCGGTAGAATGCATGACGTCATGCAGTTAGCATTCCAGTACGGAGACCGGAAGGGATCAAACAGCAACACCTGGAACGGGATTGTAGCCAAACCGCTCGGTATATCTTTACTGCTACTGCAGCGCCACTTATCGTCCACAGAATGGAAAATACATAAGAGAAGCGTCCATTACTGGTACTTCGCAGGAGTTACTGTATGTCGCGTTAAACGAGTAGGCTTTCTATAAAATTATAAAACACAAATCGGAGCATGATTATTGAACCACAATGCATTTTTAAACATACATATTCATTAATAATTAAGCACTAAAACTTTTAGTCTAAGTAATAAAAAACACCAAAGACGTTGACAGAACTTTAGTATATCCATTGTGATGGATGATACAATTATACGTTGTTTATAGATAGACTGTTTATGTGCTGCATGTTAGTCCCAGTGTAAGCACTGGAAACCAAACAAAGCCATTCGATGACTCAAAGAGCACAATAACAGATCAGGCGCCATTATTCACAGATTTCACGTTGCATATACAATTAACTGTGCATAAAATGCAAACTCTCCATCGTAAACGGTCTGGCCAAGCGCATTTTACCCAGTTTGGCCCAGTTTTTAATAATTAAAATTTATTGCCTACATGTTAGGCCTACTTGACTTTATGGATTATGGTTTCTTAGATCGGAAATTATAGGGGGAAACCATATGAACATGTGAGCTAAGCTTGCAGATAAAAGAGACCCATAAGATTTAGTGGAATGCAGTCGTTCTGTTTTAGAAAGTCGTTTTATTTTGATTTACTACCCAAAATGCATGTAAGTAATTTTCATGTAATATAGAGAAACACCTAATACCGGCAGTATTTTCCAGTCTTTTTAGATATATATATAAACACTGGAGAAATACGTACAAAACGAATTTTCTTGTTAGTTAGTTAGGCCGAGGGGTCTAAGGCGCCAGACTCAAGGTTACTTTCCTTCCCTCTGTGGGCTTTCTGGTCTCCAAACGGAGGCGTGGGTTCGAATCCCACTTCTGACAGACTTTTCGAACAACCATAACATTAATTCTAAAACGCTTGTGTGCAAGTTAAGGAAACGTTTAATTAAAACTGCAAAGCTATGTAATGGTATAATATTACTCATTTTTTTCATTCTAAAGTAACACTATACAGAATATCTGCTATATTTTTACTATTCATCTGTAGAAAAAAAACACTTTAAATCTTGTGTTTTACTATGAGGAGGATACTTAAAGTACATTCACAGTATTCTGATCTTACAGGTGTGGTCATAGTGGCATAATGCCCTGCAAATGTCCTGATCCGGTAACTTTCCTACAAACTGTTCCTCAGAAAATGAAACCTAAATACTTAACGAAACATTAATTAGGACATAAACTACAAATAAGCCCATATTCACTTGGGGTATAACTAATATAAAATGCATGCAGGTGATGTAATTAGAATAGGGAGTTTATATTTACTGCCACTAGTGTGATAAAATAAATAAATTCCTGGTTAGGGTATAGATTTGGACAGTGTAGCTAATGGAACACCTGACAGACCAGCTGTCATTTTTATGAGATAAGAAATCAATTCAAAGCATGCTGAGTGATAATATACTGTTCAGCCAACCACAGAACAATCCTGAAACCTGAGAAAGCAGCCGAAAAATGTTAACTGATCTCCAAGATTATGGCAATAAACTTAACACAACTCATTCCGCTTGGACGAGAAAAACAAGTATTACAGCTAAAACTTATTTTCAATAGTCACTGCTATATAATGCCATTCATCTTCTCACTACTTATTGAGTAAAGGGTCAACCTGGAGCCTATCCCAGGAAGAAGAGCAGAAGGAAGAACCCTGGGTAGGATGCCAGTCCATCACTAGAAGCACGTAATGGGCAACTTATAGGCGTCAACTCATCTGCTCCACATGGATATGGATTCTGGAAAGAAGCTGGAGTGGCTGGATGAAACGTGCACAAAAAGAAGAGCACATGCAAGTTCTACACACAGGAAGCCACATCAAGCCCAGAATCCCTGTATAACTGAGCCAACGTGCTGCCCCTGACGTCATCTTTCGTGAATGAGAGTTGATTTATAGAAAAGAAAATAGAGTGACATACGCGCACACACACATATATATACACACAATACCCAGTGTGCCCCCCATTTACATATTCAACAAATATTTTGTCCAAAGAGACAAAAACAACAAGACAAAAACAGACTTGTATAAAATGGCTAGACGCCCCATTCTTTCCTTAAACTCACTGAATGAAACATGAATTAATCCACCTGTTTATATCTCAGTTCCAGCATCAGGAAGGTTCACTTTACGGTGTTAAACTCCATCATTTGAATACCACCAGGCTGACAGACTGGTTCCACATCAGTGCTACCATGAGGAATGAATAAATGATTGCATATATAATATTAATCGCACTAGACATAGGAGATTGGGAGGTTGTACAAGGTTCATTATGCAACGGGTACGTTAGAAACAAAACACGAAAAGGACAAGAGCAATCAGCAGAAACACCTTATGCAATATATCACACATGAGTGAAGATAAGGCCCGTCTTTGGCACCAAGAATGTTAAGGTCACAACTCTTCTCCAGGCTGAATTCCTGTTTGCGTCTCTCAAAATTGCTTTTCTGAGAATGTCATTTTTTTTTATCCTCTCAAAATTAAAATTCAGCATGGTTAATTGGCATGACAAAGGTTTCCATGGCTCAAAGCCCCCAGACACCTGGCATGCATTCATTTTCCATAACAGCTTATCCAGTGCAGGGTTACAGTGAGTCTGGAGCCTACCCCAGCACACACAGGGACACCCTGGATGGGATGCCGGAATTGCATATACAAATTTTGTGTACGACATGTGGCATCAGGGCCCTGAGAAAAATAAGTAGTTGTAGTATATTATTACTATTATCAATTTCTCAGTATACAGCATAGATCAATAATCACCTTCTCTAGCAGGAGTTCCATGTTCCTGTTCCACTAAGGGAACCTTGAGCAGTTAGCTCTGTCCAGATTTTAATCAGAAGTTTGTGAGTCATGCGTGGATGGGTCAGTGGGTAGTACTGTTGTCTCACATGTACACCTCCAGGGATTGAAGTTCAACTTTCATTTTTGCTCTCTGTGTATACAATATTCTTAGTTTCCAGTGTTTTGTGGGTTTCTTCCAGTAGTCCAAGGTGGATTGACATCTTGCACATAGTGTGTCCTCTGTGTCAGGCCTGCATTCCTCCAAAGTTGATCCCCTGTCTTGTGCATTGTTGCTTCCTAGAACAACTTTGATCTGACCCTGTACCAGATGAATGGTTGTAAAACTGATAAACTGCACACTGACATTTTTTAACTCTAAACTTCAAAGCTATATTGTTATGTCTGCCAACCGACAGCTGTCCGTAGTCCTCCAGAAAGCTTTAGGGGTGGTATGTAAAACTAGTTGGATGTGTTTGGTGACCCACAACATCCCCCGCTAAGCCCTGAGAGCTTGGGGTAGGCGGCGGGGGGTGACACCAGTTTCCCATGAAGTAGAATTGGCTGTCTGGCTACCCTCTCATTTTCACTGGCTCCTAAATGCACATAGGAGGTACAACTATCACTTTAGTAATTAACAGCATTGCACATAAACCATAGCCTAATAACTGTGCAATTTTAGAAAATCTGGTGGTTTTGATTCCACACATCTTTCGTCTTTGGATACCCCCTGGGCCTCTGGATTATTTCCAACGGTGTGTTGATTCATGGATACTCGTTAAATGCCCCCTGACCCTTCTAAGAGGCGTATGAGCCTGTTTTCCATGAACAGGCCCACTCATCTCAGTCCCTCTCCCCACCGCCTACCCACTACAGCAATGTTTCACAACATGCAGAAGCTCAGAAGGCTTGTCTGTTTTCCACGGACCAATAGTACGATGCATTGAGCAATGAGCCGTCACTGACAGACGGGCAGTTCAGTGCATTGGCTGCGGGGAAGGGACTGGAGAGCTTATTGGCTATTATTTACAGGCACGTGAAATACGTTGTATTTCAAAAGTGTTTTTCCGCTTCGCCGTTGTTATCGGATACAAATGCTCCATTTAATTCAGGGCTTCATACAGTTTGTGGTAGTTTTAAAGGACTCCATTTCTGACTTCCATCTATCCACTATCCAACCCACGTAACAAACACAGAATCGCTGTGCATAATATATGGAGCTAATCTTAGGAAAGACAAGGCCAAGGGGAATGGGGAAAACCCTGAATAGGATGCCAGTACATCACAGGGCAAAACATTATATTCTCCGGTGGTAAGTGGAAACTAGAATACCCAGAGCAAACTCCACACACAAACTGCTGGGGGCAGCATTCAAACGTTCAACACTGGAGGCGTGACAGTCATTGTTTCCCACTGAGCCACCAGTAAACTGCTATTTTCAAAGTCAGTTACAGTACTAGAAAAAACAATAAGATTGAGTTTAGATGAATATTGGCACTATTGTGACAGAACACATGGTGCATCCTATCAGCATCCTATATTTCTGGACAATGGCTCACTTTTCATTTTCTCTGTCTTTCTAAGTCCTTCAGGAAATGTAAGCTATTTTTAACAGAAATGCGTCACCTTGCCACACTAGCAGGTTTGTTTTCATTCCGTTCACATGCATGTACAGGCCGACGAGTCCTGTTTCTTTCTTTGCAAGGGCTGCTGCAGCGAGTGATTGTTCTACACCCATGTGTCAGAGTCACAGAAAAGTGATCTGCAACACGAGTGGCTGTGGAAATGGAGATGGTCAATATGAGAAGCAGCAGCACTGCCAGAGAAACTGCTTTCGTTCAGTGAGAGTGAATATCTGTACGAGTCTCTTCGGTCTCTGTTTGGGTGTTAATGGGAGTATCAACACTCCCCCCCCCCCCAAAAAGCCAAATATAAACACTCCAGATGGGGGGGGGTAGATGGGAGGCTTCAAGCCAGAGATAAATGTACCAGCGTCTGCATCTAATACCCTTTAATAAATCAATAGCCAAACCTGGTATCAAGGCCCACAAATCTGCTAAACAAATTCAGTTTTATTGATGGTCACTCCATACCGGAGAAGTTTAATTTAACTGCATTTCTTTCAGTCTTCAAAACAACATAGTTACCCGAGTTGCCGCTGAACTACATGTAGGTAATGGACTACAAGCCGAGTATTATTCCATTATTATACCAAAACAAGTATAGCGACATGCTGGATAAAAAACAAATATTATTAAGGAGGGCGTTGTTTGCTCAAATGCTTTTAGCATGTCTTCCACCTTCGTGAAATGAATTCAGTTCAATTCAACTTTATTGTTATTATACAATGCCAGAGCAAGTGTACAATGAAAGGTATGTGTCACACCTGTTCCTCATGAGGTAATTTCGCCTACTCTGTGGTCTTGCTCTCTGCCAGTGGCAATTACTTCCCAATCTTATTTAAACAAAGCAATGAGCATTGTTCATTACTCAGTCATAATCGCTCCTGGGACATAGGGCTCAGTGCTGCATTTGACGTCTTGTTAGCGGGGCTTGGTTCAGCATATTGCATTTTCCCCGGGTTTCTGTCAGGATTGGCAGCATGGTCACGTGGTTTTTGAGTATTGTCATCATGGTTGTTGATGACCAGGGGTTTGAGTCTCTGGCCTGGCTGTACGTGTTTGGAGTTTGCATGTTCTTCCTTTGTCACTGTTGGGTTTCCCACCACAGTCCAAGAACATGCTAAGGTAAATTGGAGTTGCCAAGCTGTGTGTGTGTGTGTGTGTGTGTGTGTGTGTGTGTGTGTGTGTGTGTGTGTGTGTGTGTGTGTGTGTGTGTGT
>JAODKE010000043.1:37888064-37901083 GCA_026779605.1 Mormyrus hasselquistii
ACTTATACTTTAATATACTTTACTTCTCAACATTCTGTCTTGTGATTTTGTAAATACATTTCAGTCTAGTGTACATAAAGTTAAGAATATTTTAAGAAGTATATTTAAAGTATATACATAATATGCTACAAGTAATATGCTAAGCAGTGTTACAAGAAGTAAGATGGTGGCGCAGGAGGTAGTGCTATTGTTTGGTAACCAGAGGGTTGCAGGTCTGAGGCCTGGTCCCTCCTGACCCATCAAAGAGTCCTTGAGCAAGACACTGAACCCCAAATTGTTCTTGGTGTGCTGGAGCCTCCTCCTTTGATGGGTGAATGTGAGGCATGTATTGTAAAGTACTTGTGGGAGTAGAAAAGTGCTACATACATGGTCTGTAGTATAATTCCTATACTTATACTCAAGCATACTTAATAACATGAACTTCAAGTATACTACTTTTTGCTAAGGGATATGGATATTGGCTCAGAGATGTATACATATATATTGAATATTACCATGTGTAAAATTAAGATTATAACAGATGCTGTAACCCCTAATTTACACAGTTTCAAGACTCAAGCTACTATAGCTTTGCTGGTATGAATAAACAAAACATGAACACAACTTCAAGAGCTGGAAATAGCAAATTGAGAACATGAAAAAAGTAAATCGTACGCATATTTTAGTTATTTCGTTTTTCGTGTACACGAATAATGCAAAAAAACGTTCATGGCCCCTCGTAGTTGAATTATTATCAGCGCAGAAAACACCTCCTACATTTCGGTCGATTGTTATGTGATATCTGTAAAAGATGTAATACCATTTTTAAACCACTGGATGGCAGCCTAGCTAACATCGTTAGCATTAACATTCGTGAACCATTTTCGTAAGCTTTTCAAACATTTCGAACATCTCAGAAAAAAGGAACTTTAAGTGGAGTGAGGTTCTTTTTTTTCATTTGTGGGTGAAATGTTATACTGAAATTAGTAATCCTAGATATGTATAATATTTTTATACAGAACCCATGACCAAAACTTAGCGATCAGAATATCAGCATCATTAAAATGACTTTTTTATACAGGTTACACATGAACTGAGATGAATTAACAGTACATATTTTTTAATAGGTCACCCAGTTTTGCAACAGCATTCTCTGGAAAACAAAAAATATATCTTGATATAGTTATTTAAAACAGTCAGCAGTTATTCATGTGTTCCTTTGTCCATTTGGTCTGGGAGGAAATGAAAACACTTTTCATGAAAATTCTTTTGACCTGATTTTTTTTTTTTTTTTAAATGTGACGTCTCTAGCACAAACTAAATGTTACATGTATCTATCTAGAAAAACACAAAGGGAAGGCCTATGTGTGGTTTTAACTACAATTTCCATTAACCATCCGAATACAAAATTTAGGTTGTTGGTGTTAGAAAGCACTGTTTGTATGCTAATGTCAGACTCATTTGAGCTCTGTGCCTCACATACATTTACAGTTATTCAAAACATGTGGAACGGCAGGACACCTGTCACACATCCTGTAGGAAACAAGGCAGAAGATTCCAGGAAAAATACTAAAAGTGCTGAGGTTTCTGTGAACCTGCTGGGAGGGTATAGATATGTGGCCAGTGGTAATTTAGTCAAATGTGCCTAGCCAAAGTAGGTCACATGCAACATGCATCTGGACCAGGCCAAGGGGATGCCCATGTATCACCTGCCTGCAGCAGACAGATGGGCAGTTTCTGGAGGGTGGGACTGGACCACATGTCAGCCTGTGGATGGTCTCCAGCCAGGATCTCGAGGAGTCTAGTGGTGTTCTGCAAGGCGCTGTAGCACTGCCTGCTCCCCAAACTTGGGGTCAGCAATTTTACTGGTTCAGCACCTGCTCCTTGAAAAGTTTCTCCATGGCGCTGTACAGAAGCCTATGCTTTGGCTACTTTACTCTTCCAGTAATTTTACCCATATTTGAACTTGACTTACTCTGGCTCATTTACTTACAGTAATTTGCAGATGTAAGGAACTTTTGGGTTTTGTGTGTCTGAATGATGTGAAAATCACTCTTGAGTGAAAAGCAAAAGTACTGAATAAAAAAGTAAAAGCAGTCACTTGTCTCATGAGGCAACGGGCCTGCACAGGGTATTTCAGCATTTCACCATAGTCAGATGGGGCTCCTGTTGCTGTCATTTCAAACCCAGGTGAAGTAAAGGGAGATACAAAAGGAAATGACAGCTGCTCCCTGCCAGTAAGTGTAAATACAAAAAAACTGCACGTGCATTAGTTCATTTGTGAAGCCTGTTCCCCTCTCCCAAAGTCTACAAAGCACTTATGTGTCTACAAATATTCTTTTCTTCAAGGAACACCAAGTTTAAATGCCGCTTCTCGGCTGAAACATGCTGTTAGCACAGAAACAAAACTGCTTGAATCTGAACCCCAGTAGCATATCTAACTTAGAAGGCTGAATGACCCCAGTTCCTATGAACAATCACCACTGGGAGGCAGCACATTAAAGAAGTAGAAATGGTTCCAAAGCTATATACTGGGGGATAGATAATTCCAGACACACTAAGATTCTAAACATTTATTCATTAGTATTTTTAAATGTCTGTTGTTGATGTTAAATGTTGTATTAGATTTTTTTTTGTAAATCCTCAGAAAACCCACAGCTCATTTTTCACTCCAGAAATGTTTTGTCAGAATATTAAAAGGTAAATGATCAAACCTCTTTCAACCTCACATTCCTTTTCCTCTTCATCAGCAGAAAGTAATGAAAAATATTAACTCTGTTCCACTCATCCTTCACTTCTTCTGACAAGCTCTCTTAAACTTTGTTGATAAATGCATGATTATATTTAGAAATGTTACCAGCCTGTCTAATAGGACAGACCCTCCTGGATGGGAATGTTCTGGGAAAAAAAACTAGAAAAATTTGTTCAGGTTTTCTTTAGATGCTCCTCTTTCCTCCCACAGAGCAAAAACATGCTGTTAGGTGAATTAGGTGTCTGAAAATAATTGCCTATAGTGTATGCCTGGGTGTCTTATGATGAGTTGACATAACATCTGGAGTGTCCCCTCTCTTCTCTGCTTCCCGGCATAAACTGCAGCCGCACTGTGACCCTTTACTGAAAAGAGTGGATCAGTCCTTGTGGACCCACAGTCCATGTTTTTGCTGGGAGGGAGCAAAAATGTGGATTGTCTGGTAGGGGGCTTGGAGGGAGCAAAACATGGGCTGAGTGTGGGGGCCCCAGGGCCAGATTAGGAAACACTGCTTTAGATTATTAATGGCAATCATACCCTGAGTTTGTGGCCCCCAGGGCCAGATTAGGAAACACTGCTTTAGATTATTAATGGCAATCATACCCTATTTCAATCATGTAATCACTCAGATTCACAACTTCAAACCTATTCTTCTGCAGGATGCAATTTGCCCATCAAACTTATCAAGTTGCTAAATCATCTTCATTGGTCAAACAAGGGGCCCTCAGATACAATTATGATCATGGCAATAACTGTAGGATTACCTATAAAACAATCTATAAATGATAACATAATAGCATGCAGTAACAGACCTCAGTAGACCTTGAGATAGTTGTGGAGTGACTGAGATCTCTACTCCCAGTGTTCCACTGAATGCAGACTGATAATGTGCAGAAGCTGCTACTTAGGGGCTTGCAGTGGCTGCAAGCCGTCAAAGTTGGGTAGGGCTGGGCGGCTTTCACACTTAGCACAAACGATGGCCTTCGGAATGACATCACCCAACTCTGCGGGTTGGCCAGAGGCTGACATTTCAGGTCCAGAAAGTAAAAATCCAAACCAGGATTTTGTTTCAACCAACCAGTTGAGCATCAAGAGTCACAATCATCGAGTTCTCAACTGGCTGGTTGAAACAAAATCCTGGTTTGGATTTTTACTTTCTTGACCAGAAATATCCGCTTATGGGGTTAGCCAACTCATAGCCGACGTGGGCTGTACCCCACTCTCTCACCGCATGTAGATCTGACCTTGTCAAGCCAGTGTGAATATAATTGCCCTGTTGAACGAATTGACACTGCGCCTACCTCACGCACAATAACTCAAGCCTGACAGCCCTTTTTAACTTGTTAATTAAAAGAACTATTACCAAGAACTATTAAGCACTATTTGTCATATCAGTGCTAAAAAACCTTGTTTTTCTAAAATTAGTTAATAGGTAACAAAGAGGGAAATGATTCTAAAATACAATAGATTGTAAAATGTGTCTGCCATCTTGAATCTAAATCAATGTTAATTCCGGGATATATGAAGATATGATTTCCAACTGGCATTTTTGAGTGTCAATGTATACTATTTTCTTAAATCTACTTGCCCTTTCTGCCAATCCACTGCTTATGCAGACATCATCAGGGGTAATATAATTTTGCTTAAGATAATCTCATCATTAATATATTCTGCCATTAATTAAATCTGCATGCGCTGAATAATTAATGGTCCATGTCTATAGTGTTTGGAGTGTGGTTAGTAAATTATTTATCTGCCCTAATGCACTTGCTCCTGGTTTTACTTTCCATGTATGAGTCGTCCTTTCCAAAGCCTCCTATTCATTACGTCCACTGATCATTTAGCAGCAAAGAGCAGCACCATTGTCAGGCCAGGCCCGCTCGCATCACTGCAGGGCTGTCAGGTTGCTGCGGCACACTGGAGGTGCTGGTACGGAGGCACACTGGCACTTGGCGGCGTTTCTTAGTTTCAGCTCTGATTCCACACCCGACATTGACGGGCGCAAGATTAAGGAGCCTTTTTTAACCAGTGTTTCCCAACCTAGCGGTTGAGGACCCCGGGAAAGTCCATGTTTTTCCTCCATTTCCCCTCCATGCCTTTGATAAGACATCAGAGTTGCAGAAATAAGTGAAAAGATCATTTAAAAGAGGATGTTTATGACGAGTGACCTTTGCAACTTGGTGGAATGTGAATCTTATGACTTTGTCAGCTACTGTAAGTGTTTGAACTGTTGCAATATAGCCGCAGTGGGTGGAAATATTGTGGGTTTGTCTGTGTTGTTGTTGGATCCCGTTGAACTGAATCAGGGAGCGACTGACAATGCTCTTTGTTGACCTAATACCGTCTATTTTAAAATTAATTTTGAAAGAATTTAAACTATTTTTATGGACAGTTTTTGAGTATGTTGTAAGCTGTGAATCACTAGAACAGTAAAACGAGGACGCAGAAGCCACCTTGCGTGGATTTCTGTGGCAAGTCAGTCCCTGACTAGTTTAGCCAATTTCTCATCACTTACTTAGTCAGATCTAATTAATCTAGTGACTGAAAAATTAATGACTCCTGTTCACCTAAAACTGGAGTAAATGTAACATGGAACTGGAGCAGGTATGATTAATTCAAAGAAACGGGTTTCTTTTTAAGTTCATAGGTCATGACCCTGTGGACTCCCAAAATTAGCATTACAGAGTGATGTTCTGATTATCTGCAGTTAGTTTCAAAGTACATTAAAAATTAGATATTAAACATTTCCACTCTCAGCTCTGATCACTTAGAAGAGTTAAATAATATGTCATAATATCAATATCTGTTGAATTAACAAGGATACATGAACCGTGACCAAAAATCCCATGTGACTTTCTAGATATTTAACAAATATAATGGCATTTGTAAAAAATGTTGCACGGGGGCATTATATTCTCAGTGTATTATTCCTTGCTTTGACACTGACTGTTACAAAGCGCTGTCTGCTCTCCATTGGGAACCCACTGTCCATATTTATCCCTGCCCTGTGTGCATTTTCCCTTGCTGAGAAGCAGTTTGTATGCTCACTGAATGAGGCCAAAGATGGTATCTAAAACATAGTATCTATGTGAATAGCACAGCGTACATCAAGGTGTGCCTATATTTTCCACCAGCAGCTGCTAGATCAGTCCACCTCCCTTAGCTTCAGTCTCCTTTAGAGGGTTGGATGGTCTGGATTGTTCCACTTCAGCAGTCTGCTCTCAGCCATAATGTGGAATATGTTGGCCTCTGCTTTTGGCTCCAGGGCTCATGTAGATGTCTGGCAATGAGGTCAACCCTCCAAAATTCGGTCCCTCTCTGCCTTTGTGACTTAAATTAATGCGGACGTCTAAAGCCCTAATCTCAAACCTCTTTGCACTTAAACCATGTGCTTCAAAGAAAAGAATACCGTGATCATGAATCCAGTGCATGGATACATATTGGTTTATTGGCTGTGGTGCTTTTGGCACCAGCGCAAGAGAAAAGCACGTAATGGAAAGTTGTAGCTATGGAAACTGTGCATTGTACCTGTGTGCATTAGCAGTGCAGGAATAAATATTTGCCGGTCTGAAGTGGTCATTAGCCTTTTTGTCGTAATTTGAGAGAGAAACAAGAACATCAGCAGGAAAAATACTTGATCTAATAATTCATGAGCACCTTATCAAGTAAGTACACTGTGTGCAGAATTATTAGGCAAGTGTGGCATTTCATCTGTATCTTCTCATCCGACCAATATTTTCAGTCTAGATGAATCTCTAATTAAGAACTGTTTAAAAGCAGTGAATGTTCTTTTTGTTTGGAAAAAGAACAGGAAACTTTACATACTTTCCTGTGCAGAATTATTGAGCAAATTATTATTATGATTAAAATGGGCTGAAATCGGACCTTACAGATAACAGACAAAGGGGACAGAAGAAGCATGTAGCCAGAAGAAGACACAAATTAACTGCCACCGTTATGTGTAAAATTAAAGCGGAGACTTCCGCAAACCCTGAAGAATCATGTGCCACCATTTTCCAAAAGTGCAATCGGAATGGAATCTCTAAGTACTAGATGCAGTGTGCTACGTGACATTGTCAAGGTCACAAAGGCTGAAACACAACCTCCACTCAATAAGACACACAAGCTAAAACGTTAACAAGGGGCATGGACACATCTCAATACTGATTTTACAAAGGTTTTGTGGACAGATGATATAAGACTGACTCTGATGAAGTGGATAGAAGGGCCAGTGGTTGGACACCTTCTTCAAGCACCAACGAGGTGTGGAGGAGCGGTCAGCAGCTTTCAAAAAGGTTATGATACCCATGCAGCACAATGCCCCTTCCCATGCATCAAAATATTCTGTAGATTGACTAAGAAAGGCTTGAATGGTAATTGAATTATGATCTGCCCTCCTTCATTGCCTGACTTAGACATCGCCCCCATTGAGAACTACTGGGCCTTACTAAAGTGTATGATTTACCAAGGTAGCAAGCAGGACACTTCTCAGAGCCATGTCTGGGAGATGGTCCTAGCTGCCTCAGATGATATAGGATGTGATTGAATGAAAAACTTCATTGGTTCACTGGTCAACAGGCTCATGACGGTTATTGCGAAGAAAGGTGTCTATACAGGACATTAAACATGTGGACCATATGGAATGATAGTTTGTTATTCTTCATATAGACTGAATGGCTAAGACTGTTTACTATTTTTTTTTATCCTTTATTTTACCAGGAATGTCCCATTGAGATACATTATCTCTTCTCCCAGGGAGTCCTGGCCAAGATGGCAGCAATAAGTTATGAAAAAAAAATTTCTGAATCTCTGTAGATGGTGAAGAGAAAAAAATCCACTTAGTTTCTGATTGCCTAATAATTCTGCACATCTCCAAGGAACAGCACTTATCTAATAATCCAACACACATTGTGTGGAAAAATGATATAGTATTAGGAGTGTGCAAAAATAGATTTTTAATTAATTGGTCTTAAAATTTGTTAGATTCCTGAGCTGCTGATTGAAACATTTGTGATCTGGTGCTCCAGCAACAGAAGCATGACTGCACCTCCTGTGTCATTGCTAGTTAACATTACACTTCAATTGCTCCAGGGGTGTGTCGGGAAAAGAAGGGACAAGGCCCCCCCCCAATATTGGCAGACCCCCCTCCACCTCTGCTCAATAAACACACAAACAAACAGGAACGAGTTCCTTATCTTTTATTATGAATCAACACGTTATTGAGGCCAATCAGTAGGTCCCTGGTGATATGGGTAGAGAGTTGTCCTGGACACCTGCTGCAATCCATGATCAATTCAGGTGAACCTGGGGCTTCAGAACCACCCGGCGCTGGACTCTGAAGAGGAGCCAGACCAACATTCCCTCTTGCAGTATCCATGGGGGTGACCTGAGCAGAATTTGCCTATAGGGAGCCAATCTGCCCCTGTGCAGAGCTACCTTCCTTCCTCACAGGGATAGCTGAACTCAGTAGATTACATCCCAGTAGATCCTCTCCAGCACTCTGCAGGACTCTACCCACTGGTTGTACAGTTTAGTGCAATGTCCCTTCTTCCACTGTGGGCTGTGCACCCATACAAGATCAAAATATCTCCCCTCATGTATATCAAAACTGTGCTTTTGTCTTACCCCACGTTTTTAACATTTGGAGCCTAGCAAAATTATGGGCAGACTCTAGGAATGTCATCTAAAAAACAATGAACTAGGCATGCACTCTAGGGATTGCCTAACAGCACCCTATTCATCAAGCACTCAAACATTGCTGGCACGCAAAGACCAAAGAACAAGAAATTGCCCTAACCCCCTGTTCAAACAAAAGGCTGTCCTAGGCTTGGCCTCAGGAGCGAGTGGCCCCTGGCAATATCCACTGTGGAGGTCTTATAAAGACAACCACAAAGAGCCCTCCACCAATTCCAATAATTCATCAATGCACAGTATGGGATAAGAGTCTTTTTTCATTATGGCATTTAGGCATCTGTTGTCTACACAAAAGTGCTAGTGTCTCTTCCCCTCCCCCTCCATCCTCTGATGTTGATCTCATGCTCCACGAAATATGTCTGCCCCACATCCAATTCCCCCGCAGCAAAACTGTCCCTGAATTCCATCAGGAGCTCCTACAACAACTGCTGCTGTCCTGGATCCAGGCCATCACGGTTAAGCTGCCAGATGTCTCACACGGACAAGAACACGTTGGCACCAGTGTCAGAGTGTGGGTAGCATCTAAGTCAAGGAGTAACTGGCCTCGTGGTGGTGGGTGCTAAGCTTGGGGGGTAGAGCCATCATTGGGCCAGGATGAATTGAGATCCCTATAGAAGGAAAGGTTGAAATAGCAGGCATCATGGAAATTACAGGATCCACTACAAAAACGAGTAAGTTGCTCCCCAGGTCCAAATGGCAGCTTGTGCCCCTGAAAAAGTCCAAGCCTAAGGTATATGGCTTCTGCACCGCTGCCACCCACACAGGATAGCAACTGGACAGATTTGGGTTCCAATGAAATGTCACCTACAACTATGTCTGGTCTCACCAATGTCACAGTAGACCCTGTGTCCACAAGAGTGGAGCATGCAACCCCCTCTAGTGAGACTGGAACATGGCACACGTTTATCCCACCATAATGACTGACTCAGATGGCACATCCCCATCCCAAAACTGGTGCTGGATGCCAGTTCATATCTTCTGTTGGAGAATAGAGCTAGTGGTCTACACAGTCCCCCCTATGCAGACCCTGACCTGTTTCTGTGCCTGCTGGGCAGCTGACGGTACTGCCGAACCAGGTGGCCTGGTTGGCTAAACCCCCAACACACTCTAAGGCCCGGTTTCTCAACCACCGGGCTGCGGCCCATCACACCACGGGGCAATTAATCCTGTGTTTGCCCAGACACAACTCTCTGCACCTTTTCTGCGCTCCATGCGCCTCTGTGCCATGACAGAATGAATGGACTCCCAGAGAAGATGCCTCCCAGCAGCGAGACAGAATATGTCGACCTTACTGAGGAGGTAAACTACTGGCTTGCCCAGCCTGAGGTGAAGGAGGATCCCCTGCTTCGGGCTATAGCCAGCCAGAGTAGGGACATGTTAGGGGAGATGTCCCTGCCTGAAGACGCGCACCTCTTTCGCGAGACAACATTCGGCGGCTAAGAAGTGGGGTGGCTGAAGCCAACATGCGGAAGGTAGCCCTCGACTGCGGTTTACCTTTTCAGCCGCTGTCGGACTTACCTGAAGCGCCCAATACGCCGCCGCCCACTGCAGGGAAATGGCGGAGAAAGCGGAAGAGCCGAAGACCAGAGGAGACACAGGAAGTCACCCTGGGGGCAGTCTCGCTCGCCGCTATCTGCCATGCTGCGTTTCCCCCGATTCTAAACCCGGCTGCTTCTACGTCACCTCCTTGGGTTCCTGTGCCAGTGGCACCTGCAGCGCCGCCTGAGGCCCCTGCCTCCGAGGAGGTTCCAGACTGCCGGATCGATGCTCCTCCCTATGTAGTGGAATTGGAGGAGGAGCTGGAGTGGGACCCCTCGGGGATCTCCCTGACTGCCCCCAGACCTCTCCCAGTGACTTCCCCCGTAACTCTCCCTGTGACTCCCCAGTGTGGCAGAGCCTGGCCAGGTCTCCCGGAAAGGGAGGGGACACCTGCACCGGGTCCCGACCACCCTCCTTCCTGGCTCGCCTGCGGGTCCTCTGGCTCCTGCTTGGCAGTCGCCTCCGGTCCCCCTGACTTCGGCTTGTCAGCCGCCTCTGGTCCCGCCTCCGGCGCCTTGTCAGCCACCTCTGGTCCCGCTTACGACGCCTCGTCGGTCGACTTCGGGTCCCCTGGCTCCGACTCGTCGGTCGCCTCCGCCTTAGTTGCCACCGGTTGTGCCTTTGGCTGCCATGTCTCCTGCTCCCTCCTCCCCTTCGCCTGTGTCCCCTTCGCCTTCCTCCTCGCCCCCTCCATCGGTCCTTCTGCCTTCCTCCTTGGCCCTGTCCTCGTTCCCTCCGGTTCCCTCTTTGCGCTCGCCATGGGTCCCTCCGGCTTCGTCATTGCGGTCACCTGCTGCCCCTGCGGCTTCCGCCCCTCGCCTGTCGGGGTTCAGTAATATTCATCAATCAGAAGTGCTGTGCTCTTCACGTGTCAGTCATGCTCACCAATCAGAAGTCACCCAAGGCTACTGCATATATGCTCACAAATAACAAACACATGAAACCCAAGGAAAACATTACATTTACGGTGTGAATTCTGCTGCTGAGTTGTAAGTGAACTACCTACCTATTTCATGGTCAGAGATTGTTTTTAGAAAGGTCCTATTATTAGGGGTTCAAGCAATGCTAGCTGCAATATTGCTGTTGCTTATATTGTTGCTGGAATTGTTGAAACCGTATGAGAACTAAGAGGATCAGGCCTGTTGGGGACTGGGGCTGGTGTGGTGTAGAGGCATCACCTGCTGCATGGTAGCACTTGGGTCAGTTTGAGGCCATTCATCCAGGTAGGTACAATATGTCGAACATCTTGTCTCTCCAGCAAGATGACCACCTCCCACTGTTGTCAGAGGAGCTTCATAATCTTCTCATTTCGGTGGCGGCACTCTCTGAGGTACACATATCTATGTCAGTGGGTATACCTACTTTTGGTCTGGTCGGTCTGATGGCTGCCATACTCAGGGAGTAGCTGTTACTGTAGCGGATAGGCTCCTTCCGATAGCATCTGATGTCACTCCTTTCAATGAGCATATTATGAGGCTCAGGCTAAGGTACTCCTTGGGTATCTTGTCTATTGTCTCAGTGTATGTTCTGACCGTGGTGAGTGATGTCACATCAAGGGAGACATTTTACTGCAGTCGTGATAAAGTTTAGTTCTCCAAGGTGCAAACAATATTTATGTACCACCAGAGTGTTTGTATATTAGAAGATACATTTGCCCCTCCAGCAAAGATACAATTGACAGACCCCTGAGGGTATTGCCCCAGTGACAAGCAATTATATCATCAAAGGTACAAAATAGTATTTTTTTTCCCTGACAATGTATAGGGAAGGTAAAGCCAAATATCTAGCAAATGCCCAATATAAAACTAGCTTACATAACATCAGCTAGTAGCTACCTTAAACATGGTTAAAATGCCAAAAGCCAAACAGTCTGAGGTGTGGCAGTATTTCACTGGAAAGGACTCCTACACTGGGACATTGTTATGTGAGTTTGTTATGTATTTTCATTTTATTTATACTTATAAACTTTGGTCCTGTGTAGATAGGTTGAAGGTTCACTGCAACCCTATAATGCATAAGCTGTTATGGAAGATGCGTTTTAAATATATAATTAGAGTAAAATAATTGAGTTCCTCTAAAATAGTGATTCCTCCGGATTCGCTTACTTGGAGGGCATGCTGTTTTAAAAAAACAGACACACACATTCAGATTTTTCTCATGAAATGCAGCGAAAAGTTTACAAAATACAGCATTGGAGTCAATGATGTGGCACGTAGATTTCTGTTTTTGCAAGCAGTTCATTTTATATTTTTGTATAAAGAAATGGTTGAATATTGTTTAACAGTGTTACACTCACGTCACTTTCTTGATCTCTATACATAACTCTGATTAATACTAAATAGAATGATTTTTATAGTATTAAAGTCGTAAAATGTCAATTGGTAAAACAGTCCTCACTTAATGTCAATGAAGAAAGTTGTTTGTAAGATGATAATTAAAAAAATCTTGATCTTTTCTCTGGCATTTTTTCTTCAAATAATTTCTTGGTAAGCATATTAAGGTATTGATAAGATGCACCTTTAAAAACATAATGAAATATCTAAAACACTTTGTTCTGCAAAGACAAATTACCCTGATTTAGTAAAACAAGGATTATCCAGTGATGTGACTTTAATCAGATGACATGTGACAGTATGACTTAGAAGCTAAGTTGTTATTTTGCTCCTAAGTTTAAGATAATTTGGTTTGATAAATGTGATACTATATGTCACAGATTTGAGTGTCATTCGGTCAAACGTCAAGTGTATATTTTAAAAACTTAGAGATGAAATTTGAAATTTTTCAATCAAGGCCAAAGTCATTGTTCGTAACAGGCAGCCAAGCAACTGCCTGTTAGGAATGAATATTTATGAAATTTGTCATTCAGCAAAATGGAATTTGTCATTCAGTGAAACCATTTGTCCGGCTGACATCAATTATCCCTAATGGCACAGTGCATTTAACTGATCTATTTTTTCTCTTGACTGATTGTTTTAACCTATTACAAGAACTCGTGGCCATAGGTGGAAATTAGCGGGAGAACATTTCAAACTAGATTTAAGGAAGCACTTCTTTATGC
>JAODKE010000043.1:37903769-37915664 GCA_026779605.1 Mormyrus hasselquistii
TTTATTATATGCTGAATCCTGCAGTTTGGAATGTAGTGCACATCTGCACTAAATTCTAATTCTCACTATTCCTCATCTTATTTCACCTACTGTAATACCCCTGCTGGGGCATAGGCATTGAGAGGAGCTCTCCAGGCATTTCCGTTCTGGCCCAGTCTCTACAGTTGTCCACAGGCGTGGCTCATTCTCTTTGCATCTGCTTCCAGGTCATAGTGCCAGGTTTTTCTTGGCTGGGCTGTTTTCCAGGGGATTCCATGTGAGGGCTTGTCTTCAGATTATGGAGGGTGTGACCTGTTGACCACCCACATTGTGGGGAATCTCTTCCTCTGCAGCCTCTTGTTTTGTTTACTGCTACAGTTCTTGGTTGCTGAAGGCCAGTGAATCTGGAGGCTCCTTCTCAGGTGTTGATAAAAGTCTAGTTCTTCGTAGTCTTCCATGCCTCAGCTCCATGGAATAGGACTGACTTCATGTCGGTGTTGAAAACCCTTATCTTGGTGGTGGAGGAGAGGTCCCTGGATCCCCAGATCTTTTTTAGTTGAAGGAAAACTGCCCTTGCCTTGCTGATCCTAACACTAACATTGTTGTCTGTTCTGCCCTGCTTGTCGACGATGTCAGCAAAGTAGGGAATGTGTTGGCTTGCTCTTTCCTCTGTGGATGTCAAGCCCCATGCGAGCTGGGTTTTCCATGACGATGCCGGTCTTTTCCTGCAGCTATTGTTGGGTATGGGAGTGAACTTCTCCTGATTTTGCCGAGTTCAATGTGTCCCAGAGTCCCTCAGTGGCCCTTCTTTAACCAATCAACATCACCGCATTAATTAAAACTAGTGTTTTAGTGGCAAAGTACACTTTTATTGTGTATGCCTTTTGTTAAGGGACATGTCATAGACAAAACATAGGAATCTATTTACTTGCAAATCTGCACAGTGACATGTAAGGGTGCATCTTTATTTCATTATAATAATAATAATAATAATAATAATAACATGGCTGGAACCAACAACCTTCTGGTCTGATAAGCCACACACTACTGCTTGATGGCTGGAAGCCTTGAGTTTGAAAATGAGAAAAAAAATGTACCGATGTGGTGATATCATGTGATGAAGATTGTGATTGGTTAAAAAAGTGAAATGCAAGCCCCTCCCAAGTTGACCCAGGGACACATCAAACTTAGCAAAATCAGGATGTCTGTGAGAGAGAAGAGCCTGATCTTCTGCAAAGTCTACATCATCCAGCTGTGTCAACAGCATCCACTGGACCCCGTTTCTCTTCTGTGCTGTGGACATCTTCATGACCCTGTCTGCTAGCAGCAGAAACAAGAAAGGTGACAGCAAACAGCCGTGTTCTACTTCAGGCTAAAACTGGATAGTTGTCACTGGTTGCAAAACAGAAATAAGAATAGAATAGCAATACTTTGTGAGTTGTGATTTGCTGGCACTTTGGACCATTAATTTTATTTTTGGTAATCGAATTCCCTTTCACAATGAATGTTAATCCCTATGTATATCTGCACCCAAAAAAAACACCCATACTTTATGATTCAGAGGGCAGAATCCACCCTTCTTGTCCTCCTACAGCTGTTCTGATGATCAACAATGGCACCAATCACTGGCTGGTACAACCCCCCCCCCCCAACAAAGTATCAACCATTACTTTAGTCATAGATACAGTTACCTGCACATAGTGCAATTATGATAAGGTTATACAGTACCAGTGATTGGTGTGGACAGAGGTAAAGGAAGATAACAGGAATAAAATGAGACCCCCTTCTCAGTGTGTTAGCTCACTGGCATGCAGAAAATCAGCAGACTAATCGATAGATGTGGCACATTGGCCAAGAAATGGAGGGAAGACACGCACAAAACCCCCTGTGGATCGTCAAGTGAGCTTTCCTCCACCCATGGCCTTGTACTAATTACGCATTTTCAGCTCTCATTGGCAAAGCTGACATGGTATTTTTATGAGTGCAAGATGAGAAAACTAAAGCATTCCTACAAATGGCAAATAAAGTATAATTATCGCATAGCTGCTGCATCTTTCTTAACTGCACCCCACACTTGCTCTAGATGATGGTTTCAGAAATGCAGTTAAGGTCCAAAGCAATAGCACATTTGTAGTGAACAAAGCAGGAAGGCACCCTAGGAAATCCACACATGCACACCCCTGGGGAATGATTCCACTGGTGGCAGGGCGGACACCTTTACCCAATGAGCGCTTGAGTTATGCAGCTTGTCATCTCACTGCTGGAATCCAAGCTGAGGAATTTTGTCTCACTCCAGCAGGGAGCCTCCTGGGACTTCAGCTGGCAGTGTGGGGATTGGTGGTCCAAGTCCTTAATCATCCATCCTTCAACTGCTGATCCTGGTCAGGGTTACCAGGGGACAAGGCACAGGGGGACACAGCAGAGGGGGGGCACTTCATCTTAGGGCACAGTGTCACACTGTAAGCAAGTTAAAAGGTGCTAAATCACTTACCAACATGTTTTTGGAAGGGGGGAATCCCACATGACATGGGGAGAACATACAAATTACACACACACACACACACACACACACACACACACACACGCACATGTCGGGTATACCTACCCTTATGGGGCCCGCTTTTTCATTTCTATGGGAAAAATGCTAATGCTAACTATGACAGCCTTAACCCCCACCCAGCCCTAACCATAACCATAAGTAACCAAACAAAATACAAGACCATTTTTAGTTTTTTCATTGCAGTCATGGATTTTTATAAAATAGAGTTCTCCCATATGGGTACCAGCAAAATGGTTCCCACAACATCAAAAGAATAGATTTTTATTACATGGTGGGGACATTTGGTCTCCACAATGTAATACATATGTAACCCACACACATACAGCATATGGGGGTGGGCTTCAAATCCCCAGCCCTGGAACTATGGGGTGATAGCACTACTGCAGAGCTACCTTGCTTCCCTTAACTATAAAAGTATGACCCTGATGCTGCAGTAACACTGATGAGCACACCACCAGAAAGCAAAGGTAATGATATATCAGGCACTGACGCCAGGCTGCTGTGGGTGGCCCCGAGAAAAACTACAGACATTTCAGCTGTCATGTGACCTGATGGCCTTTCATACTTTCCAGAAAAGAATAGGGGACAAATCCATCCATCCATCCATTGTTCCATCCATTATCTGCCACTTATCTGGGGTCGGGTTGCGGGGCAGTAATCCAAGCAGGGATGCTCAGACCTCCCTCTCTCCAGCCACCTGCTCCAGATCCAATGGGGGAATACCAAGGCGTTCCTAGGGCAGACAAGAGGTATAATCTCTCCAGCGTATTCTGGGTCTGCCCAAGGGCTTCCTCCCAATTGGAAATGCCCAAAACAGCCTCCTAGGGAGGCATCCAGGAGGCATCCTACGTAGAGGCCTGAACAACCTCAACTGGCTCCTTTCAATGCGGCGGAGCAGCAACTCTGCTTTTAGCTCCTGCCAAATGTCTGCGCTACTCACCCTTTCTCTATGGCTGAGCCCAGACACCCCACGAAAAAAACTCATTTCTGCCTCTTGTATCTACAATCTTATTCTTTTGGTCACTACTCAAAGCTTGTGACCATAGGGTAGTGTCCTCCTTATTTTCCACGCTGCCTGCTGTGACACACCGAGATGCTTAAATTCCTCTGCTTGAGGCAGTAATAATAACCAGGAGAGAGCAATCCACCATTTTCTGGTCGAGAACAGTGACCTCAGACGTGGATGGCGTGAACCAAACTCTTACTCTTGCCGATGGCCCACAACAGCAGACCCTATACCTCATGAAGCATCCCCCTCAGGACCTCCAGGGGAGACATGATCATGTGCCATTTCCAAGTCCACAAAACACCTGTAGACTGGTTTCGCATACTCCCATGAAACCTCTAGTATCCTTGTATTGGTGAAGAGCTGGTCCAGCATTCCGTGTCCTGGAAGGAATCGACATTGTTCCTTCTGGATCTGAGGTTTGACCAACGGGCAGTCCCTCCTCTCCAGTAACCCAGCTTAGACCTTCCCAGGGAAACTGAGAAGTATGAACGCATCCTCCAGTTGCCTTTCTTAAAGATTGGGACCACCACCCCGGCCTGGCAATCAAACCTCCACACAATGTTGAAGAGGCATATCAGCAAAGACAGCCCAAAAACATCAAGACCATTCAAGAGCTTAGGGTGAATCTGATCCACCTTTGGAGCCTTGTCAGTTTTTTGACTACTTCAGTGACCTCAGTCCTTGTAATGGGTAAGTCCTTGTCTGAGTCTTCCAGCTCTGCTCCAATCAAGGAAAACATATCAGTAGGATTCTGGAGGTCCTCAAAATACTCCTTCTATTGTCTGACTCTATTCCCATTTGAGGTTAACCGTTGTCCATCCCTGCTGTACACAGCATAGGTAAGGTAATTCGGGAGAGACTCAGAGTAGATCCGCTGCTCCTCCGCATTGAGAGGAGCCAGATGAGGTGGCTCGGGCATCTGCTTAGGATGCCTCCTAGATGCCTCCCTGGTGAGGTGTTCTGGGCATGTCCCCCAGAGGAGCTGGAAGAAGTGGCCGGGGAGAGGGAAGTCTGGGTTTCCCTGCTGAGACTGCTGCCCCCACGACCCGACCTCGGATAAGCGGAATTTGATGGATGGATGGATGGATGACCTGCTCGTCCGATCCTTGTGTGTACCACGCCCACCTCATTACCTTGTGTTAATCCCTGATTGTTCTCACCTGTTGCTTGTTGAATTCAGCCTGTTGTATGTATTTAGTCCACATCCCAGTCAGTAGTGTCAGATCTGTCCTTAACATTACGTGTATCTTGGAGTCTGTCTGCTCCGAAATAAACCCCTTTTTATATATTCATGGCTTCCTTCGCCTCTTTCCCTGTGGAGCGTCACAGTTTGTCGTAAATATCAGCAGAAATGGCATCTTACTTGTTTTATCCTGAATTTATCATTAATATTTGATTAGTGACTAAATATAGTCTTAAACAATATTTACTATACAAAAGCTTATAGGCCAGTAATCCCTCCTTACTGAAAACAATATGGGTTTGACATAAAACTATGAAAGAAGTTTCCAAGCTGGCTGTGTGGGGAGGGGGGGGGACCTTACAAGTACCCTTGGCCTTCAGCAAAGGGATCACTGGAGTGTGGGACTCCAGTGATCCAGTGAGCAGGAGCAGTGAGCAGGAGGTCAGAATAAGTACACCCCCATTTACAGCAGGTGGAGTGGAGTCGGTGGCAGGTCCCAAGTTGGCTATCTGCGATCACTGTTCACACTGCTTCTCGAATTACAGAGTACTCTTGCAAAAAAGGTCAAGCAGACTCTGTGGTTGGCGCAGACAGTCTGTGTCACTGCCTCGGATCACGCTGCAAGCTGCTGCCTAAGAGGGTCACTCATTCCATTTGTTCTGATGTTGGGGCTATTTTTACATCTCTACTGAAACTTTTAAAGTTAAATTATATCACAGGCAACATGTATCGATAAAATAGTCAAATCCCCTTACAGCACACGCAGGGCTTTGCTGAATAAGATAAGAGAGGACGAAATCTAGGTTGGGTAGAATCTCACTCATTGCCAAAAGCCAACTGATAACAACTGAAATGTAGCAATGAGGCTCATGAGAGTTTTGACTGCAGCCAGAAGTTTTGGCTTCGGCCTGAGGGAAGCACATGACCAAATATATGGGGTGTTGGGTTGTAGGGGCTACAGCAAAGCAAAAAACTGTGGTGTGGGCATCAGACTCTTGCTGCTTGGCCAAACAAAAAGTCATTTATAAGTATTTATTTTAGTGATCATTGCTGACACACCACAGCAAAATGTGTCCTCTGCATTTAACCCATATGTGACAGCATGACATAGCAGGAGGCAGCTAATTCAGCACCTGGGGAGCAGCACCTTGCTCAGGGTACCTCAGTGGTGTCTTGCTGGTCAGGGATTCAAACCTGCAATTTTTCAATTACAGAAGCACCTCCCTAACCATTAAGCCACCACTGAGACATAGTGGAGCCTCATACCTTCAGGGTTCAAATCCCACTTCTGGCTTTGTGCTTGTTCTTCCCATGTCTCTTCATGTTACCTCAGACAGCCCAAAAAGATGTATTACTGTAGGTGTCTCTATATTGCCATTAGGGTATGAGTGTGTGCCCCATGATTGTCTGCTAAGCTTTGATCCTTGGGGGGGGTGTCAGGCAGCACTGGATAAATGCCATGGATGCAGGTGTGGATTAATGCATAGGCACCCTTCCTGGCTGTTGATCTATATCAGTTACAGTTGGCAAACTGACCCCACCCCCTCTAGCACTCTGCATAGTGATCATTCATTTTGCATTATTTTAAATTTGCTGATGGGATGGGCTGGTCACTTACCTTCAGCACACCACCACTCACTGACCTACAGTGATCTTTCAAATCTCTTGTGAGAAGATGAATTTAAAGAGCCCATAGAACTGGGTGGTGTGAGATTACATACTTAATCTGTCTCTATTTTACAATGGAAAATGTTTACTTCCTAACAAACAGGCCTCAGTTCCAGACTCTGCCGCGACAAATGAATTTCCACAAAGTATGATTCTTTATTTATATATTGAATACTTTCGTAGAGTATAGAAAACCTGTTTACAACCTTCTACTGTAAATACGTTTTTTTAAAACATTATTAGAACCTTCTAGACATGAAATAACACCCTTTAGTCACCATTAAAGTTTTGATTGCTGGACATGGGATAAGGATAGAAGGGTTTATTTGGAATCACCACAAATGCAGGACACAGGAATACATAACATCAAAACATCAATGACAGACTCTGACGTGGACTTAAATACACCGGACAAATCAAACTGATAGAAAACCGCTGGTCACAATTGGGGTTGCACGCGTGGTTAATAAGGAGGCGTGGCACACGAGAGGATCGTACAGGGAGGTCATGACAATTACACTTGTATCACGCAATATATTAGAGAAAATAAGACGTTACAAATATCATATTATTATTATTGTAAATTTAATTACAAAGAGCAAAGATGCTTCTGATGCGCAGAGACGTATTATTTTCACTGTCTCGATCAACTTTTTAATGAGTATACAAAAAACCGCGATAGAGTGAAATCCAAGCGCGAAGTGGCGATCGAGGGACGACTATCATCAAACGAGGTTTTCAGAAGCATACAAATCAAAAGCAAAAGGCTTAAATGGATGGCTAACATGGCAATAAATCAATGTCATCCTGATCATTTTGGTATTAATGAGAAGAAAAAAATGTCTCCATTGAACACAGTCTTATCTTTGTCTTGCCCTTGTCCCCCATCCGCAAAAAGAAAAATGAAAAGACTGTTTTCTAAGGTTCCAAATCATGCTGTACCCCCTCACCCCAATACTACTCGCGCCCAGGAACTCCTATGTCTGTATAGGTGGTGGGATCAGATTTTCCTACCTGTGACTCATGCCGCAATAATGCACCCCCCCATCCTGACACAAATGCCATTCATTCCTGATCCAGTCACATAGCCGAAGTTTAGATCCATTGGCCTAAGCCCACAGACTTTGGAACCAGTTCACAGATTGCTTGGTTTACATGACTGTTACTGGAATCAGTTTGGAGTTTGCAAGACCTATATGACTGACACTGGGACCAGTTTGGAGATTGTGTAGCTTATGTCAATACCACTGGGACCAGTTTGGAGATTGCTTGGGTTACATTACCAGTGCCACCAACTTTGGCCAGCTGACTGGCATGAGAATTTCAATTAGAGACAAGTTTGCACATTCATTTAAATGTATGTTACAGTTTTATTAACTTGTAAAATAGTCTGTAAGCTTTGCAAACTACCCCAGCGCTTTTAATGCAGCTAATTTTAGGTTTATAGTTGAATAATAAAGATTTACCGTAAGATTCCTTGCATGAGCGTGACAGTCTGAAAGCGTGATAGTTGGCAGCCCTATATTACTGTAACTGGGACCAGTTTGGAAATTGCATGGGTTATGTTACTGTCACTAGGACGAGTCATTTGGACTTTTGGTTCTGTACATATTGGGACTGTTTTTGTTGTTACAATCAGCACGAAACTTTGGTGACTGTTAATTAATATTTTTATCAGTGACTAAACACCGTGACTAATTTTGTTAAATGCGTAACCTTACTATACTTAGGTATACAGGGGATTTCAGAACGACTATTCATGGATGGATAGGAAAATGAATATGAAAATAGTTTCCAGATACAGCTTCGGGGATTTAGATTTAGATTTTTAGCAAACAAAACTCTATCGCGTAATAATGGGAAATGACTTTGCAATTTACGGGACTAGAGTTATAATAAACGAATAAGACAGAAAAACTAAAAACACATTTCACATTGTTTTTTCTGTATTGTGGGTAGTGCCTGGAGCTACTGCTTTACGCGCAGCTCCTTTGCATTGACGCGGCTCGTTTGATGGCAGGAGGTGAACGCGTGGAAACCAGCGAAGTGTTTTATCGCTACCCGCTTCCTGCTGCGCTGAAGCGGGGTGCGACAATCTCAGTGACTCGCCACAAAAAACACGTCAGATTCTTTTTTTCCTAGTTACTCATTCCTTTTACCTAAAAACCTGGATACCTGCCGTGCAGCCCGTCTGTTTCTCTACTCAGGCGGACTAAAGGTAGGTGGACACTGGGCTCGGCATGAGCCGGCAAACTGGACAGCGGGGAAGGCGCATAACGTATTTTTAAGCATTGCTAAAAAAACGAAAAATATTTAGCGATTCCTGTTCCGATATTTCACAAAGTGACACAGAACATCGTAAGTGCTCTGTACCGCTATTTGTGAGTTGAACCTACATCAGGTGCTTTAAGCCGGTTTGTTTTGCTAGTACAGAGATTTCAGGAGCAGCTTAGACACTTCACGCAGTTTCTACAGAAAGACATGATCATCTTTACATTTCCCCCTTAGGCGTTTTTCTTATTTAAATGAGCGGGTTGTTACAACGTCAAAGTAGGGAAAACATTGAAATTGAGCCGCGCTCCCCACGTGATGTGCTTCTTCGGGAATAAAAGCTTCGGGGTTTGTATATATTAATATTGACGCTGGTCCCTGTAGTAACATTTTTAAGTGCTTAAAGCTGAGTCAGGAACAAGCGTCGCTCTTTTATTTATTTATCCACATAGACAGTGACCACTTTAGTAATTTAACATATACATATTTCATTTAAAACATATTAGCTGGTATCTTACTACGAAATAGGTTGTCCCTAGTCATAACATGAAAGGTGTGACAACCCAGCAGTGTTAACCAGTTGGCTATAAATACCGAACCTAACGAAGATTTGTGATTTTAGGGTTTAGTAGGCCTGTCTAGTAAGAATATCGGCTGTGCTATTAACAGGTGCATTTATTTAAATTAACATACTTTGAATGGCAAATCGGACATTGTAGTTAAGCATGTTTCTACCTGAGTACTCACATATTGTGTCAACATGGATTTGTTTTAGTTCAAGTTTTAAACACAAACCTTTGATAACTTTTTTCTGATATAGGTCTAATTCTGATGTCATGGACTCAGACATAGGGGGTGTTTGGAGTTATTTCCCATTATTTAATGCAACCATTTTTCAAATGTATTTAAATTACAGAAAAAGTGTTTAAATATCAGGTAGGTGTCAGAGCTCCCACTTGCCATTCCATCATTTACTTGGAGGATAAGACAACCTCATAAATTACAATTCATCTTTTAACAGTGTTATGATACCTCAGGCATCTGACTGTAGGCACTGTCCGGATCAGTAAATGTTTCCTGTTGATGTGCGGGGTACATGTACGAAGAGGGATTGTGGGACGATGTTTTACTCATGCAAGTTCACATAAGTCTTGATGTTTAGATCAGCTGGCCACAGATAAAACATTGAACAGATATATAGATATAAGGACTAGAGAAATGCTGTTATGCCTACGAAATGGTGAGGTTCTGGAGTGTGTATCCGGGAATGGGAAATGCGATATCTCAGCTGGAAACCCAGAACCTGTGATACCGGACACCAGCCGAAGGAGTCTGTGGGGTCTGGCAAAGTCACTTTGCTCATAGGCCATCAAAAGTATTCAGCTACAGCATAAGTTCCTGTTGACTCCATCAGTAGGAGGCTGAACTGGTGACCGTGTGAAACATCAAGGATTCTTCTTTCTTTCCCAGTTCCTGTATATCATCATATAACCAGGCTGGTAGGTGGTACATGTTTTACAATCTTGGGAGAGAGAATTAATTCTGGGAACCTGAATTAAGTATGTTTTTCTTAGTATGTTAATAAGTCATAAGGACACTTGTGTGGGTTTGCCAATAATTTTTGGTGACACTTCACTGTTTCTAAGTCTGGCTCTTGAGGCCTCTTAAATCTATACATTGAAAACTTTGTTAATTTATAAGTCCTTACAGGATCCGCATGAGATTCTGATGAAATCCTGTTATCTCAGTTTGGTTTGATGCCTTTCTGTATATGTTGTATAGCATGCTTCATTCACCATGTTTTGGCCAGCGTTCAATATGCTGAGCACAGATACTTTATTCATAACGGAAAGGCAAGTACTGTGCAGAAAAGTCAGAGTCTGGTTTCAGTTCTGGCCTCGGTGGTTGATCCCTTCATAAAGACGGTAGCATGTGGCTCTGTGGGCTAAGCCTGTGTGTCTGTAGTCGTAAGGTTGCTGGTTCAAACCCAGCCTCTGCAGGTCCTTGAGCAAGTCTCTTAACCCCCAGCTCCCTGGTTGCCAATACCTGTGACTGCCCTTCACGGACCGCTTACTCCACAAAGACTAAGTTGAGGGAAGTGTGAAGACAGTTTCCCCATGGGGATTAGTGAAGTATCTCTTATTATTATTAAATGACTGTACCAAATAGGTACACTTCATCTCAAATACTTTCTACAAATCTCACTGAATAAACTGCTTGGCAGATGTGTGGTCTTTATGCCACTCTGTCTGGGTGGTGCATAAGGTGGAGGAGTCTGAAGCAAAGTGCAACTATATGGAGGTGAGCCCTTTAACAGGCACAGATGAAGTTGGAGAAGTACCTGCTGATCCAGGTGCGAGGGATGGGAGGATAAAATAAAGGGCGCCGTAAATGAGGTGAGAATCCTGAATGATTCAGGGGACTTGCTGTAGATGAGGACAGGGGCCATGCAACTTGCCAGCAGTTTCGGGGATGGGTACCCAGGGTCAGGTTTTGTCATGCGGATTTCAAGCCGTGCCCCAGAAAATAGATCAGCTCTTAGGTCAATGAAAGGTTTCGTAAATGAAATGTCAGGCCTCCACGGATGACCTGCCCAAATTAGAGATCACTCGAGTTAACAAATCATTGGCCATGCTGGTGCCTTATTCACCCTATATATTATTGTTATTAATATTTTACTTACTGAGAAAGAGTTAGGTGAGGCAGGGTATAGAAGATGAGGTGGTGGTGATGGAAATTAATCTTTAATCTTTAATGTGTGTAATGCTTTTATATATTTTTTTAAGGCGGTGGGGTATGCTTGTCAGTTTAGTGATGTGTCACCACGTGTTCGAGGCTGCAGGGGTTTGTGAAATTTGTTTCTGTATTTAAATCCCTATTTGTTTCTGTGTTTATATATACACTAGTTTCTGTATTTGCATACACATTTGTACTTACATATTTATGTATTTATGTATATTCATAAATAATGAATAATTCAATAGAAATTATTTGCAGGGATGTCTTTTAAAAGACTCTGACTTCTAATGTTTCACTTATGGAGATTCATAGTTGGTTGACTCTGCGTAACTGTGTTGTCATGATACCCTTAGCTTGTGTTGCATTGACACTGTGTTGCCGTGGCATTACATGGCTTTAGATTGTGTGTTACATTGACACTGTGTTGCCATGGCATTACGTGGCCTTAGCTTCTGTTACATTTACACTGTATTGCTGTGGTGTTAC
>JAODKE010000043.1:37941996-37961182 GCA_026779605.1 Mormyrus hasselquistii
TAAATCTCAACTTTCTCATTAACTTGTTGGTAACTTATTGGGTTGGGGGAGAAGAACGAATCTTTTACCTCAAATTATAGTTTGATCATTGGAACTAAATGGCTGGTCCATTTTCAATGAAATCCAGCAGGGGCAGCACAGCAAATGTAATTGTCCATCTTTTGGCTTGTTTCACTCAGAGTCCATTTATTTGCTTTTTTAAACCTTGGAGTTTGTAATGGGCTAATCCAGCTAGCTGGGTGCTGAAGCTGAAACTGTGGGGAAACTCAATTCTCTTATCTGTAACGGTGCCTGGTTTCCATTTTGAATTTGAATGCCCTGAACTACATTCTGCATTACCAAAGGCCCATTCGTTTACCACTATCAATTTAAAAATCTCCTTGAAGCTGAGAATGCAATCAGGATGTTGCAGGCTTGAGTGACAGAAGAAGCCGCACTCTTGTTTCCTTTTAGTATTAACAGGACAGGTGATTTTTGATAAACTTATTGTAGTAGCAGTCAATAATGTAATACCTTTATTACATAAAGCAAGAACAGTTGATTAGAAATTTTATTATGTTATTGGTAAGTTATAACATTATCAACGTTTATTAAATAAGAATAGAAAAACTATTGCATTACTGGCAGATCACATTATAATATGGCAGTGTACATTATAATTATTACATTATAATAACATTTAATTGTTATTGTATTATTGGCTGTTACTTCTGAATTCACATCATAGGTTCTCAGTGGGCTTCAAATTTAGAGTCTGAGATAATCATTACAGCACCTTGACTTTGTGTTCTCGCAAACATTTCTGAGTTGATTTAGTTATGAGCAGGGGTAATATGCTGATTCATCTGCTTCCAGGCAAATTTTCAATTGCTCCACACTTAAATATTTATATATTTTAATTAAGCACATCGATTGTGCTCAATGGTATTTACATTTTTTTTTATCTTTCTTATAGCCATAACCAAATTTGGAACGGTTAACAACCTTTACTCATGTCTGAGATGAATGCTCTTTGGACAAATCACAAAGGTATTTTTAACGGTGGCACTAAAGTGAAAAAAAAACAAAAACTTGTAGCCCTTAAGTGCATACAAAAACAAAAAACCTGTGGTCCTGAGGTGCAGATGCAGCAAACACAAAGACAAAAAGAAAATATGAAATCAAAAAGTTGCAGCTCTGAAGTGCAAAACACAAACAGAAAATGCAAAAAAAGACGTAAACCTTTGGTCCTGATGTGCAGATGCAATGTAGAAACATAAAAGCCTGTAGCTATGAAATGCAAAAAACAAAAAGAAAACACACAAAAACTGGCAGCTCTGAAGTGCAGAACACAAACACACACAATGAAAATGGAAAGAAATAAAATAAACAGAGCAGTCACGCAGTGGGTTGCACCAGCTAAGTGTATGTAGGATCGTAAGGTTGGGTGTAAAGTTCTCCTTTAGTCATATGTTAGCTAGTTTGAAACTAGCGCCACTGCTACTTAAGTTACATCATAGTTAGTAGAAGGTCGACGCTCCAATGTAATAGGGGTAGAAGGTGATGGCAATTCTCATATTGTCTTTAAAAAGATATCCATTGTCGATTGCACAGTGTGTTTTCTTTCACCATAAATAAGCTTGTAACATGCAAGAGCATCTTGGACTTGCCTCTCTATTTTAGTGAAACGATCAAAGCTGACATCCACCTCTTCAAAACATTTCAATGCTTTCTCGATGAATAAAAATGCTTCCGACAGTTTTTTCATGGTAAACTTTTTCTGTGGCTGTTCTTCAATTTCTTCTTCTTCCTCTTCTGCTCTTTCTCTCTTCTGCGAGCTAAAATAATTCTTCTGATGTGATCTCTTCATCGTGCACATCTATGACTTCTATTTCTAAACTTCTCAGAGTGACATGATCTTCTTATTCACTTCCCCAACTGCATCATCTTTGTCAGAACCTTTAAATATAACACACTTTTAATAGATTTTCCAGATTCTGTTCATACATTCTTTTGTCACCTCTTTCCATGCTCTTGCTATGTTCTGTATGGCATTTAGAATGCTGAACTCCTTCCAAAAAGTTTGTAGCTCCTTGTCTTCTGTAGCGTCAACAACCTGTCCGAATGTATTCCTCAGATAATACGCCTTGAATGTAGCCATGGCACCTTGATCCATTGATTGTATGAGGGAAGTTGCGTTTGAGGGTAGGACAACTCTTACATTGGGATTGGCATCACTGATGTACTGAGGGAGTCTTGGGGCATTGTCAAGTATCAATAAAATCTTGATTGGAATGCTGTTTTCTGTAATATTCTTTCACTTCTGGAATAATGCAGTTTATAAACCAATCTTCGAAAAGGGCAGCAGTCAGCCATGCTCTCTTATTATGCTGGTAGTAAACTGGAAGCATATTCTTGTTGATATTTGCTAATGCCCTTGGATTTACTAAAGTGATAGATCATGAATGGCATCAGTTTATACTCGGCTACATTTCCCCCAAGAAGAAGAGTCAGTCTATCTTTAAATCTGGGCATTGTTTTAGATTCTTTATGGATGTAGGTCTGTTCAGGCTTTTGCTTCCAGCAAAGACCGGTTTCGTCAACACTGAACACTTGCTCCGTCAGGTAATTTTCATCAATGATGATCTTGTGTAGTTTTTCCTTGCATTTATCGGCCCCTTTCACATCAGCGCTTTCTGCATCACCACTTATCTTCACATTGTGGAAATTAGGGTGGCTTTTGAGCTGCTAAAACCAGCCATGACTTACTGTAAATTCTTGCTTGTAAGTAGGGTCATCGTAACATTTCTTGAGATCACTGAAAAGCAAACGTGCCTTAGCTTGGATCATCAGGAGGCTGAGCGGTATAATGCTTTTGTATCTGATCCTCCATCCACGTGACCAGTAACTGCTCCATTTCTTCCAAAGGTCCTATCCTCTCTTCATTGTGATGATTGTACAATACACCAAAGCAGATGCCTTTATCACTTCCAGTACTCACTTCATGCTCATTAATGATTTTTAATTTCTGCTCCAAAGTGATGGCTTTCCTCTTCTTTTTCTTACTGTCTTCAGGAGACTTGCCTGGGTGTTTGGAAGACATGCTGTTTTCACAAAAATTAGGCATTGAAACATTTGAAACACAGAAAAAAGTACACGCTTTAACACTGATACAACTCTGTGCATTGTTGGTGGGAGTGAGGCCTCACACAAGACGGGCGATGCGTACGGGCAGTTTCCCAGCGTATCGTATCTGATGCGCTGCTACGCCTGCCTGCCAGTGATGCCTGGCCACAAATCTTAAAATATTTGTGTATTTTACAATTTTTACTGTATCGGAATTGTCATCGTGAGATCATAAAACTTTAAGTTGGACCATTGTAACTCAGGGACCATCTGTATTTGTGACAGCTGTTTAAAACACAGCTACGTACTGTATAATGAAACCTGTAAGGTGCGCTGTAAGAAGTGTGTTCACTAAGTAGCTTGCTTGGATGGTTTACGGGCACAATGGACTGCAAAACTCACAGTTTAGCTTATATCATGGTATTGAGTCAAATACTGGGTCATTTTTCGGATTAACAAAGAAAAAAGAAAGACAAATATAAATTTGCTTTCCATTTATAGCTTGAAGAATTGAAAAAAAATCAAAACAAGAAACTCTTAACATGCCTGTTTAGTGTAGTTTGTTTTTGATCACAGAAAATTAAAAATTCCCCATGTCCTGCACATAAAAGATTCTCTTTTGTTGTGAGAAATGATTTTAAGAAGTGACAGCGGAAATAAAATAATTTCACATTATCACGGTTAAATTTTCAGGTTAATACACTATCTACATTCGGGGGAAATGTGTACGGATCAACTGAGGTCTTATACCACTAGTATTTATCAGATTTGGTGGTTCAGTTAGACAGACATTTATTGTAGGTGCTTGACAATTGTTTTTCTGTATGAGGCAGGGTTCGCACAAAACAAATAATAGCAGGCAATGTATTTTTCTGCCATGTCAGCTAATATTAGCTGACTTGTTTTATCAACCTTGTTGTATCCCAAATCAGCTGAAAATGTAACATATCATCAAAATTATAACGTTACACTATTACATATTAAAAACAAAAAGTTTTGGTATAGGTTAGTTACATCTGTACCATTTTACTACTACTTTTAAATGTTACATGTTTGTTTAAACTGTTTTTGGACTGTTTTGGACCTTACACGTAATGTAAACGTAGTGTAAAATTTACGTTACAATGTACTGCTACGTTGAAACTATTTGCGCTGTACAACGGATTAATTTTTAGCAGTGCGTAAGCTCGAACGTAGGGGCAGTTTACGTCCATTGCAAATTACGGCATCAGCTGTTTCCAAGACAATTGATGAATGACTGCTGTCATGCGAAATCTCATCCCCAATTATGTTTTATTAGATCACTAAAGTATATTTAGCTTGATAGCGACATATTTCATTGATTAAAACTGTATAATTAGTGTATATTTTATTTTTACCGTGCATAACATTTACAAATGCTTAAAAAAGATGTGTTTTGAAAAATGTTTCACATTTAGCTGGATATTATACCTGTCATTTTATTATAGCCATGTTTAATTACATTATTAATGTATATAATGTATAATGTATATTTAGATCAATAACAATTGTCTCACTGACACATTTTAATGCATATATAGCTAGATAACGAATTTTAATGATTATAACCAAAGGCTACATAGTGACATGTTTTATTGACTGTACATAAAATATGTTCACAAATATTAAATAAAAGCTTTTATTAATTATTTTTAAAATGTTCACATTTAGGCTGGGACTATAACTGGCATGTTTTGTTATGGTTTAAGTAACATATGTAATTAGATTATTGATGTACATTTAGCTGTTAGGTGACATGTTTTATTGATTATGTATAGTGATAATTAATAAAAACATGTCACTATGGAGTTAAATATATGGGTATAATACATAAAAGTCTTCCAGACTCTGTGGAGTTGCCAAAGATGCAGTGGCTGATGACATATTTCCATAATTTACTGCCTGCATTTGTGCCTGAGGATTTTTGATTTTTTGTGTGTGTGTTCTGCACTTCAGAGCTTCCAGTTTTTGTTTTTTTGCATTTTCTTTTTGGTTTTTGCACTTCTGACCTGCAGGTTTTTGTGTTTTTGTGTCAGGACCACCGATTTGTTTTTGTATGCTGTATCTGCGCTTCAGGACTGCAAGTTTTTGTTTTTTGCATTTCAGTGCTGCTTCAGTTTTGCATGTGTGACGTCATATATGCATATTGTATGGCCACTAAGGATGAAAATTTCTTTGTTGCTATTCTTATTTATGTTCTACAACAGTGCCAGTAATCTTTCTCCATATGTTCATGAAAGATTCTAAGTTATGGATATCATGCAATGTTCTTGAAGTAAGTAACTTTATTCAGCTTGTCTTCACTGAGCTCGCCTTGCTCTCCATAACGTGGGGATCATAGCACACGGTCAGCTAACATGGAGCTGAGAGTTTAGGGCCTTGCTTAAGGGTCAGAAGACATGAGGCTGTTCTGTAAAGGCCAGGGTTCATACAGCAGTCTTCTGATCACAGGCACAGAGACTTAGCCCACTAAGCCACTTTTCATATTCATAAATTTCCAGTCTCTGTGCTGGTTCCACTCCCTCCAAGCTATGCTCCTGCCTGTCCATAGCAGGACAGCCTGCCTAGCACGCCGCTTCCTCACAGCCTCACAACAGTAAAGTTAATATGGCCCAGGGCTATATTATATATATTAACATATATCTGACCAAAGTGTGAAAAGTTCATGCACGTTGTAGTCTGTCATGATCAACCTTTTGAGTTTCACTGCTTCTGTGGTTTGGATACAGACTTTTTTTTTTGGATACAAATTTTTTGCCTGGGGTGAGGAGGGAGAACTCATGAGGTCTAACACGTTTCTCTCACTTTCAGACACTGGTGTCTGTGAACGACCAGGGAAAACGCAGCGATCAGGCAGGCCTAGTGCCTCATCGGCCAGTGAAGACAGAGCTCTCCCCATTTCTCCGGAGGGACAGAGGAGGATAGGGAAAAAAATAAACACACCGGTTGCACATCCACAGGCTGGTGTCTGGGGGGGGCAAATTGCCCCCCCAGAGATCGTCTTTCAGGACATGGCCTCTTCATCGGCGCCGGCTTCCGGGCTTGTGGCCCGAACTTAAATAGACAGGCTGAATGCTGGTGTGGCCAGATTCTGGATGCACTCTCCACCTGAGGGAGGTGGGGGGAGGGACAGGACTGTTTTACATCTCTACTTTTACCCCACCTGAAGAGGATTTCACTGTGGAGAGCTGAGGATCCTAAGTTTTCTTTAAGGATTTTGCGTTTTGCATCTGCATTTTTTTTTTTTTTAATTCCACAGCTGTCGCATGCACAGGCGGTACCTAGGATGACGCGGCTCCTGCGCAGGCTGCAGCGCTGCTTCCACAGGAAGCCTGTGCGCTTCTTCACCTTCTTCCTCCTATACCTGATGGCAGGTGGCCTGGTCTTCCTCCATGCGGTCTTCACAAGGGATAACGCTACCCAGCCAAATGTGGCATGGAATGTGGCCCGCGGAACTGCCAGCGGGGTTGGCAAGGGCACCCAAGGGATGGCCAGGCAGACTGGCATTTCCTGGACGAAGGATAGTGCGGTGCATGAGAGAGGGAGCGACCACACCAAGAGCTGGAACCCTGACCTCAAGGCGCAGACCATCAAAGAGTCTGACGATGGCCGGGGTGAGTCATGTTCAGGGTTGAAATCAAAGTCAAAGACTCAAAAAACTCCAATCTTTTCTGCAAGATGGGGCTTCGGCACTGAATAGTAGCATTTCTGATAAGAGCTTATTAATAGAATCGCATGCTAGCTGATATCTTCTTCACACATGGTCCTGGACTGGGGACAGGTTGTTCCAAGGTGCTCAGGCAGAACAAATGGTCTGTGAAAGAATTAAGCCCTTGTGAGGCCTCCGTATTATCTGGTCTTTAAATGCAGTGGTTCTACTGTTACACTTGTTATATGCACTTCACTGCTGCCACCACTGGTCAGTGCTGAATTTTCTTCACCCAGGAAAACCAATGAACCTTAAAAATGAAAATTATCTGAAGTTACCTAACTTTTCAGTAATAAGTCAGATACTCAGGAGCTGTAATTACCCCTCTCACTAACACATCGTCTTCCTATTGACATGCTTATAGACTAAGGTTATTCAGACTACATTGATTTGTGGAGGATCCTTCCTTTGTGTGAGAAGGCTGAACTGCGAATGAGATTAGCCCAGTTAGCCAGAAATGTCAAAGGGGCTCACAGTCTAAGAGATTAACCCCTATCCTGCTGGTTACCTCAGGACATGACTCTGTTGGGGCATACCCTACCTAGCCAGTAACCTTTCCGTAATTACTCAGAGCTAAAACTGAGGTTAGCTAATCACATGTTCAGTACGATGGGTGGGTACAATTAGGTAGTTATTTAATATTATTCCCTGTTTTTTGTTGGAACTTGATATACCAGTCAGTCTGAAGTAAAAGAAACAGGTTGATATATATATCCCATCTACTTCGCCTCATAGATGTTCAACTAACCCAGAGGGCAGAACCTCCACTGAGTCCTGGGTGTTGCTAATTACACAGGGTTTACATGCTTAGTTGCACCAAACGTGTTTTTCCCAAGGATTTCTCGAGTGACATGTCTTTGACTAATGGAAGGCAAAAATTGATTCCTCTCTGCCATTAGGATCTCAGGTGATTTCAGTGAAACGGGAACCTTAAACCACTATGCGGTTTTAACAGAATTAACACCGTCTTACAAATTGAAAAAGGGTGCTTTTAAATGTAAAATGGACACCCTGCTTGCTTGGTCCTTGGGACCTGAAGCTCACTGTCCCTATATGGTCCTTTCCTTGCTCTTCTGAACCTAGGGTGGACATCATCACAATTAGCTAGGATGATATGGTTCAAAACTGGTTTTAACTGGTTTAAGTGTGTTAAGATATTAGTCTAGTAGTTTACTAATAAAGTTGAGGATTTTTTTTATTGTGTGGACTGTGGTACATAACAGGTTTTAGTCGAGTGGGGCCACACTTTCCCCCCTTTCTGTAACTTTTTTTCGTTTTTCAACAGATAACAATGTCAATATGCCTGTTGCTAAGCTGTTATCAAGATGCAAAGATTGTGTTGCCATGGACAAGCAGGCATAGATTCCAATTAGTTGCACCAAAATATTTATTCCAGTGGATGTTCTGTATGCGGTTAATGGCGTGCAGGAAAGTGCTGAGTTAAGAACCATGTGAACAGGCGGTTGGGACATAGAGACATAACAACATGCGCTTCAAGTATAATTGTGACTCAGTGTTGTTATTGCTCACAATCTAAACTCATGTGACAACGGAGATGAAAGAAGCCATTCTAAAAGGCTTATTTATAACAGTGTATTTGCAGCTGTCAGAAATTCTGCCTCTGTAATATCAAATACTGAGTCACCCCGCTGAAACTGTTTGAATGTGTGATGTCAGTGGTCGTCGGGGTGTTTTGCTTCCTGGGATGTTGAACTTGCACCCGTATGAAGACTTTGCTCAGATCCATCTGGTCAGGTGCTGTGCTTTTTCCAGGGCAATTTCCATGACATGTCAGAAACCTTTCTGTACTGGAGTTGAATTATCTTGGGATTGAATTTAATACCTTTGCCCTTGTGATAGTGGTGTAGCTGCAGTGCTGGAGGATTATCCTGCCCTTCAATATTTAATGGCATCATATCATATCTTCACTTTGGCTGCCTATGACTGAATATGGAGTTACTGCCATAGTCAGAAGTTATTTTATTTGTGTAAAACTACCCCGCTATTCATATTTCCTCCTAAGAATCACTTCCTCTGGGTTAAGTTTATTAGTACCCAATATTAATGTGGCTTACAGTTGCAGGGTTGGTGAATTCTGAGCATTATTCTCATGATTGATAGCTGCAATTCTGCTTAGTGCTGATTCATGTGAGGATGTGAGTACAAAGGCGATGCGGTTTTGTTTTAGCCACAACAGCCTACTATCCCTTTGCATACTCCAACATGCTCATGCATGCTGATGTAGGAAAACAATGAGGTAGACCTGTTCTCACGGCAGTGTGCCTCCTTTTATGTTTCGTGTTGTGGATTTGGGAACTGCATTGTTGTTGGAACAGCACTTTAAATGCTGGGCCTTGCTCACTGTCCCAAAGCAGAAACAGAACTGTGTTGGAAAACAAGATTAGAGTCATGTCTCACAGTAGCCAGGTTGTTTATGGTCCGAACAATTGAGTGTGTCCCAGTCAAGTCTTAATCGACCCATTATGGTGTATTGTGTCACCTGTGTCCTCTAGGGGGCAGCGGCAGAACTACTGCTAGGGTGGTCATTCGCTGTTATAATACAGGACAGAGAGAACATGCCACACCAGAACTGACAAGCACAAGAACAACAGAGACGGAGAAGGAAACACCAGAGGGGGTAATAAGAGACACACCAGTGTAAAATAACGGCAAGACAGGGAACTTGTACAGGGGCTGAGGCGTGAAGAATGAAAATGGGGGTCGTCCAGAGAGTTTTCAACGACATGGAACATGGAACCTCCTGGGCACATTCACCGGTGAAGCGGAGCACATCTGGACCACAGGACCTAAGGGTCTTGGAGGGTTAGTGGGACTGGAGGGCACAGCTTGGTGAATGGAATGGGTCTGGTGAATGGAAGTCTGGGAGGCCAGCAGGGATGGTATGCCTGTCTCTCTCTATAGGAGACAGAAACTCAGCCAGCCCCTCTCTTTGGCCTTAGCCAACATCAGTAACTGCCTTGGGACCTAGAACCTGGTTGACATAAGCATTTGGCTGAGGCTGAGGTCCACTGACTCTGGAGGCAGCTGGGGAGGTGGGTGTAGAGCTGGAGACGGCTTGGAAGTTGGGCGTCAGGCTGGTGGCAGCCAAGGAGTTGGGCTGGAGGTGGCCAGTATGGAATGGGGAAACCGCCGGCAGCAAATCAGGAGGCTGCGAGGAGGCCACTAGTGCAATGACAGGAGAAAAGGTGGCCACCAGAGTGATGGCAGGAGGTGATGGGATACCAGGAGATGAGGAGGGGTGAATACGGGGCACCTGGAGGCGAGCAGGGTGCAGTCTGGGCACTTGGAGGCAAGGCAACCACCAGTGGTCCCTGTGGGACAGCAGAGGAAGCAGAGCAGGTGGGGCAACCCAGAACAGTGTTGTGACTGGAGAAGTGGTCTCACCTGGGTCAGGTTTGAGCGGCACGACTGCTGCTGGGTCAGGTATGGGCGGAGCCTGAGACTCGAGCAGAGCGGCTCTCTCAGGGCCAGGAGCCTGGAGCTTGTGAGTAGACTCCTTCTTGGAGCTGAGCGGGCCCCCTCTGGATTGGGTATCTGGAGCATGGGCGGTGTAGCCCTCTCTGGGGGACTCAGACTGCAAGACCCCTCCCGGGCCGGGCACAGGAGGCTCAAAAAGCAGCCCACGTTTAACCCCTGACCAATTTCAGATGCCTATAGCCAATAACATTATGCCGTAAAGGGTAAACCGTGCGTTAAATGGATTGTCAAGTCGGCCTAGAGTTTGCTAGATCTGTACCGGACAGAATACCAAAGACAAAGAAAAAGGGAGAATGGTTTAGCAAAGATTAGGATTAGCTATTGGGGTTTTAGCATGTGTCCAACCTGGGCCCATCAAACACAGGACTCCAACACAGATATGGTCTCAAAAGACAAGGGCATCAGCAATCTACCACAGTATCTCGGCATGACATTTGAAATCCCGTGACAAGATGATTGGAGAGTCACCTTCTTGGTATTTAGCATATAACCTTATGCTAGTGGAGAGTGCAGTGTAACACTATCCTGTCATACCTTTTTGCAGCCTACCCCTGTGGACTGTTATAACCCTAACCCTGCTGCCGCTTACCTAGCCTCCCCTTCTGTTCAGGTTATTTTTATATAGTGCCTTATATAGTGTACTTTTCTGTTACAGCAGAGACTCTCGAAAGCAGTATGTCATGGTGCCATAAAGAAGTCTTGCTTCATGGGCCCATGAGCCTGGCCTGAGCACAATACGGCACGCAGCTTTGGCACGCTTCCCATGTCTCTCTGACTAACAGCATACTTATGCAGCCACATAACAAAACGACTGTTCTTGAGGGTTTTCCATTATATTCACAAGGCCTCAGTACGTGATGCATGTTGTCATTAACACCTAGTAGCTTTAACAGAAGCTTTAGAATGCTGTTTTTTTTAAGGAGGGAACATTAGAGGCAAAAAGGTCAGCATCCTGAGGGATTTTCCCGTGACGATGGTCGCTGGGGGTCTCGCTGGGGTTGGGCTTTGGAGGTGCGGCAGCAAGCTCTCTTGGGCCTGGTTCTGGAGCTGTGGCAGCCTCACCTGGGTTGGACTCCTCTTTTTCTGTCATTCTAAGAACCATCACCACCAGGCTTACAAACTTTTAAGTAGAGTCTATCACTGTCTTTGGCTAGATGCAAGTAAATCACGTGTGCCCAGTTTGTTCATTGTGAACTTTCCCATGACCAGTAAATCCAAGAAAAGAAGCTGTTTTGGAGCTTGGCACAAATTGCCTTAAGATGAAGTATGAAATTAAATATACTACCAGACGTTGCTCACTAAATGTCAGTATAGGACAGAAAAACAGTGACAAATCAGGCTAGCTACTTTTTTTCCAAAAACAAAATTAATTTTTATCAATAAATGTAGGTCTTTTTATAGCCATTGAGCCTGTATAAATGTGAGAACCAACTGGTGAACTTTCGTGGAATATTATATGCATCACAGCTGCTGGTTATGTTTTTTAAGCATATATCTAATTAAGTTTGTTTTTCGTAAATATTCATGTTCTGTACCCTACTATTTAACAAAGAGGGAAATCCATACATTATAATGATTCATTTAGGAAGGCGCACCCTTCTAAGCCATCTCCGCTACTTCTGTGGGAAACGCTGGGTATAATTTGAGGGTGTAATTGTTGTGAATCCAAGACTGAAACTGCGATACAAGATTAGGAACATTTGCATTACAGTTCTGTCTCCTGGATCCCCACTCCCAACTCACTGTTGCAGATACAGCCTGTTGAGCTCACAATTAATTTCACAATTAATGCTATAACACACACAAATCACAAATTATTATTCCGTTTACAGTTAGGGCAAGCTGTATATTTTGTAAATATTACACATTACTTGGGTTGTAATGATACAAATATTCATCACGTACTATTTTACATGTAGTTTTGTATTTTCAAATTACAAAGTACTTGTATTTTAATTAAATACATTTTTGTTACATTTCATGAGCAAGTATTTGTAATTTGTAACAAATACTTTTTGATGTATTTGTGCCTATCTCTAACGGGAGGACTGCTGCAGAGAAGGACATGGACAGACAGGAGGAGCGACATTAATGACCGGACTGGGGACGACGAGGCAAACATGGATTTATATACAAAGACAAATGAGGGGGAACAAGCGTGGGTAGTCACAGGCGTGGGGTCATTAAAGCCACATGAGGGAGAAAACAGGAGGGTCAGGTGGACATGATGGGCAGGACGTAACAATAAATCGAACACATATTCATGTATGTGTGCATAGTCACGAACTGAAGTAATTCTACTCTAAAGTTTCATATTCATGTTTAGGGTTTTACATTTTTTTTTCTAATGGCATGGACGTCAGGTTCTGATATTTCATTCCAGCACTCATTTTCCCCATCCCCATTAAAAGGAACCTTTGCAATGTAATGCTGTGATCTGCACTATATGCGTGGTGCCCACCTTTGTATGCGGACAACGGAGCATGCATCAGGTCAAAAAAATTCCCACACGGGAGAACTTTTTTTGTCCTACAGTGCGCAGTTTACATTATATGTGCTAAAAGTGCCTATGAACAAGACAGCTTCTACTTAAATGCTGTGTAATAACGTGTTTTCTGTGTGTGTTTTTCAGCAAAGTATATTGGCTGCTACACTGATGACATACAGAAGAGAACACTCAAAGGAGCATCTTTTTTTGACTACAGGAAAATGACTGTCTTCCGTTGCCAGGACAACTGTGCTGAAAGGTGGGCTTGGGCAGCAAGGCCTTCTTGTGTCACAATGCACCCTCACCGGTTTAATTAGGGTGACACTGAATAAGCTGGAGTCCAAATATGTGGTTTTCACCTCCACAGGCTGACAATGATAAATTGGATTATCAAACCGCAGGGGCAGTCTGATATTAGCGCCGGCAGTCCAGGGTTTAAAGCTTGTTTTTGCCCCAGTGAGTTTCTCTCACACTTTAATACTGTGATTCAAGCTTGCTGTTTTATTTCTTGGGTGACCTTGACATACCTCCACCCAAGGTTTGAACATATCATAATGCTCTCAGACCAGAAGCAGTAAACCAGTAGCCACTACTTGCAGCCCCAGGAGGAAATTAGATATTGAACATATCCTCTAGAATCCTCTAGTTTCCGCAGAGAATGTTTGGGTCCTCTCATTCCATCCTTCCCAGTCCAGCCATGAGAATGTTTTTTGTCCCTCCTTTTCTTGACCTCCCTCTCAAAGCCCCTTTTCACAGAGCCCACCACTGACTGCTGCATGAATTTATGGACTATATGGACAAAGGTTTTGGGACACGACTCTTAATCACTGAATTCAGGTGTATTAAGACCCATTGCGACAGGTGTATAAAATCAAGCACCTAGCCATGCAGTCAGGTTTACAAACATTTGTGTAAGATTGGGTCGTTCTGAAGAGCTCGGTGAATTCAAGCATGGTACTGTCATAGGATGCCATCTTTGCAATAAGTTGGTTAATCGAATTTCCTTTATGGATAACTCTAAGATGTATTATTGGATGCATTAGGAACAATAGAACCTCAGCTACGAAGTGGTACAAAAAGTAACAGATCTGAGTTGCCGAATGCTGAGGCGCTGCGTGCGTAAAAGTCACCAACACTCTGTTGACTCAATAAGAACAATGTTCCAAACTTCCTGTGGCATTATCCCCAGCACAAAAAGCCGTGTGCCGGGAGCTTGATGGAATGGGTTTCCATGGCCAAAGAGCTGCATGCGAGTCTCATCACCAAGCATCAGATGGAGTGGTGTAAAGCATGCCACCACTGGACTTTGGAACAGTGGAAACCGTCATGGGTTCGGGTGGTTCTGGCATGAGGGAGGGGCATCATGGAGATGACAATCCACTGACAACTCACGGAAACACAAAGGATTTATTAACAGAACTGAAACGCTAATGAAACGACAAAACAAATGGACCACGAGGGGTCAAAAAGCAAAATAGGGAAAAACAGAGACTAACTACAAAAGGTCAGGGTGACAAGAAGCAGGCAGGCTGGGAACAAAGTACAAGAAGAAGAACCCATTGGGGAACTGAACTAAGGCAGGGACTTAAACACAGAAACTAAACCGGGTAACGACTCAGCAGGAGTGAAACATGAACCAATTAACCAATCAGGGAGAACACACAAGGACTGATGCAAGAAAACAGGAAACAGGTGACACTAACTATTAACTCAAGGAAACTGGTAGACCACAGGCAAACTAAAACTGACAGAAACAAGGAAACAGAATCTAACACTGGGGAAATGAGAAAGACAGGTGAAATACAACCACGGGCACAAGCCAAAATCAAATACAACTCAAACGCAGGAACTAGAAAACTGATACAAATGAAACACAAAGGAACAAAATCTACAAAAATCCAGGAGGTAAGATTTGGACAAAATATTGAGGGGTTGATAAGTAGCCACATGCTCAGCTCATTGAGCCATGTGAGCGACAAGGCACAGGGGAAAACACAAAGGCTGACAATAGGGAGGACAGGATGGCCAACAACACCTGCTGGCCAAATGGGGAGGAGACACGACAGACTGGGACAAGCAGGTGCTGACCCTGACAGAAAACGTGTTCTGTGGAGTGACGACATACACTTCTCTGTCAGTCTGATGGATGATTCTGGGTTTTGCCGGATGCTAGGAGAATGTTGACTGCCTGACTGTATTGTGCCAGCTGTAAGGTTTGGTTGGGAATGAATAATGGTATGAGGTTCTTTCATGGGTTGGGTTTTCTCTTAGTTCCAATGTTAATGCTTTAGCATACCAAGACATTTTGGAAGCAATTTCAAGGAGAAGGCCCTTTAGTGTTCCAGCACGACTGTGCCCCAGTGCACAAAACAAGGTCCATAAAGATATGGTTGGGTGAGTTTGGCTTGACTAGCCCACACAGAATCCTGACCTCAACCCCAACTAACACCTTAGGAATGAACTAGAAAATGGAGATGCGAGCCTGGTCTTCACGTCCTGCATCAGTGCCTGACCTCACAATGAATGGGCAAAGAATCCCAGAGACACACTTCACAATTTTGGTGAAAACCTTACCCAGAAGAGTGGCAGTTGTTATAGCTGCAAAGGGAATGAACTGCATATTGATGCCCATGGATTTAGAATGGGATTTTATAAAAGTTTCTGTAGGTGTAATGGCCAGGTGGCCCAATACTATGTCCATATAGTGTATATTCACACTCACCACTGGACACCACGGGACCGGGTCATAGGGCCAGCCCGGATGAGGTATACCACCTCAGATACCTGCCTCAACATCACGTACAGTCCCTGCCAGCAGTCTGGCATCCAGCAGAGCTTCCTGGCAGCATGTGTCATATGACCTCATTCATCTTTGGCTGGGGCTGTGAACCTGAAGAAAAATTTGTCCACCAATTTGGCGGCCGTCTATTGGCACAAGAATGTAGTAGTTATTGAGGGTGGTGGTCAGGAAGGGACCCAGAACATCCACACGGAACCACACCATGGGGCCACTGGACTGCATTTGCTGGAGAGGAACCAAGGAGTATTTGTGGGGGCCATTGTGAGCTGTGCAAGCATTGCAGCTGTTGATTGGCTCTATGTCCAGGCAGCAGCATAGCCAGTAGGATTGCTGACAGAACCTGTGCACTGTCTTGGTGACACCAAAGTGCCCTACTCCTGGTAGCCCATGCCCACAGCCCAGCACCACCCCTCTTCAGCATCAGCAACTGCCATATGGTCTACACTGGTACAGGGCCTTACCAGCATTAATACAACAACTTATTGTGGGGGTCCAGGCTGTCACACTGGGAGCAGTATGTCCTTATGGCTAGGCTGACTACACTGACTTCCTGTCCCTGCGGAGCGAGCCTAGAATACAAGCCAAGATGGGGCCTACAGCCTGGGCCTGCTTGAGGTCCTTGGGACTAAAGATTTTGAGTTGCAGTTGCTGGAGTACAGCGGATTGGTCTGATGCTACACCTCTCACGTCTGCCAGCTCTGCTCCCGACTCAGCTGTTATGGAATTCTGCTGTATGGTGGTGGTCTGGTCTGGTGTCTAGACCCTCACCTCCTCCAGCTCCGGACCCTCTGACACTCTGGGGCCAACTCCCAGCACAGATTCAATCAGTCACTCCAGCTGCCCACAGTGCCTGCAACCACCCCCCACATAGTTGCCAGAACAGGGTGTTTGCTGTGCAGCTAATCCTCCCAGTGCTGGACCTGAAACTGATAGGACTGCAGTTTCTCCAGCCACCTCACCACCTGACCCTCTGGCTGGTTAAAGATTATGAGCTAGGTCAACAAGCTATGGCTGGTTCTCAGGAGAAACTGACTGCCATAGACATACGAATGGAAGTGGGTCAGTCCTGCCACAACCACCTGAAGCTCCTGCCACATCACGCAATAGTTTCTCTCAGACCAACTGAGACAGCAACTGAAGTAAGTGATGGATTTTCTCCATCTAGTCATGTCTGGGAAAGGACTGCCTCAAAATTGGTGTTGTTGGCATCCATGTCTATGATGTAAAGCAGGTTTGGGTCAGGGCATGACAGGACTGGTGCAGAGACCAGTACAGCCTCTAGCCCATCGGATGACCCTGACCACCACCCAAAGGTTAGAAGCTACATCGTCAAAGGTGTGGGCATGGACGAGTAGGTTATCCAGGCAAATTATGTAGTTGTTCTCTTAGATCCTCTTGAGCACCCATTCCATGAGCCTTTCAAAGGTCACGAGGGTTTTGCTGAGTCTGAAGGAGATAACCCATAACTGCCACGGGCAATGAAGGCCATCTTCTCCCGGGCCTCCAGTGTCCATCCGTACGCGGCAGAGAATAGGAGTCTGTTTTGGTGACTGAGGTGAGCCTGCAACAGTCTATGCACAACTGCCAGTCACCGGCCTTCTTCCTGGACAGGACAGTGGTGATAAACTATGGACTGAAGGATGGCTTGATGACCCCGATGGCCAGCATGTCCCGGACCCTTTGCTCTGCTGCAATCCTTTTCAGCAGTGGAAGTCAATAAGGGCAGAGGCTGGCATGCATGCAGTCCTCATCATGGGCAGTGAAGATGTCAATGAACTCTTGCAGCAGCTCCTGCAGCTTAGACCTGTCACCAAGGCCATGATTTGATTGCCTGCTCAGTCACCAACATCATCATGGACCAGGCTGGTGGTGAGTTTGGTGTGGGCAAGTTGACCAGGGTGGGTGTTCTGTTGCAGGTTGAAGACTGCCATCTGCCTGGTGAGGAGATCCATTCCCACAATGCAGTCATCCTTGATGGGACCAAGCCAGAATTTGTGCAAGAAGTGTACCCGCCCCAGCTGGATTTGCAAGCTACAACGGCTTTGCATGAGGACCTACCCTGACAATGGAGATGGTGAAGCTGCTGTCAATAATGGCAATGCAGCAATGCAGGGCAGGAAGGGGCTACTCAATTTGCTGAGCTTCTTGATGGGGTAGATGGTCATAGTGGGCATGCTGATTGGAGGGATTCTAAACAGCGGGGCAGCATCTCCCTTACTGAGCTGCCCCCCGCTCATTTTCCCAATGGCTTTGGAAAGGACTCTAGACAGAAACGTGCCTGGTGGCCCTTCTTCCAACATCCCCAGCAGATGATTAGAACTTGTGGTCCCAGGCCAGCCTTATTGCGAAGTCGCTGCCATTGTCTGGGGCTGCTGACCACACCAGGATGCCCTCCTGGATCGCTGTGTGGAGGATCGCTTAAACTCTCTCTGCCTCCGCTAATGCCTGCCTCACATTGCTTGGAGCCAGAAGGCATACTTGTTGCTGCAAGTGTTCTGGAAGGAGGGCAATGAGGAAGGCCTGTAGATTCGGATCCACCTGAACAGTCACTGGGTAGTTGGGGTAGGCCAGTGCGGTGATGTTGTTGGCCAGCACTCCCAGCTGCTCGCATTTCTGACACTGCTTAACGCTGAATAGCTGTCTTCTTCTCTACCTCTCTAGAATTGCTGTTTAAGCACTGCCTTTAAATCTACTAATTGTACGTGGGCTTCCAGGGTAACGTTGTTGAGGGCCTGGAGAGCTCTGCCATTGAGCATCAGGCCCAGGTGGAAGGCCACCGTCGCTCATCCCAGCCATTGTCCTTGATTGTGAATTTGAAAAGACTCTTGAAACCCTCAATATACTGACACTTACAATGGGGGGTAGTCACATTGTAAAATGTAGGTCGCACAATGGAAAGTATTTATAAGACATGCAAGGATTGCAGAAGGATTACATAAAATGCAAGTACGTATATACTGCTTTGGGGGAACAACATGATTATTTACATTGACACACAGACTAGGGCTATGTACAATTTCAGCAGTGCATGCTGGGAGATGCAAATGAGCTCCCCTGCAAGGGAGCCAGCTCACCAATGCTACAATAGCAGTGTTTCAGTCATCCAAGCAATATTTTCAGGCACTTTTGGAGGTTGTCTGGGCAACTCTAGAAATTATAATGCCCCCCGCCCCCCTTCCCCAATGGCTCCAGAGGCTACTTGTACGCAGGAATGGAGTTTGGAGCCGAATGCTACTGTGGTCACAAGATCCAGGCATCCAATGCCAGCGAGAGTGACTGCAACATGGCGTGTTCAGGAGACAGGGGCACCATCTGTGGGGGCACTAATCGGCTCTCCATCTACCGCCTGGAGCTGACTCAGGAATCTGTCCGGCGCTGTAAGTTTTGGCCCCTTCTCACTACACAAGAAAATGTTTTAAAATGGATTTTATAATGGATTGATGCAAGAGCTCTTCTTAAACCCTTTGGTGAAGGATTCCTAAACTTATTGAGGTATTTACTTTAGAAAGCTTTGCTGCCAAACTGAATGGTGTGAAAGTATCTGGGTAGACATGGACTTAATTAT
>JAODKE010000043.1:37962148-37972367 GCA_026779605.1 Mormyrus hasselquistii
CTCCCCAAGCGAGCTTGATGGGCCGAATGGCCTCCTCTCGTTTGTATATTTCTTATGTTCTTATGTTCTTATGTTCTGTGATGATGTGGCAAAAGAGGCAGAAGAAAATGCTGACACTTTTAAATATTCCATTCTGGAGCAGCTGGCATTTCCATTTGCTTCTGTGGTTTTCATTCAGCAGCTCCCCTATCAAACCATCTTTCCACTTCAAAGAAAGCAGGGACAGAGACATTACAGCAAGTGAAGTTCAAGCTACTGGTCAGGTTTTTTGTCATGCCCGGCTCTCCCGATCCTCATGTGTGCCACGCCCCCTCATTTCCCACGTGTATTTCACTGATTGTACTCGCCTGTTGCCAGTTAGTTTCTGCTTGTCTTGTGTATTTAGTCCGCGTCTTTCCCCAGTGTGTCAGATCAGTCATTAATGTTTGTCGCCGTGTACTACCCTGTCTGTGACAATAAACCCCGTTTACCCCGTATTTTGGCTCGCTCCGTTCTTCTCGGTTCGCCTACCTCCCCGGGTCGCAACATTTGCAGAGCACATTACATCTGTTTATCTACCGGAAAAGAGAAGTTTCTGTTTCTTTAGTATAAAAAGTTATTAATGACAAGACTTCATCTTGCAAGACAATGGAAAAATCCCATGAAAAGGTACACATCAGGTATAGGCTACTTCTATTAAATGACCAAATTAAAGGAGGGTGATATTAGTGTATAATTTCAGTAATTCCAGTATGTAAGTTGAATGACAACACATTTTTATGGTTTTAACAGCAGTCTGCTGTTGCAGATTCTTTGCTATGTAAGGCAATTATTTCCTAAAATTCATTACATTTTGAAATCTCCCCGAAACTGAAGCAACGCCACATAATAATAGCAAAACAAGGGTGGTTTTGACACTTGAGCCTAAGACTACAATTCAGAAATGTGTTGGCAGATTCGGAACTTAGCAGAAAAATCGCACTGTAGCTGTGACAAAATGGAGATGATCAGATTTTCAGATATGTAACCCAAAAAAATCATGCAGCAATGTCTAGTAATAGCAAAAAAAGAGGATAGTTTCAGACATTTGATCTTGTTGTCAAGGGTAATTTTACTTCTGAGCTCATGAGTTTAACGCTTCTGTTGTCCAGGCATTACTCAGGTGCCCAGCAAGGTGACGAGCTGCCATACGCCTCACACAGCCATCAGCAGACCTCAGAAATACTTACTGCGATGTCCCTGTCATTTCTATAGACGGAAGTGCCACCTTTAAGGGTTGCTTCCAGAGGCCGAAGGATGCGACCCTGGCCCTGCCTGTCAGCGCAGTCATTATCAACATGTCCGTGGACAAATGTGTGGACCTGTGCACAGAGAAGGTGAGGGAGGTTTTTGTAGGTCACCTCAGTCTGGACCCTATTTCCATTTCCCAGGGTGTCCTATGGCATTGCCTGCTCAGTATTTGCTGATTTGATGTTCCTGAGCTTTGGTGGACTGTGCCAGCGTGTGTCATGTTAGATTCAGCCTTGATACTGATTCCTTTGCAAATGGGCCCTTGTTATAAGAATATCAGAACCAAACTGCTCTTCTTGTTGCCCCATAAACAGACCTTTATTGGACCTGTTGCGGTATTTCTTTGATGTATATTATAATACCCTCGGATTTTGGACTGGCCGTCTGGGGTTCTGTTCATTCCTGTACCCCTTCTGCCCCTCCCTACAGGAGCTGTCCCTGGCAGTTCTGGGGGGTCAGCGCTGCTTCTGCGGCTATCCCACATCACACTTCATGCTGCATGAGCGTAAGGAAGAGGAGCTGTGCAAACGCCACTGCGAGGGTGATGATTTCGAGAGCTGTGGCACAGAAGAATACTTTATAGTTTACCAAACACAAGTGCAAGGTATCATCTCCCAGGGGGACTATTGCATGTCAGGAAGTGCAGCACGGAAAGTACATGCATTCCGGTGTGCACCATATTTTATATAAAGTATATAAATATTATACATAATATGGTTTTCTGTGAAATTTTAGTAGTTTTCATGCACTTATCGTGCATCGCCCCTTAGTGGTCGCCGCCCCTGAGCTTTCACTTCCCAAAATGCATATGTGAGATGCTTGCAAAAAGTGGATGCATGCAGTTTATTTTTTGTCATCGTCTGTTTCCTCTTCACAGCTTTGCGAAAATGGCAGGGGGTGGGGCATAAAGTGTTGAGACTCAGCTGTTTTGTTGTGAAAACCATTGACTATTTCCCCTCTATCTTTTTGCATCATGACTTTTTATCTGTGTAGTTTATGTCCCTTAGTTACAGACTGCAACCAAACTTCCTCTTGGGATCAGTAAAGCATATCCCTCCATCCGGGGGCATCGCTAGGGCTATTTTAGCTGTGTGGACCTGTTTCAGGGCACACGCACCATTTTGCACTTATGCACAATCTTTTTGGTCTGTGGGAAAATGGAGACATCACAGGGAGAACATGCAAACTCGCACGTCAAGCCAAGTCGGAGAATCAAACCTTGGTACCTGTGGCATGAGGCAACCCTGCCATCCACCCTACCACTGTACCACTCCTAGATTATGCCAATTCATTTTTCAGTTTTCAAAACCAGACTCACCACCCCCCTCACTCACATAAATCTATGACACTTCTGTTCCTATCTATCTCGGTATCTCCCTAAGTCGTGTTGCTTATATTTCAGCAATGCAGTACACAATTAATCCATCTAATGCCAAGTTTCAGCTATGAAGCGGTATCTCCTGGCCCCTTGTGAGCAGAATTTAGCTGCCGGTTTCGTGACACAATTTTTTTACACCTAAAGCTAGGCGATTGCATTCAGACCTCGACTTTGCCCAATCAGGCTCTGGCACGAAGGGGATTCTGTCCCAGTGGCTCTCAATGTTGCTGTTGTTTTGTAGGAGTTCTAGCATCTGTTCAATGATTTTGTGTTTTCCCGACCCACCATATTTATACCAGACAAGCGGTGCATGGACCGGCGCTTCCTTCCAGAACGTTCCAAGCAACTTGTGGCCCTGGCCAGCTTTCCCGGTGCGGGGAACACCTGGGCGCGTCACCTCATTGAGCTGGCCACCGGCTATTACACAGGCAGCTACTACTTTGATGGGTCCCTGTACAACAAAGGTCAGCTTGCTGGTCAAAGTACTGCACTGCATGAACACTACCTCAGCTAAGCAATGCTAATGGTCACACTGGAATGTGAACTAAATCCTATGGTTATCATCTATGTATCAATAGGATCATAGGATATGAAGCAGGGAGCACTGTGGACAGAATGCCAATGGAAGTTACTCTTCCAATACCTACAGAATATACTAGGATTTTTATACAATCAGTGGCTTCCTGTCCTCTATGTTTAGCTGTAGCTTCAGTTAATTTGAAAAGAGTCTTAATCCTCAATAACCTTATTGGTGATGTTTAATAATCGGGCATGTATGGGACATGGAGGGAGTGAGAGTGCCCACTGATGCTAACTCTAACCCCATTGGCTCTTCTTCCTTTGGGGAAAAAGGATTCAGAGGAGAGAAGGACCACTGGAGGAGTGGAAGGACCATCTGCACCAAGACCCATGAGAGTGGCAGGAGGGAAATTGAGGCCTTTGATGCTGCCATTCTGGTGATCCGCAACCCATACAAGGCCCTCATGGCTGAGTTTAACCGCAAGTACGGTGGCCATATTGGATTTGCCTCACGGGCTCATTGGAAAGGAAGAGGTAAGAGGATTCTAATTTCATTCTTCCATCTTATTTAACTTCCAACTTATTGATTTCTCCAGAGCAATGATTCATAAAGAGGTATAACATAGATGATTTTCTATACTGAAAATGTTCATCTGAGCACCTTTTTCAAAAGTGCCTGAAATTAGAATTATGGTGATCAGTGTTGACAGACCACAGTGCACAACAATGAAATGTGTCCTCTGCATTTAACCCATATGTGACATCATGATATAGCAGGGGGCGGCTAATTCAGCGCCCGGGGAGCAGTGCTTGTGGGCGGTGCCTTGCTCAGGGTACCTCAGTTGTCCCAGGCAGCACAGGACACAAGGCTGGGGTACACCTTTGATGGAGTGTCAGTACATCGCAGGGCACATATAGACACTCTTGTATACAAAATCATGCACTATGGGCAAGTTTGAGATGAGAATTAGCCTAACTGCATGTGTTTGGAAAGCAGGAGGATGCTGATGTACTAGAAGAAACCCAAAACCCATGCAAAATGCAAATTCCACACTTACTGAGTGGGAGTGTGATTTGAACCCCCAATCAACTGTTTCAGAAACTACTGTCATTATATGTAGATTAACACTAACCTAGTGAGCTCAATGTTTGACATTTTTTCTTTTTTATTCATTTTATTGCTGTTTTGGTAAAGTCTAGTTTGATATAGCATTATTTAAAGTAAATGTTTTACTGTAAGTTTTACATCTACAGTGCCTGTTGGGTGTGTCTAAAGTGTAATATTACTTTTAATTTATCATATTCAATTCAATTCAGTTCAATTTATTTTTATATAGCCCCTTTCATAACAGAGTTGTCCCAAGGCCCTTTACATGGATGTGTTGTGATACATTAAACATCATTAGAGAGAGTAATGCAGAATAGGAAAAACAAAAGAAATAAATAAAGAAAGCCAGGTAGCAACAGAGGAGAGGAACAGAAAACTCCCAAGTAAGGAGAAAGAAAACCTCTAGGGGTCCAAGGTCACCTGGCCGCCCAACCTCCCTGGGCATAGTAACATTACTGAAAACAGAAAAGAATGCATTAGCTTGCTAAAGGCTTGGTATAAGCTATAATTATGGATCAAGACAAAGTCCATCAATGAGTCCGTTGTCCACATTGGCCTGTATAGGGTGGCCAAAGTCCATCAATAAATATTCTCCACACTTGGCTGTGTAGGGCGGCACTGAAGGCTGCATCCACAATGATACGGTTTGTAGGTCCCATTCCCGATGTCACCCCTCCATGGGACTGAACCAGGACTTCAGCTCAGAAGGTGCCCACCCCGGGCACCACCCGGACATGTGGGAAGGCAGAGAGCATGGATGGTCAGAATATACTTGTAAACTTTAAGAAATTCTGTCAAGTAGGAACTTTGAAGTCAGCTCTAAACCTAACAGGAAGCCAGTGCAGGGAACTAATAACTGGGGTGATGTGTTCAAATTTCCTGCTTCCTAGGATGCGTTTAGAAACTAACATATACAGTACTGATCAAACGTCTGGACACACCGACTGGAAATCAACAAGATAACACACCTTAAACACACCTTGAAGTTATGTACTAAGTATTATCTTGTGAACAAGGAAGGAGATGGAGTGCTGCGAGAGACCCCCACAATCCGCAACGTAAACCGTGTGGTTGGGATGAGTTGGACTGAAGAGTAGCAAGGTAGAAGATTTGTGCACTGAACTTGTGGAAATTCCTTCAGGACTGTTAGAGAAGCCTTCTAAGGGGTTATATCTGGATGCTGGCTGAAATAATGCCAAGAGCCTACAGCACTGTCATCAGAGCAAAAGAAGGCTATTTTGAAGAGTGTAAAATTTGAGATGTTAAACACTTCTCTTAGTTGTAATATTTAATATGAATTTCTTCATTACCTCAGCCTTTTACTATAAGGTGAGTCATATATGTGGAGGACACAAACATTTCTTCCAGGACTTTTATTTGGTGAAAAGTGTGTTATATGCTGGCCAATGCAGGCACGTATAGCCTACAGTATGCCTCTTCTTCATGGGTGTGGTCAAAGACAGTAGCGCACACTGGAAGAGAAGATGATGGTGGAGATTTTTTTCTTGTTATGTCCAAGTGCTTGTAAGTGTTAAATGTGAGCCTTTGATTAGCACAGTGCAATGAGAATGCATGGTGGATTCTCCCATTCCTTCCGAAGTAGGGAGAGTGCCTATTCTTCAAACTGACCACTGCTCAAATAAAGGGTCAGTTTAGAGAGTAACTTTTAAGGCTCTGTTTTAAATTGTGTTTTGAAGGTGGTATACCTAGGGCCAGATTAGTAGGGTGGAGGCCCCTGGGCCTTTATCGACACAAAATATTTTGGAGTATACAAAATATTGACTGCCATGCAAAGGAACTTCATGGTTTCAACCTGAGAAAAGTAAATGACCACTACAGAGATATAGCTTTGTAATGAATGGCTAAAAAATATAGGTCTGTTATTTGAAATGATGAGAAACAGTATGCTGTATCAAAGTTATTATCTTTAATTAGCCATTGCTGCACAGACCACAAGTGGACCTGAGCTCTTAAACCATTACAAACCCTAAAAAAGTAGCATCGGCAGGGATTTAGTATCTTGGCATGCCTGTGTAAAAAGCCCTTTTTATGTCCTGTAAATAGGCCTTGTATGTATTTGTTAGTGTGATTATTTGTGCTCCCGACCATTACTTGTGTCATATGTGAAATCCTGACATTCTCTACTGTTGTATAATTACCCTACTATGTGTGTAACCTCCTGTCTAGTGTGTAACCTCCCCACATTTGCCTGCCATGTTTGTCTCTGTGTATTGCTGCTCACTGCACGGTCCGTTTAACAACTGTACATTAAAGAGCAAGTTCGTGAGAGACCGTCTCCACCATCGCAGCCCCGATGCCTCATAGTACGTCTGTTTTGGGATTGAAATAAGAATGAGACAAAGGTGAAAAGACAGTGTAACCACAGCAACAATCTTTTTAAAAGTGGTATGAAAGATGCCATCCATCACATACTATTTTTAGACACACATAACTTTTTACTGTCACTATCTGACCTCAAACCTGCATTTAATGGATATATACTGAGAATATGGCTATGGATAAGTGAATTGGACAATTACATTAATAACAAACTTTGAAATGACCCCTATTATAAGTGGTGCAACAGTCAGTTTTAATAACCAGTGGGGCCAGGTCATTTATACAAGGTGTCATATTAGGCGTGCCAGGGTGATCCAGATGTTTTTTCTTATAGGAGAGGATTCACCTGTATGTCCTGCATGTAACACTCCTTTGACTTAAGCATGTTTTGTTGTGTTGGCCTTCTTTTAACTTGTCATTCTATACTTGTCATTTTCTGTTAAGTCAGAAGCTTTCTTAGATTTTTTTTTATCGAAAACCAATCTTAAATGTCTTGTTTAGATTGTTTTGATTGTTTGTAACTAACTAACACACACTAGTGTAACTGTGTGGCTTAAGGAACTAACAAGTACTATCATTATCCAAAGTTTGAAGACAACTATAGCGCCCTATTGTAAAAGCCTACAAATCAGCAACATCAAGTACTGCACAAGCCATACTGTATATTAACACAGACAGATGCTTGCTTTTCAGAATTTTACTTCTGATTTCTGTGCTCCTGAATAGCCCATCTCTTGTGCATTCTCGTTTAGCTGTTAAATCTGTCACAAGACCGATGCTGTGATATTAGCAGTAACATAAACTAGCAGTGTGAATTAAAGTGTCTATTTTAGCACTTCTTTGTCATATTAGTCTTTTTCTTTCTTCCTCTTGTTCTCTGCTGTAGCACTTAAAATGATATAACAATAAGTAGGAACGTCAGACATACATGTAAAGAAATGAAGAAAAAAAAACTGCCCTGTGGAGTTTAATCAACTAAGGCTATATGTCCACACTGCAATTTTTTCTTAATAGTAATGCCCCAACTCTTTGGAATAGTATTACCAATCTGTATTAATGAACTGTGATTGTGGAGGATGGCTGTATGGCAGGACAGTCTTCTCTTTTTTTAACAACCATCTGCAGGTCAGAGCAGGTAACCCATCTGAAGCTAAGCAGGTTTGGGGCCTGGCCAATACTTGGATGGGAGACCACCTATGAAAGCGGGCTGCTGCTGGAAGAGGTGTTGGTATGGCCAACAAGGAAGCCTGTCCTGTGGTCAGTGTGGACCCCAGTGCAGTGATGGGGACACTGTGCTGTAAAAATGGTGTCGTCCTTTGGATGAGATAAAACTCAGGTCCTAAAAGATTCCTGGGCATTTTTTGAAAGAGTATGAATGGTGGTGTGATGCCCTGGCTAAAATTCCCACTGTGGCTCTTTCAGAACGTAAACTAATTATTTAGAAATGAAAGTGAATACGAAAGGTCAAACAAGGAGACCTAATGAACGCCAACACGTCCAATCACAGCGGTTCTATATAAAGAATAAGTCTAACCCACTTCTTTGCCATTACAGCTATTCGGTTCACCCACCCCCTCCCCTCCGCCACCTTCGGCTCCCCATCCTGGTCTGGGATTGGCTGCTGGCTCCTCTGCCTCCTGCCTGGTCGCCCAGCCTGATCTGTCGGCTTCAGAGTTGATGGAGCCGACGACCAGGAGACGGTCTTTGCCAAATCACCGTCCTCATACTCATTTAAAATGTTTAACCAAATAAACACTCATGTCAACTATCTAAGGTCTCCTTAGTTGAACTTTCATTCTCACATAAAGTAAAAGTTTTGCCGCTACTGTTCTTCAAATGCAAGGGCCCTCAACATTACTAATACAAAAAGGAGTGCAACATAATGTTCATTTACATTATCTGAAAAAGTTTAGGCACTGAAACATAAGCATGAAGAGCAATACATTATGTAAGTATGCTTGTAAAATGCAGCCATTCTTGCAAAAGGCAACCATTTTACAAGTAAGCTTGTAGGTTTTTTTTTCTTTTCAAAAAAATTCTAAGTGTAATATTTTTTTTCTGTTTGGTATGCACAGCTGACACAAAAAAGTTTTTACCGTCCTCTGCTTTGTTGCATTTCAAATGGTGACAATATTGCCAAGAGCCAAAAACTGCTATAATTGCAAAGCCTACTACATGGACAGCCAGAAAAGAAAATAATTAGAGCAATACAAGCTTAAAAACGTATAGATGATTTTAAAGAGATGAAATGAACTTAAAAGTGTTTGGCTTCAATTTGATAAAGCGTTTGCATTATTAAATACTGTTTTATAAACATAACATAAGCTGAATACAGAAAAAGCATTTATGTATTCTGAACACCAATACATGTGTTCTGCTACAATCAACACTGTTGAGCATCTAGCCCATTCATTCATTTGTACCTTCTTACCAGTAATATTAAACTGGGTTCTGTTTTTCTATTGCAAAATAAATCAAGGGTGTGGCTACAGGTGAGCAGGTGGTGGATTGTCTGTCCATCCAATGGACTGCCTCAACTATTATTGTTTATTTGCCTTTTTAGTGCAAGTAAATATAGCTAACTAATGATGACAGGGATTTTTCAAATAACGTACCTGACTGACTGACTGACTGATTGTTTGTGTATGTCTGTCTATTCATCTATCTCTCTTGAACCCTTTGCAGAGTGGCCGGAATTTGTTAAAAGCTATGCTCCATGGTGGGCTTCCCATACCCTGGATTGGCTGAGATATGGGAAGAAGGTTCACGTGGTCCACTTTGAAGAGCTGAAGAAGGACTTGTTCATCCAGCTGAAAAGTATGGTGGTCTTCCTAGACGTGCAAGTGTCTGAGGATCGGCTGCTATGTGTGGAGGGCCAGAAGGATGGCAATTTCAAACGATCTGGGCTGCGTAAGCTGGAGTATGACCCATATACCCCCAAAATGAGGGCTGCCATCAATGACTTCATCAAGACTGTGGACCATGCCCTGAGACAGAGGAAGTTGTCAGGGGTCCCAGAGGAGTATCGTCCAAGATGACAGCGTCTTCTTTCCTCAGCTCCTCCTCTCTCCTGCCCCTACCTCTTTATATTTACCTAGCAGACTAAATATATGCTATGTAAATATGTACTGTGTATAGAGGTGCTTTTACAGTAGAATACTTCAGTTTGCAGTACTATTGCACATACAGTTAACACATCAATGCAAGGGGTACATGATAGATAAACTTCTTTTCAGTGTCTGTTGTACAGATGTTCCTCACTTAATCACCTACCTGTTTAACGACTACCCAGACTTACGACCAGCTCTCCCACTGGAAAGCTGTACTAGCCTTTGGTCATGGAAACGGCAGTGCGGCGTCTCAGCATCAAGTCATTATATTAAAATTAAAACAGTTATCAAGTTGGAGTTTCCTTTAAACCTGTTCTTTATTCAGAATGAATAAAACTGATTATCTGTATTTACAGTATGCGAACCTAAGTAGTGTATAGAACTATTTTCCTCTATTTCGTTTATTACAGTATACAGTATTAGATTAGATTAGATTAGATGAACCTTTATTAGTCCCACAAGTGGGAAATTCACAATTGTAACGGCAGAAGTGGA
>JAODKE010000043.1:38132798-38163656 GCA_026779605.1 Mormyrus hasselquistii
CGCAACAGCACTTTCCTGCTATTTAAAACCTTATTTATTACTAAATTAAAATTAATTGCCAAAGGAGGGCAGATTGTCTTTGTGGTCATTTGTCCTGAACCCCGTCTGAGGATACCGTGATGGACAGCATGGTGGTGTTATTTGACACCTGTCCAAAGTGATGGACAGCATGGTGGTGTTATTTGTCACCTGTCCAAAGTGATGGACAGCATGGTGGTGTTATTTGTCACCTGTCCAAAGTGATGGACACATCAGGAAAGGTTAGGGTTAAAAAGCAGTATCCCTGGAGCAGTTGAGAGTATGGGCCTTGTTCAAGGACCCAACAGTGATAGGATTATTCTGAAAGGTGTGGGATTTGAACCTGCAATCCTCCAGGCACACATGCCTGAATTTGTACCCCACCACCCCCCAAAATAAGATGTAAACAAGTAAACATTTAATTGCTTTTAATGAAGCATTTAGGCGCATTTTTTTTTTATACAGTTATAGATCAACAAAAAGGATAAATTGCTAGAAAAACAGCAGGAAATTACACACATGGTCCTTGTACAACTTCTCAAACACAAAAAAAAACATTTTGGTAAATGAAAGCTTCCAGTGCATGTTCAAGCATTCAAAGACCAATTTACCCAACATATTAACAAAAAAATAAACCTTTAAATTTTATACGATTTCTTTTTTTAATAATGGACATCAAATAACTTTAAAACACATTTTCTCTTTACTAAAATAGGCCACTGTGGTGATACATCACTAGATTTAGCTAAATGTCCTTTTTCTCTCTTAAAACATACAAACGCTATAGAAAACTATGGCCAATCACTTGGGATGTGAACACTGAACACCTGACCACAAAAAAAACGACTCCTTTAAAGTTATGAAAGGCTCACTGGTAATACTAGTATAGAAGGAATTGTCCGGGTGACCACAAACACAAAATAAGTTTCAGTTAGTTCTGTGAAAATCAAAAAATATATATACATACACAAAAGAATTGTTGTCCATGTGTTCAAAACCTACGCACGCATTCACCGCTCCTTACATCAGAGAAATTGGGGATTCCACACTCTATAGGTAGACAGCTCAAGCATACAGTTATAACTCACGGTCACGGATAGAGCGATTTTCTGTACAGTTAGAGAAGGATCAGCACGCAGAAGGGTCTCGTTTGCGATATACAGCTGCATAGATTTCCACGAGGGTTTGGGTGCGGGAATGATAGCTGAGGAACTCCACCTTCAACGTGTGTCTACATCAAAAAAAAAAATCACCGTCACACCTTTGCCTCGTCCCCAGCGATGCCTCCAAAATGTGTCGGTTTCACAGTGTTAACTACAACCCATCCATCCGTTTATGGCTATTACTGTGAGGCCTATGTGTAAGGCAGTATTACATGCAGTGAGTCTGGGATTAACAGGTAGGTGATGCTTACAAGAACGCGTGCTGAGAATGGGAGGGAAAAGTGAACGGGGCTCGTAATCATGATTCCTGCTTTTTACTTTTTAATGTAAACGCCCTCAATGTGAGAGATGGTCATTATCAGCCTTTACATGCACACTTCTGGGATTTAAAACACACGCACGCAATCTGAACACCCACTACCAGTAACAATTAAAGTTAACGTGCAGAACCTCCACTGTACGACAGCCGTGTTCTCACTGCACTCGGACACATCTCGAAGAATCAAAATCTTATTTTGTGGGGGGTTCAGGAGAGGCTATGAGTCAGCTGGGATTGCTGCTGCTAAGTTTCTGTGAGAGCAGTCCAGGTAGCTTCTACAAAATGGATGGGAGGGTACCGGAAGCTGCCTTTACCTCCAGCACTGGCCCAAACCTGTCAGCCTCCAGGCCTAAAGTAAAACAGGCGCACCAGAGTGTTCAACACAACTTGGACCATATTTAGACCAAGTGTAAAAGACGCCTCATCATCATCACTCTTCTATACACTTTATAATACATTTATATTCTCAATAAAAATTAAGTTCTTGCATATATCCTTAAAGCAAAAACAATCCACAAGAGTAGATTTACACCTCAGAATAACAGGACAAACACCCCAAAGCCTATAAAGGCATCCTATCCAAGCCTTTCAGTCTTCAATCCTGGAGAACACGACCCATCTTAAACAACTGGGGTGTGGCACATCATATGCACGCTTTAAAATAACTTTAATAAAACCAGCAAACAAAACTATTTCTTCAGCCAGACTAACATCCAAAAGAAGTGGCTGATTCTCGTACTTCTGGGGTGGGGGGGGGGGCAAGGAGGGAGCCCTGGTTAATTAAGGCGTTTGCTTACAGGATAGGCCACGTAAAGGGCGGGGGGATTCAAATATTTACAACTAAATTACAACTTTTTTTTTTTTTTTTTTTTAACTGTTTTTCTTTTAAGGACACAAAATGGTTTCCATTAAAAAGGCAGTTATTTCCTTCTCTCTCTCCACAAATTGGAGCGGGTCATTTCTTGAGCAGGAGCCTAGCGAAATCGGCGTTTGACAGAGGCTTGCCCTGCTTTTCCACCCCGGACTCGCCCGCTGCCTCCGCATTCTGCACGGTTCCATTCTCCACCTTAAGCTCCGGAACTGCTTGCCGGTTCAGAGCACGCGGGAGCATGGACAGCTGGGTGCGGCCCTTCCCCCTCCTACAAAAAAAGGGGTATTAAGTATAAATGAAAGGCTTTTTATGAATTTGCACTTGACTAATTTATTTTTGTATAGAGCATTTTTGTATTGAGCTTTACAGTTGTTACAACTTTAGCTTTCATTTCGTTATATTCCTGAGTCAACTTTACTACAATACATTCTGCGTAACCATCATTACCCAACTTAAATAAAAAAAAAGTGTTGCCTGCAGCATACCATGTAGGGCTACACAATTAAAAATGTGAAAAATTCTTGTGGAATATACATTTCTTTTAATAATCTTTTTTTGTTTTAATATTGTGCATTACATACTGCCTTTCAGAGGATGGAACAAACAATATGTAGAGATGCACAATATATTTAGTTAATATACCAGAATTGCCATTCGATATTTAAATTTCATCAATATTCAAAGTCAGCAGCATTAGAACTACCACTGAAATAATGGAGATGATTGTATTGGACGATCAGCCATTTTCACAGTGGTGGACAAGGGATTTAGTCTGCTCACACACCAGATAAGTAATGTTTACAAATTATTATTAAATCTGGCCTGTAGATCCATCTTTCATTTTCCACAGAATAAAAGTCTAAAATTCACTAATCTGCGCCACCAAACTTAAGCTTCACGGCTTTTTCTGAAAAAAACGTTTTATTGTGCAACTGGTAATGCGATTATATTCAAATCCGTCGAGTAAATTTAACAGGACAGGTTGCATTTTGTAAGATTTGATCCAAATGTACTATATAGTTATGTACAATGTATTTTTAATCATTTTTTTTTTTTTACTCAAGTAGTATTTTGGTGTGGTATCTATACTTACTTACGGAGTACTTTTTCCCCACCACTCACCATTCATTTGGGATTCATTTGTAACAGATTATCAAGCAAAGAAAGCACAAATTACTCAGATCAATGGATCAGCATCATCCCACTAACTAATCTCTGTCACACAGACACACTTACGATCCATAGACTTGGCGTGGCATCATAGAGCCCAGGCCTGACTTCTCAGTCACGTTCCGGCGGGGCGGGTTGCTGATGGCCACCGTCAGGCTGTGGCCCTGGAAGGCCATCCCATCCATCTTCACTACAGCGGATGATGCCTGTGCCTCATCTTCAAACTCCACATACGCCAGGCCCTGGGTGACAGATGACAGCACCTTAGTCTGGCCGCCATGCTTGGGTCAATCAGACCGACCATACAGATCACTCACCTTCAGCACAACAGATCCAAATTATTAAGGCGTTGAAGACATGAATTATGGCCTTTTCGTTATATTGTAATGATATGGTTCTCAAGGACCCTGCATTAGTGCATCATAGTTTTAACCTTAATGACCAAGCTGGTTCTGACCTTGGGCTTCCCAGACCGGTTGGTGACCAGGCGGACCTCCTTGACTGTGCCGTGCTCCTTACACACCTCCTCCAACTGCTCCTTGGAGCAGCCAAACGGAAGACCGGAAACAAAGATCTTGTGTTTCTCCAGAGCTGTGCTATACTTGAAAACCTAAAAGGGAAAGAATTGGTAAAATCAAGAACTTCCACGCCAGCTGCCCGCACCCCAAGGCATCCTCCGCAAGCCCGCCAGTCACCTTGAAGTTGGGGTTCTTGTTCTTATCCACACAAGGGGAAACGAACATGGGTCTGCCCTCCACGTCCTGCCGATCCAGCTTCAGCGCCAGGGGAACTGATGCCTGGTCCTCAAACTGTACATAGCAGTATCCCCGGAAGGTTCCTTTGTTGTTGAAGATGGCCCGGACCTGCTGGATTGAGCCGCAGCTCTGGAACAGCTCCCTCAGCTTCGTCTCGGGCTCCTCCAAAGTGAAGGCAAGGTTGCTGACGAAGACACTCGTCTGGTCATCCCGCTGGTCCTGTGTAGCATTCTGCACCCTGCGGGCAGCTTCTGCCACCTCCCGCGCCTCTTTCTTGTTGCCAGAGGGGGGCGCCGGTTTCCTTGTCGTTAGTCCCGTGAGGCCGCCCTCTGTCTCCATCAGCTCCTCTGCCTCGCTCATGCCGGTCCCCTCCGGTTTATGTTTCTTCACCGGTTGCTCTGAAACCAGACATCAGGTAGAGGCTGTTTTTGGCATTGCGACATCCGGAGGACGAACAGGAGTGGACACGGATATCTTGCTTCGCAGCCACTTGGACAGGGTGAGTAACACGGAGGCATGATGATGAAGGACATGGAGGATGTAGGTGCCCAGCAGCAGAACTTGCCTACATACCTAATCTACTGACCTGGAATAGCATGCTTTAAAAACATTTCAGAAAATAGATCAAATTCGCAGATAAGGATGGAACTGTAGGAACTTTGAGAACACAACCAGCTAAAAGGCTCAAACGTGACTTAATAGTGCACCGATATTCACCCGACTGCTCCCCCCAGTCCTCCCCTTCCTCCTCCTCTTGCTCCGTCGCCTTCCTCTTCTCCCCTGCCCGGCCGGCCCTCTGCGCCTTCTTATGGGCCTTCTTCTCAGCCTTGACCTTCTTACGCTGCTCTACCCGCTCCACCTCCTGCTGGGCCAGCAGGGCTTCCTTCTCAGCCGCCTGCAAGAGGAGAGCGTGTCACACGGGAACTGCGGCGGGTCACCGAGGTCAGGGGTTATAGTGTTGGGGTGGGGGGTCCTCACCTTGTTCCGTTGCTCCTGGAGTCTGGCCAGTCGGGTTTCTGTCTTCTGCACCGCTACATCCCAGTCCTCCAGGGTGCCTGAGGGCAGAGCAAAGAGAGAGGAAGAATCATCATCATCATCATCATCATCACCACCACCACCACACACTGGCTAACTCACCCTCCACCCTTTCAAATGTGAGCAGAACCTCACACACGTGCTCAGGGTAGTCTGCTGTGCACTGGACTGCCCGGTGCAAAGCCTTCCTGCAGTGAACCACATCACCGCAAGACCTGCCGATAAGACAGGCATTAGTTCCAGACTCTGCTGTGTAACCCCCTCCTCCGCCAGCAGGCTTCCCAGGAGCCGCTCTTACCGCTCCAGGTTGTAATACTCCAGCCACATATTAGCGTATTTGGCGTTCCCTTTCGTCATGACGGTGTCCCACAGTTCCCGGGCTTTCTGCATGTTCCGGCAGTGCAAGGCCTGGTAACAGTAGATTGCACCAGTCCACCCATTAAGCTACCCATAATGCCGTACAAAACAGACTCCAGATATATCACACAATTCAGATTTTGCTCTAGCTCCCACAACAAGTCCAGATTACCCATCAATCAGCAAGAATCTCATTTTCATTCTATTTTACTGCTTCAATCACCAACTTATTTTGCCAGCAATATCAATACGACTCACAATCCATCACCTTTAACATCCACACAGAGGGTCTACTGGTAAATTTAAAAACCAACAAACCACTACCCAGCTTGTGAGACACAAACAATCCAATGTCTTTCCCTAACCAAATGAGTAAATTCCTCCTTGAGCCTCAAGAGGGCGCACTCACCTCTATCCGTGCCCAGATCTGCATTATGGTACAGGAGGGGTCCCCACTTTCACTAAACCCTGGGAAAGGGATGGAGGGGAAACATTATTTTGTTCACCAAGACATTCAAGACAACAAAAGCACATCAAGTCTCAAGGAAAGAATGAATTTCAGGTAAAATCAGACAATGTAAGTTATCCATGGGTTTAACCCACTTGTCACCGACTACTTTGTATGCTTTCGGTTTCTGCTCATGATTAACAGAACCAGATCATGCCACCCATCACTGGGTTTGAAGCTTCATCTACGTGTTTTTATCAAAAAGGACATTTTGCTTTGTCTTCTGAGGATGTGGCCACTAGAAGAAAAACCTAAGCAGCCAAAGATGACAGCAACCCGCCCTTGATGACGGGAGACACGTACGCTCTTCCACGTCCTGCTTCACGTACTCCAGAGCTCGGGTGAAGGCCGCTCGCAGCTCCTCCAGCTCTTTGCTGGATTCTACAACAGAAGATACCCTCAAGTGAGCAAAAGCACCAAAGGGTGCCACGTCCCCTGCTTGCTCTGCAGCAGTGTGGACCTTCCTCACCTTTAGTGAAATCCACACGCCTTCTCAGGTAATCCAGGTATGCCTGCCAGATGTCCACGTAATCGGTCGCCTGAATGAACCCTGCATTCAGGGCCTTCTCAAAGACCTCTGGGGAAGGGAGCAAAAATAAATTCCAGAAGGTTCTATCTGAGGCACCTTGCAATAAACAGCCATCCTACACAAAATATGACAGCGACAGGATGGGAGTCCGATTGAGTGGTCACACAGACACGGTAAACGCCTGTTATAGTGTTATTTCAGATACTGACGAACAAAGGAAGCAAGGTAAGAAAGGGGTGCAAAAATGATTTCCCAAGGCATCTACACAGACACACAGGTCACACTTTATAACTCTGACATGGCTGTTTGGGTACTCAGCCCTGTTTTCAGACCTTGTCCGACTTGCCGGCAGACTTGGCAGACCCTAAATCCAGTAGCACCTGCCAGACCAAACGCTAACAATTTGGCACTTTGGGCATATTTTCTGCATTTTCCCTGGGTCGGCTGACAGCACACCGCCCCCCCACCCATCGCCAAGGGCCCCCCTCCGCGGCCCTTTTTGTTCCTGCAGAGTCCTTAACTAAACAAAGCTTTGATTGAGCTCTTCATTAAATCCGACCTAGAAGTTTTCAGATCCGGACATCGACTTCCTTGTCTGGTAGTCTCAAGAGATGATGGCTAAATTAATTTAGTAATATAGTTTATTCACTGTAGAAAAATAAGACGGGGCAAATACTTTAGATGACAAAGTACGATTTAGGCAACCAAATGACAGGAATGAAGTGTCACAGCCTGTCAAATCAAAACCATGAGGCATGAGAGTTCTTGAGAATCAGGGCAAACTGAACTAATGAGGGTTAGCATACATGACCTCCATGGAGATCAGGATTGGGAAACCCTGACACACGCGTGGTTGAGATTAATGAGGGAAACATGCAAACATCTCTCCAGCTTGCCTAGTGTGCTCTGGCATATCTGGATAGAGATATTTGCAGTGTTTTTTTAAAACACAAAACTACTAACCAGGTCCCCATGAACGGTCTCTTTTGTATCTTTGTTGAACTTGGAGTTTAGTAGCAATGGTGCTTTACTCTCCAGAGAGTTGACATATCCCATGATGCAACACTACTTCAATCCTAGATTTTCCCCACCATCAGTGGGCCACTGAATAATCTATCCATCTTCCTATCCAGGTCAAGATTATGCAGGGCAGGAGCCTAAGCCAGGAGGCACAGGGCACGAGGCTGAGGTACACCCTAGATGGGATACTAGGGGGGCATGCCCACACATGCACACCCTCACACACCATCTACCCAATCACCATAAAGCAAGAGACAAGCACAGAGGCAGCTTTGGCCACTCAAAATCCTACATGTTGTAAGGCGGACATATATTTGTGATTATTTTTCATTATGTATTGAAAGAAATTTCAATACATAATGAAAGAAATTAAAAAAAATAATAAATAAATAAAATATTAACTTAAAAAAAAAAATTTTTACATTGCTGAAGTCGCTATAATACCAGGCTGCTCAAGCTCAATTTCCCCTAGACCAGGGCTATTCAACTTATGGTCCTAAGTGGCCAAATCCTGCTGGTTTTCCAGCCTTCCTTTACCTGTGTGCCAGGTGCGAAGCCTCTGACCAATCAGAATCAATAATTATTAACTTAACTGTCTGGGAGAACTGAAAACAAGGCCTGGATTTGGAATCGAGGGCCAGAGTTGAAGAGCCCTGCCCTAGACCCTCCTCTCTTTGCAAGGTTCTGCCCCCCCCTAGCTTGTGCTTACCTGCCACAGTCTGGTGCTCCGCTCCATGCCTCTCCAGGGCCAGAAGGTAGTTTTTCCACAGGCTCATAGTCCAGGGACAGTTTCGGACCGCCCGCTCGTGACACGACAGAACCATGCTGCGTATTTTTAACTGCCGATCCTGTGGGGTGGGACACACACACACACACACACACACACACACACACACACACACACACACACACACACACACACACAACACCTTAGCAACTATGGGCAGTGCACCGATCCCCTCTCCATCCCGTCCGCGCCGCAGGAGGTCGACAGAATCTCTTCAGTCTGGTCTCACAACAGCATCCTGGGAGCGAAGCCAAGCTGGTTGGCATTATATAAGAAACGCTTCCCCATCATGCTGCTTATTATACTGGGAGGAACAGAGCTGGAAACTTTCCAGACAGATAACTTCCCTTTTTATTTTCAATTAGAACAAGTGGAAAGTAGAGCATCACCATTGGAGAAGAGCATTACCTGGGAAGCAAGGTGTCACGAGTCTACAAACAAGGCCCGGAGAAATGATTTCCAGATTCCATGCCCCCCCCCCCCCTCCCCAGCAGAGAGTCTCAACTGTGACATCCCAGGTACAAATTCATTCACCTTTCATTTAAGATTTAACACCAGCACCTTGAAAGGTGTCAGTGCCGCAGCTGTCGCACTGAAAAGCACGGTGATCACATTTCAAAAGCAAGCACTCATACACAGACACATACACAGTTCTGCCACTTTCCCACGGATCCAGTTGCACGAGCGGGATGGTACTCACCAGGTACCGGGTGTACTTGGCCCACATGTCGGGCACCAGGCAATTCTCGGCCAACGCCCGCTCGAAGATGGCCTGAATGCGGGCAGGGTCTCCCTCCTTCAGCTCAAAGTCGATGTAGGCCTGGTACTCAGCCAGTTTGGGGGTCTCTGCTACCAGCTGCACCGGGACAAAGAATCAGTTAAAGAACAGAGGAAGACTAAGACCCTGACACTGCGGAGGGACAAGAATCAAACACCCCACCGACTCCAAAGAAGGCAGAAATGGGACTTTGAAGCTATTTCTTTGTGCCGTTAATTACAGTCTTACTTAACCGATTTCTCACTGGGTATTTTAACAATTCATTTAGATCAAATGAAGTTAATCCAGCCATAGACTGATAGCACACTGTGGATTTAATCCCCGAGGGGAAGTTATCTGCCACTGTTAGATAAACAAATAAACCTCATCTTTAAAAATACAGAGGTATTCAAATCCCACTATGCCCATTTCAGAGTTAATATTTTTTAAGTGCATTACACAGAAATACACACGACAGAACTAAGTGCTAACATATACACATGGACCCATTCCAACAAGGGTATTAATCTTATATAAAAGACACCCCAATTACATACATCAGAACCAGATTAAGCATTCATGGTGTTGCATCAATCAACTGGCATCTGGGCAAAGGTCTATCCCAGCCTAGTACTCTGTCCTGCCTGGGATAGACTCCAGGCTCCTGTGACTCTGAGCTGGATAGATCATTCCAAAGATAGATGGATTTTCCTTTCATTAATATCACATTGGCAGCCATCTGTGTACAGTTACCAGCTTCTGGCTATAATGCATTTTAAAGTCCAAAAGTGAAAATTAGGAAATATGGTGTTGTCAGACCCGCTTAACTTGGACATGATTAATTTAGCAGAGACAGCCAGCCACATCAGCAATGGGAGACATCAACAGAAGGACCTACCAGAGCTTCCTCAAAGGACCGGTTCTTCTCCATCTGCAGGACAGCTTTCTTGTATTGATGCGTGACCTCTTCTGAGACACCTCTGTCAGACCAGTCCTCGTATTCTGCATATGTAGCCTCCATGTCTGGAGTGAGGTGGGGGGGGAGGGGGGGTGAAAGGCAGAGGTCAGACTCAGTCCTATCATCTTCAGAGATGGCAAAGCTTTGCAAGACTGAGATTATGGAAACTTTCCATAAACTTTCCATTCAATGGGAAGTTAAGATGAGGAAATCCTGGAAATATTCCAAGTTGGAAACTTTCCATGGGAATTAATGGAAATATATGGGAATAAACAGGAAAACTCCCAGAAATATGCAACCCTAATTAGTCCACAGATTACATAATTACAGATTGCATAAATAAGAGAAGAGGCTGACATACCAAACATACATATATAACTCACTTTCTGCAGACTAGGGACCCTAGGTTGATACACTGTTCGGTCATGTAACATCTCAGGAACAGGAATGAAGATTTCCTCTTCTTTATGTGTATATATATACACACATATGTATATATACACACACACACACACACACACACACACACACACCCCTCATTATAACAATAATAAAAGGGGAGCCGAAGCTCTGAAGCTGGCACCTTGAATACCAAGAATGTGTTTGGCAACCCCAGTTAAGTCTCAGGTGGAACATAAACTGAGCCTCCAAGGCCTCACACACAAGGCCACACCATCTGTTTGTATTCATGCCAGGCTCTTCTAAATGGTGGAGCTGGCCAGGCGCTTTGTGAAAGACCTGCCAGCCTACACCCCCTCTCCACCTGAAACCAACCAAAGGGGTGCTCCAGGAAGTCTTGTGAGAACCCAACAGCGTTCTAGCCCCATTCGAAAGAAGCATAGCATGGCTCTATGAAACCAGTCCCCAAATAAAGCTACGAGCCTCACCCATTAATGGAATGGCCAGCTGGCGGCGGAACAGCGTGTGGATTCGCTCAAGTTGAACATTCAGCAGCTCCTGCTGCTCACGAGTGGGAACACTGCCTGGGGGTGGCTGTGGAGACAGGAACGATGGGGGGGGGGGGGGCGTTAGCAGGGTCTACACACTGGCCAAGACCCTGAGATAGAGTGGAAAAAAAGTACCGGTCTCCCCAGTAGTATTTGTATCATGGGGCATCAGTTGTACACAGTCCCCATCGGAAGGGAAAAGGGACATATTTCAACATTACCTGCAGACACAGCAGATGCACGCTGTGGACATGCTAGATTGCCACCCATATATGACACTAACTCATTTCAATAACACTGTCTTTAATGATAAAATCAGTGATCAACGCAAGAGATTGAGGGTTATCAACAAGACAACTCATTCATCCTCTGTACACAGATTATGTAGCTTCCATTACCAGTATTACATTTATATGACAGGTTTTAATAGGATTTCCCACAATGCACTGGAAACGCTACAAATGAGAGCAGAAACACACTACCTGCACTGTTGCCAGGATGGCATTCTCAAACTCTCGGTAGGCCTCCCACAAAGCAACTCCTTTGGTCATGTGCAGGCCAACTGATGTCAGGGCTCGCTCAAAGATGGACCGCACCTGATCAATCCCACCAGATGACCCCATCCCCCCAATGGAGTACTGGGCATACTCCAGCCAGATCTCAGGGCCTGAGTGAGGAGGAAGATGCACCATTTTTATGGCACCTGTCTCTCGGAAGGTTATTTTTCCCCAATAGACCATGCCCATACTCACAGATGTAGTCTTTCACAGCTCTCTCAAATAGGTCATACACACTCTCACGGTTGGGCTCCTCCTCTGTCATCCGTATCTCATCCTTGAGCCAATCCAGCCAGATCTCTGCAGATGACAAGCAAGATTTAAAACACACACTTTAATACGTCACTCTAACTCACCTGTAGACACTGACCATGTAAATGAATAATTAAAACACAGAACGTCCCTACTGACCACAAACAACCAGGTCGTGGGAATGACAGAAAGTGCCACAAGGGCTGGGTCTGACCTTCTGTCAAAGGGAAAAGCTCACTCATCTTCTGTCTTGCCCTGCGCAGTCTGAGCAGTTCACCCTCCTGCCTCAGCAGCTTGATCAGGTCCACGTGGCAGTTGTAGTCGAATACATTGATGGAAAGCTGCAAATCAGTGAACAAACACGTCCGTATAGACAGCGGAAGAACGTTCGATATCAGGCAAAAGGTGACTGTGCTCTATTGACATAGGGAAGTGACACCATAGAAGCATGTAAATCAACAAGCCAGGAGCAATTATGGAACCTATCGAGCGACTCTTTAGGTGGAATGATGAAGCAGGTGAGTGTTTTGGTCATCACGCCCACACTATCCTGGAAAGCAATGTGCTCCCCACACGAAACTGGAAGTCGTGAGCACTCTGGTTACAACGGGGTAGGCTGTAGGGTTTTACAACCGCGACAGACAAAACTTTAACGATGCAACGCTTAGAAAATATTTTTTTTTTTTACCGACAAAATAAATCCAAGAATCAACCCGGAAAACTGAAGACACGCACATGCATTGAAAATATGCGTCATTGCCAGCATGATAAACCGCGTTGTTACCTAATTACGCGCATATCATAACGCAGTCATTTAAATCCCAGCCTACTTAATGGAGTGGGTTCTGCGTACATACTGATCGCCCGCATGCCGTTAAATTTAATGCTAATATGCACGTACGTAACATGCATACTGGGCAATCAATGACTGCCTGTATTTTTAAGATCTCAGATATTCAGCCAGAAACGCTAGTGTTTTAAGTCAATAAACGGGGCTTTGACAACACATTCATTCATTCATTTTTTAACCATACCTGTTCTTCTAAACGCTGAATTTCAGCCTCGTTTTCTTTCTCATCCTCAGAGGAACCGTCTTCATCCTCAGAAGAATCTTCCACCCCCATTCCTTCTTCCTGATCAGACTCCATTTCTCTTTCCAATCCAGCTGTCGTCTCCTCCTCCATCTCTTGAAACTGCGTCTTCTCTTCGCTTCCCTTTGCCGCCATGTTGGGACTCGATCTGCCTGGTAACAGTGAAATGTTGTCCAACCTCAAGCCTGATTTTAATGACCCCAATAAACAAAACGCAGTGTTACGTTGTCTGAACACCAGATTAATAATATATTCTACTTTTTTATTTATTAAAATGTCACATTTCTATTGCGTTTAATTCACGTTTTATTGAAATTGTCAGGGGCAATATTTCAGGCGTTTTAAAGACGGGTTGGTGATGCGTCACATTTAATAAAACCACGTGGTTATTTAGTCACCGCAATCAACGCCATCTTGGTGCGGTGTTGAAAATCATACAGACGCACGCTGAAAGTAACGGGTTACTTCCAATATTATTTTAGTTTTATGAAATAATATTACATTTAACAAACTCCTGTAACTAGTATTATGTAACATGTATAAAGTATGTGTTATGGGAATAAATTCTAATTCGCAATTATAAAGTGTATTTTTCTAACGTTTTCTGTTTAATATAATATAGGAATTTATAATAAATGTTGACATTTTTCACATTCAGTAACTAATGTTTTAGAACATTTGTTCCGAATGCTTTCGGTTTTCTTTGACTTTCCAGTTTAAGTATTTTTTTATATAGATTGTTTTTATTTGTACTTTATCCGAAAATGCAGCTCCCCGAAACTCTATGGGGTGGACAGATTTAATGTACTATAATTTTATGTTTTTTTATGATTGTAACTAGAGGTGGTTATGTTGTGTCTTGCTTTATAATAATCAATGAACTGGTAGGCAACATTACAGGTCCGCTCATCAACAAACTCATTGCTAATGGCGACGCTATATGCTGTCTAAAGCAATTAAAATTACCTAATATATCATATATGGCATCTTGGTTGAACAAAATTCATTTTAAAAATAAAATAATTTTCTTTGTTTTTTTCGTTTTTTTGAATATTCTCTGACGATCATTTGTGCATTAACTGAAGTGTGGAAGCTTTATATATTTATGATTCTAAAATAATTTGTAGTGTTTTTCTCAGTATGACGACATCCCTCCTAAATTTTTAAAAGAAGTTTCACAAAATGTGTATGTTGAAATTTTAAAGAAAGCATAAGGCCTGCATACAGTAAACTAACAAACTGGAACAATTAATTTTTAATCAATATCCGTGACATCTAATTCCTTAAGTGAATCTCCTTGCATTAGTTAATTGTGAAACATTACCTGTTAAATTTGCCACTTGAGTTTACTCTAGTCATAACCCATCATCTAAGATTGTGTTGGAGGCTACTTGCGTCCCTTTTTACTGCTATAGGAAGATGAATGGATAGATGAATGGACAGACCCACAGCAGAGCACAGGTTGGATTACAACAATATTCTGCTCTTTCCTATGAAAGTACAAATTGAAGAATTTATTTAAATACTTAATGAAGTTTGTATATATTTCTGTTCAAGTAGCTGATAGATTTGCTCAAGCTCTGTTTACAGCATGGACAGCAATTTCCAGGTCTTTCCATAGACTGCCAGCAATATCAGAATCAAATGTGTGGTTCAATGGCTTGGGTGCTGTGCCTGTGATCATATGGTTGCTGGTTCAAATCCCACCATAAGTATAGTGATTTCACTGTTGGACCTTTCAGCAGTCCCTTCACCCGCACTTACTATAGAGGGTGTCTGACCCTAGTTTCTCAAAAATGTATGATCTTTGGATAAAAAAATGTATGCTTAAAAAAAGTTACATTTATGGCCAACTGGGCCCCTTGATATCCATCGTTATTCACATTAACCTTTGGCCTTATCAGACCTTGGTGTCTGTACTTACAGAATATCTGTATAGAAAGAATCAAAGGAATTGAATTTTGAATGTAGTGATCAGTGGTCATTGTTACCACAGCACAGCACACAGTGTGCAACAACAAAATGTGTCCTCTGCATTTAACCCATATGTGACTTTAATGACATAGCAGGGGCAGCTAATTCAGTGCTTGAGGACGGTACCTTGCTCAGGGTCCCTCAGTGGTGACTGGCTGGTGGGGGATTCAAACCTGCAATCTTTTGATTACGAGTGCGCTTCCCTGACCATCAAGCCATCAGCTGCCCCTGGATTGTCGAAGAGTAATAATTAAGGTGCCTCTGACAGTATGTTTTCTTCAATATCAAGGTTATTATTCTTCCGCCAGCTGTGCCATAGAGGGCTGCATGTTACTAGTAGTAATATGTCTATCCAGTTCTTGGAAATAAAAGTGATTTAAAAGGATTTTGAACGTGGAAATATACAATTACAGTAAAATAAGCCCTGACTGGACAAAGCCAGCATGAATATCAGACAGGAGTATTACTGTATTGTCATGATTTTGTCATGCATGCTGCAGAAGAAATAGCAATGGCAATAAAGTAATATTGTGTCCTTTTGGCACTTCAGTTTTGGAGCTGGCTGTCTGCTTTCATAAAGACATTAAAGTCTTGTTTTCAAAATATTTAATAGAAACTACATACAGTTGCAATTAAGAGCAATTGAAACAGAAATGCTGCATGACTTGTCTGTGGTGTTTTTCTGCCATTTCAGAACGCCAAAGTTCTCTTTGTGATATGCATTCTAATTCATTGATGTACCTCAAGAAGTCATATCAAATTGTTAAATATTTGTGATAAACAGCAATAGTTCTTTGTTATTTTGCAATTCTGTTATTTTTTTTTTTAGCCAGGAGTCTTTCCAGAGTCAAGAGTTCTGAATGGGGGCCACTCTCTGGTTCCTCCGCAAGACCTTCCGCAGGAGAAGCAAAAGCAGGAGCAGAACCAGGATGACCAGCGCACACAAAGTGGCCAGCATAGCCACAATTGCATCAGACTCCTGCAGTCTCACAGGCCAGATGGGGGTAATGGGCTGTGGGCCGGCTTTGTCCGTAGGGAGGGCAGGACTGGCAGCCTGTGACCCTGTGGTTGTGCTGTCAGCATCTGTATAGTGAACCACAGTGTTCTCTGTGCATGTGCCGTCTTTGTGGCCCATGGAGCTGTCTACTTGGAGGGCAGGTAGTGGGGTTGAGTTCAATGACAAGCAGTCCTTGTAGCTCAGCTCTTCCAACACATAGCTTTCGACCGGGAAGCGGGCAGCCAAGAGGTCTTGATGAATGTGCCAGGTGTGGTCACCAGTCATGGCTGGTGTCTCTGACGCTTTGGCTGTTTGTCTAAAGGACGCCAAGAATGGCCTGGTTGTCGTGGATACAGACATGCTGTCAGTCCCAGGTACAGCTGCATGACTGTTCAGTGGTTTATAGGGCATCCTAGTATCTGGGAGAACCCTGGTGTCATTTGGCTTCAGTACCCAGGGGCAGATGGCTGTGATGGACAGAGTGAGGAGCAAACGCTGGGCCACGTCGACAGGGGCGGCACAAAGCAGGTCTGTGGCCATCCTCAACCTGCCATCCAGGAGCCACCTGTACAGATAGAGGATGTTGCATTCGCATATCCAGAGGTTGTCAGCCAGTGTGATGGTCTGGAGGCGGGGCAGCCCGTCAAAGGCCCCCACAGGCACTGACTTCAGGCAGTTGCTATTGACCTTCAGCACCTGCAGGTTCACGAGGGAGGCCAGGGATGCGAGATCCAGAGATGAGACACAGTTGGCAGACAGGTCGAGGTGGGCCAGAGAGGGTGGGAGGGAGCGTGGAAGGTCCAACAGGTGGTTCCCTTTCAGGCTCAGAACCCGCAGCTTTGTCAGTTGCAAAAGTGCACCAGGCTGGATGAAACGGATGCGGTTGTCCTCCAGGTCTAGCCTGGTTAGGTTTCCCAACTGTCTCAGTCCACCTGCTGTCAGGTATGTGATGTGGTTCTCCCTCAGCTGCAGAGACTGAAGGCTGGGGGGCAGGCCCCGGGGGAAGCGGGGCAGCCGGTTGTGGCCGAGGCTCAGCTCTCGGAGGTCGGAGAAAGCTCGGAGCAGGTGGTCCACATCGCACAGCCGGTTATTGGCCATGGAGAGGACGGATGTGCTGAGGGGAATGGCACGTGGCAGGTTCTGAAGGCCCAGGGATTCACAGAGAACCAGAGACCCTGAGTGTGGGCAGCAACATCCTGGAGGGCAGATGGAAGCCACCCGGGAAACTAGAGGCGTCATCACAAGGACCAGAAGCAGACCGTACAGGCACCTGGGCATGGCTTACTGTCAAGGGACAGAGCCAGGCCATCGAGGACTCAGAGGTACCCATTCCCAGTCTCTAGTAAGATGATGTCCGCTGAGGCTTGTAGATGATTGCAGAAAGGAACCAACTCCATTTTATTTTCAATTTTCTTTAGAACATGTGATCTTGTCCTTAAACACCCTGAAATTCCTGAAACCTAAAATATGCAGCTTTTTGTAAAAAGTACATTTGAGATACACCTTGAAATTATATTTCTCCTTTTCAAAAGCATCTAGGTTCTGAGTAGTAAAATGACATAATACAGTGGCACTTACCATCTTCTCCAGCTGTGGTTAGAATTTTTTTGACCCCAGGGTGTAAAAATTGCACACCTGAGGAGATGCTCTGCAACATAGAAATGAAAAGGTCTCAGCAAATCTAAAGCAGGCATCAAAGTTTATTGGCACCTAAAAGTATTCCATTACTTGTTATGTGTCTTCTTCCGGATAAGATCTCTGGTAAGATGTTTGCTGATAGTTAAAAACATTTAGAATTGTAATTGTAATTGCTTCAAGCTGATCATTAATTACAACATAGCCAAAGGAAGATTCAGCTTTTTAGCAATGTGGATAATAAAAGTATCTGCTTTAGTGTCAATCAATGAATTGATCAACTGTTCAGGATGTGGACTGTCCGAAAGCGAGCAGATTGCCGTCAAACTGTGTAGGATGTGTATTCCCAAATTATTTAGCACCTCCTCAACAAAAGGAGAGGAAAGCTGATCCTGAGGCAAGCCGCCTTCCAGGACTCGCCTTTCAGCTGCTGGCTGCTCCTTTGAGCTGCAGACTTTTCACTTTCCATCTTTAACGTCTGCATTTCAAACCGGATCACTGATCTGGCTCTCTGCCGCGATCAGACAAACACCCATCTTCCTGCAAACTACATGCATGGTCCATTTGTCACGAAAAGCAAGCGTGAAATACAGTAAATTAAACAACCACAACAAGATGTACAAACTATCTGTTATATCTTGTTTTACTATTTCTATGTTGCATGCATAAACACAGCATATCTTTCAAGTACATTCCAGACTTTGCTATTTAAGAAATTTTTATAAAGTCAAACGTTTCACATTGATAACCTTTGATTTTTTTTTAAGGATTTTCACTGTAGAACATTAACTTTAGCACTTACCATGTGTTCGTAGTTGATGGTTTTTCAAAAGCAGCACATGAATGACTTTCAAACTGCGCCATCAATTAAAAACTAGCTTCCCAGTGTGCCCAACTGTCAGCAGTGAAACTTAACTGGCACAAAAATGACTTTAGTTGCCGAACTTAATATAATACAAAAATTTTAAAAATAACCAAGTATTCCCCTGATAAGACAGGCAACCAGAGGCATGCTAAGTATCCAGCACTATTGTCTAGGAGCACTGGTGTGACAGGTGCAGATAGTACCATGTCATTCCCAACATTGCCAGAAGGTGGCAAACTTTCCATCGATTACAATGCTTGCAATTGTGAGGCAATCCGCACTCACCTGCATGCTTGTAGATGTTACAGAACTTCATATGGTCTTTTTTTCCATTTTCTTGTACACACTTGTACACACTTGTACATACACTGCGGCAGCTTATATGAAGACTTGGACAAATAAAATGTAAAGCGCTGAAAAAGCTAGGCCTATATATACTAAAACCATGTTGGAGAAAGCCACTACCAGATCTGTTGCCAATTGTTTCATCATACATTTTATTTAATCTACTAGCAAAATTTACCCAGAGAATTAAAAATTCAATAAAAATTCAGTTTTTACTAGGGATGCGCAGTATAGAATTTTTGCCTATACTAGATATGCCGAAATTTTAAAGATCAATCTAGCTAAAACTGATATATGCACATTGTTTTTTATTTCACTGAAGAGAACACCAAGTGTGTCTTGTACTTGAAATAACCTTTTACTCTTATTGTTACGGCCAACTTTTTGTAGACAGAGACATAAAACAAGACCAACATTATTTCATCCCTAAATGTATCATTTTTACAAATGTATACATAAAAGAAGTTTTTAAGTTTTTTCGGTTGATACCGATGTTGTGCCGATATTACCATGCATCCCTAGTTTTTAGTCAGAAGCAAACAAAACTAGTTTGTTTACTTTGCCCATAATAACAGCAGGGTGCACCGAAAAAGACACAAACTCAGGTTTCAGTGGGTACTGTGCCATTTAGCTCGCTACTAAAATACTGACCAAAAATTGTAAGCCCAACAAGGAGCGAAAAAGCGCTTCTCACTGCAGGATCTTTGGGCACAAAGTGCTCTTATTTGCCTTTATGACATTTATAGACAGTCTTGTTTAAGCAAAGTCCGGCATTACTGTTTTTTTTACATTCGCCACAAAATATTCAAATAACAGGTTGCAGGGACAGCAATGAGCACATGAAAAAACGCCCCACAGCCGATAAAGGCGAAGGCAACTCGCAGTCAATGCTGATTAAAGCCATATGGGATTTAAAGTTCATTAGCTCAACTAGACCCCAAAACATAAATACACTATTTGTTTGTGCAAAGACATACTATAGTGTCACAGATAAACAGAACTATAACCATCTCATTTTTTGACAAAATAAACAAAGGGACAATATTTGGTGCATCTGTCAGTAACTAAGCTGGACATCAATTTATTCCTTTTAGTACTAAAATTCACACACAGACCGCTAAGTGTCACGGTCGGCGGCCAGGCGAGCGGGCAAGGAGGCGAGCAGAGCCGGACTGGCAGGGAATCGGGGTTTAATATGGAGAGACGAGCAGACAGGAACCATAACCAAACGCTAACCGTAACATTTAACAATGACTGATCTGTCGTACTGGGGAAAGACACAGACTAAATACACAGACCAGTCAGGGATTAACAGGACACAGGTGATCACAATCAGGGTAGCACACGAGGAAATGAGGTGGGCGTGGCACACAGGAGGATCAGACGGAGCGGATCATGACACTAAGCACCCACCCATTTATTTTTACTGAGCTGATGCTGAATTCTCTGTAATTTTATGGAAGCTTATACCAGCATTTTTGAATGTTTGAATGTCAGATTTCTGGGCATACTATGTTTTTGCTTCAAATTTGTAAATCTTATCTCTGTGTCTCCTGGTAAACATAGTGCAGGAGCTCTAAAGGAAAGGATGCACTATTTTCCATGTTCACTCCATATTAGGACCATGTTAGGCCTACATGTGGCATGAAAAGGAATCTACCCATCTCCCAACCACATCTCCTGGTCAGGGTCATGGGAGGGCTGGATCCTCTCCCATTCTTGGGTACACCCTGCGCGGAATGCCAGTGGAACTGAAAAGTCTTTTAATAAATATTTGAGAGGTTTTGGCATTGAAACCAAAATCACAAGCGTCCTTGCAAACAAGTCCTCTCAATGTGGATCAGTCTGACCCGGCATCTGAGGGAGACCAAATTCGGTCCGCAGCAGAGTGTTGGCACACGTGCTTCCCCCCAGGAATGCCGCCGTTAAATATTTATATAAAACATATCTACAGAGATGTTCTCATCATCCAAACTGGTCTCTTTAATACCAGTCATAAAACTATTTCAGTCTGCTGTTAATGGTAACAAAACTATTCAGACAGTGCACGTTGAAGTCCATATCCAATACAATTTTTAATCTGTATTTTAATTAGCTTGGATCAAATGTGCCAAGCGTTTTAATAAAAACATACCTTATGAAATGCTCGCAGAACGGGTTCAACTCATATTGTTACTAGGCCTATAAAGAATGCATGTTATAAAAAGGAATGGTTGTGTTTTATCTGCTGTCTGCATTTCACCAACATAGGACACTGATCCTGAGCCACTGGATAACAGAACCACAAAAGGAATAAATGTAAATGAATGCATTAATAGCATAACAGTCTAAACATTGTTTATAACCACTAGCAAAACTGATGACCCCAGCATTACATTAACATGAACTAACACATGAAACTTGATTATTTTATTACTACATTTATTTGTGGAGGTTATATTAGCTGACATAAGCATTTAGGAACTCGGAAAACCATACTTATGATAAAGTGGGAATAAATACATCATTATTGCCATCTTTTTTGCACAGCTTTCCTATGTTTTTCCGTCCACAGTTATTTTTAATTTTCAATTTTTAAATTTCACATGAAAATTCATCATTCGGAAAAATAACCTGAAACATAAACAGCATTGACAGACACATACACGATTTCCCCTTTTGTATAGATAAAGTTAAATGAATGTTATATGCCTCTAAACAGACTCACACAAAAACAGAGTAACAGAAAATATAATGCGCACATATTATCATTAGACAAGTATTCTGACTTCAAAAGCACTTAAACATAAAAAAACACAGAAAGCAATTTCCTAGTCTGGTACCAGACATATTTTGCCAGGAAACTGTGTAATGTCCTTTAACTTGTACAATAAAGGGACGTAATGTCTACCAATTTGTTTGCAAGATAGGCTGCATATGAACAAGAAAAATACAACTATATTTACTTTCTTTTACCATTATACTGGAGACAAAGGAGTCAGTGTGGGTGTCATAGCTGACATTATTATATTAAAAGGATATTAATTTTAAGAATAATTTTACTTCGGGGGACAAGACAAAGAATGTAAGCATAGTGCTCCAAGAAGATCAGTGGTGATGCTGCAAAGCAAAGCAGTCCCAGAGAGCACACATTAATTGGAAGTTTCTTTGGATGAATGTAAATGAATAAATGTAAATGTAACAATGACTGATTTCTTGTGTCTACCATGGTTGCTACAACGAAAAGTTGACCTGAAAAAAGGCCAAAGTTTCATAAAGTACTTTGAAGTTGTCTTAAAGATGTAATGAATCAGAAAAGGTAAGCACAAGGCACTCAGAACCAAAAACACTTAAAGATAATTAACGTAACAGCTGCATGCTACTTAAAAAAGAAAAGAAAAAAATCAGTGATATCAGTTTTTACACGTATGGTTAAATTCTTCCCTTCCTGTTCAAAATATAGGCACTGAGGGGGACACCGTGCAGGTATATCACTGCAGAAAGAAATGGCTTACAACCTCAGTACCTTGGCAATGGTGGACCACAAGAGGTATTTTCATAGATTGTCTCTTCCAAAAATATGCAACAATGAATACAGAGCTATGATAAAATAGCAGTGTTGTTTATACTAAGTAGGTTCAAGGAACTATTTTTCATAGTTTTTGGCTCATACTTTTGAGCCTAAAACAAGTTTCATGCAATGCACCAGAACACACAGAAGTCATCCATATTTGGTTTCTGTGCATTAATGACAACAATAATTTTAAATAATCAGGTGGAAAAATATCTGCTTTTGATTCTTTTGGTTTTACTTTTTCACCATCTCAAACAAAATAGCAAAAAAATACTTCAGGATAGTGTGACAGACATGCTGTGTTGAAGGCATCAGACCAGCCACACACAGTGTTAAGTCATCTCTCCTCCTCATTCTTTACACCACTTCCACAACAACTCCCTGAACCTTTGCTACATTCCCATCTCTCTTAGCCACTCGATCTTCTGAGCCAGATGAATTCTGGGAAGCATTTGGCTGGTTGCCATTTCTCAAGTGACACAGACAAACCAGGGGGGGTTGGCTGGTGCTTGGGGTTTGTTTTGGCTCCTCCTGCTCGGCGACTTGGGTGGTCTCCTCTGGCCTCCTGTCTTCCTTGTTGGTTTCAATTTCATGGGGTTTCAGTTTGGACTCCTTGCCCTCCTTCTCTCCTACCAGGGCGTTTGAGGGAGTCCTCAGGTTCTTGGTGATCATTTTGTTGTCAGTTTGTGGTTGTTTGACGGGTTCCGGTGGTCGAGCCTGCTGGGTGCTAGGTAGCTTGCCTGGAACTTCATTGAACGTCCTGGTACCCCCAGACTTATCCTTGTGATCCACGTACTTCTTTGTGGGAAAGGACGATGGGTAGTAGGCATTGAGCTTGCGTTTGTGGCTCATGACAGAAGCGCAGCAGACAATGAAGATGAGGATGATGACCAGTGAAGAGACGACGATGATGAGGAGCAGGTTCTCACGCAGGAAGTCCACCACCTGATTGAGGATGAAGTGCTTGATGCGAGTAGCAGTGGTGACCCTGGGTGTTGGAGACACATGGTCTGGGCTGCGAGTGGTAAAGGAGGCAGGTTCTATGACCTCTGGGTCACTCTCCCCACTGCCTTCTGCAGACATGTTGAATGGAAAGGGTGTGGCATCACAGCTGCCGTTCCACAGGAGAATCGTGGACACACAGGCCAAAGAAAGGAACAGAGAGAGCTTCATGGTCATTCAGAGAACCTGGGTAAAAGAAGTTAGGAAAGTTAGCTTATTATGCTGCACAATGCCAGTTTTTTTTAATTTTTGGGTCAAAATGAATAGAACCTTGAAAAGAACCTTGCATAAAAGGTTCTTTGTCATTTGTGACTTTTTAAAGAAATTATGTCTGTTACCTCATACAGTTAGATTCAAGCTGCTTTTCAAGTAGGATAAACCCAACCTGTGACAAGTCTGGGAACAAACAGCTGCATTTAACAACTCATAAAACAAATAAATATATGATTTAATAAATGAATGAATGGCCTGTGAGGACAATGAAAATGATAATTATGAGCTGGCACTAGGGATGGGTTTTATGAACTTGAAATTTTATCACGCTATTTTCTTGTATTTATTGCGATAATATAAATGGCGATAAAAATATTACAATTCAATACTGTTTTTTGGAGTCACAACATGTCTTTAACCAAGCAAATTGCCACTGCCTCTGTCAATTCCATCCATCGTTTACTTTGCTTATCATAAAGAATGCAACGAGAAAATGTGTCTGCAATTCTCGGCCGAGTAGGAATTTTCTGAACTGTAAAATGACTTGACCATACTGTCTCCTCCTCACGCATCTTCTGGCTTTCCTCATACTCTGGTTTGTGTTTGAGGTGGTGGAACAAGCTGGATGTGTTACCATCTTTTGATCCTTTGTAAGCAGTTTTTTTTTTTGCAGACTTCGCATATTACAGTTGTTTGTCCCACGTCAGGTTTTCTGTATCCAAACCAGTTCCAGATGATTGAGGTAGCTCCTTTTTTTAGCAATGAACTTCGCGTTCTCTCACACCTTCCACTGTGCTTATTACAGCAGGTCGGACTGTGAGCACGTCGCTAGTTGATACACATATATGTTATCAGCTAGAGTTTATCTTTATTATCACAGGACGACTAATTACTATTGTGGGGATTTTTTTCCCGGTATATCACAAACGATGCAATATTGCCCATCCCTACCTTGCACAACAATGACAATGAACATTTAACAAATACATACCACCCTGTGAACACAAGAGGTATTCCCACACCGATATCTGGTGGCAAATCTGCAGTAAACTCAGTTATGAGCTGTGCGACTCGTACCTTAGCTAAAGAAAACAAGAAGGGACTTTGGGGAAGCCAAAGCACTAGTACAGTACTTTTATTATTATTAATATTATTTTAAATAATGAAGACCGGGTCCAAACGATGATGGTTTATGTTATTTTAGGCATAACACAGAAATGTGTTTGCAGAAGCCATGGTAGGGTTTTGGTAAAATAACAAACCATCAGAGTTTGGAACCGATTTGCATTATTTCAATTGCTTTGCCGTATCTATGAACCGAATGCATCTATTATCTGAGTAGGTAGACTGGTGTTTGAAGCATTTTTCTTGTGAGTTACTATGTTTTTAATCTATTCTGATCTTTTAATCCCAACAAAAACCCCCTCCATTCATGACAGCCATACAAGCTCTTGTGGGATCAAGACTATGCTGATGTATGTCTAATTAAATATCAGTTGGAGGAAAGGCAGTGTTTTATAATCATTCTATTTTTCATCTAAAAGCAAATTTGGCTGCTAGAAATGTGCTGTGTTTTCCCACGTTTGCATTAAATATAGTTTAATAACCATTCCTAATTTTGGGTGGCGAATCTGTTGGAGCTTTTAATTAGCAATGAAAAGGCTGTTCACTTGCCACACAAAAGGGCGGCACAAAACTATATGCTTCAGAGGGAGGAACAGGGTGTGGGATCCTTGTGGCCTTCTCCTCTATATTTATGATCCACAGTTAACCAATGACTCACCAATGAAGGGCTCTCTACCGCCCCCTGGTGTACATTGCCTCCTGACATCTGAAGCATGCTCAGTGCTGCCCAGACATGAAATTGCAATGTGTATATTTTAAATTAAAAAAAAAATGCGTAATCTGCCTGACACACACTGTGATCCAAAGAAACGCAGCTATTGTTACACATCTCATGGACCCCAATACTATAGGTTGCTTCAAATAAAAGTTAGATAAATGAGTGAAATGTAGATGTTGTACTCTTCTTTTTCAGTTATTTTGGTCTAAGTGACATATATCTATCTACAGTACCCTTTAAACTGATGTACTCACCAAGGCCAGTGCTAAACCACTTTGTTTGCTTTGTTCCTGGAGAGATGCCAGGTCTTTGTCACTGGTGACCCTGACTTGAGTAAATCAAGGTCCATTAGCTGGACCTTGATTTGGGTGAAATTGTGTGATCTACCCCATTCATTTCTGAATGAATTTGTCTCGGTTAAGATAGATTCAGCAAGACAGTGAGATGAACTCTAATGTAACATTTTCAAATAAAATAATCACTTCAGTATCAGCGTTGTGGCCATATATGCAGCTGCAATTTATTGGTTACAGATCTGGACATGTGATTGGATGAAAGTGGGTTAAAATCTTAAGAATGGCTTTGGTGCTCTGCCAGACAGTTTTATTAAATCGTTGCTTCAGATAAACCACTTTTTATTTAATAAAGTATAACCTTTCATCACATTTCCATTAGACCCCAAGTTACTGTTTAAATGTCAATGCAGGTTTCTATTCAGGAATGTGGAAATGAACTGTATTAGCTGTAGAAATAAATTACATTTATTGCATCAAAGGAATTCACAATAAAACAATCAATTGTGTTGGGAAAAACTCTTGCTGTAATTTAAAGCTAATTATGGAGGGAATGAAGTATCATTCCTTGGCAGATTTAACCAACTTTTTATTGGTGATTGATCATTAAGAACATAAGAAATTTACAAAGGAGAGGAGGCCATTCGGCCCATCAAGCTCGCTTGGGGAGAACTTAACTAACAGCTCAGAGTTGTTAAAATCTTATCCAGCTCTGATTTAAAGGAACCCAGGGTTTTAGCTTGCACTACACTAGCAGGAAGACTTCCATACTCTAACTACATGCTCAAATTCAGTCTAAAATGTTCTGATTGGGTGAGATCCGCCTGCGATTGACAGCGCACAGCAAACGCACCTTGAGTTTCAAAGGCTACGGTCTCTCTCCTACATTTTAAGGTGCTGTCACTCAGCCTTGGTCCTTAAGTTTTCCTCTAACTATCTTTTAGGTAAAATCACATCACCCAGAGATTCAGGTGTCGGTTGGTGCTAATTAAAATGAGTTCTCTAAAACTGACTGGACCGAGAACCAACCCCCCCTCCAGGAACTAGAGTTGGCCATACGGATCATCTTTCCATTAGGCATTAAATTATTTTATACATCTTCAACTTCAAAATAGTTACATAAGTTTCCTTCTATACCCGAATAAAGAATATGCATTCTTTTATGATTTATATATAGAACATTTTTATTGTATCACATCTACAAATCTTTTGTACTCAACTTCAAAAACATTATCATTATGTAGAAGAAAAAAAGTTACATTCTTAAATTGTTACGTAGAGCACAGTTAATTATATATTAACCAATAAAACTGACAATGAACCATGAGGTTTTTTTGACGGATAATCCTGAAGCTGAACCACAGGGATTGAAGTAATCTGTAGTGTTCTTTGGGTAGTCTGCATAGTCACAGTACTTTACATTTAAACTACAATCATATCCAAAATTCTGGCAAGGTAGTCGTCTGTAAGTCTGTCTTGCACATAAACAGTGCAGTTTTAAGTCTACACAGTTACCATGATATTAGCAAGCCCAAATTATAGAGTGTAAAAAAACTCTGTGGTTCTCTTTCCCTGTTCCTTCCACCACACACCCACGTCCTACTAGGACAAAACTGGTCCAAAAAACCTCCGCCTCTATACTGTTTGACACATGTCTGTAAACTGGACCAATCACAGCCTGCCAACCAGCAGGTAGAAGCTCCATAATCCTCAGCGACACACAAGCAGCAAACAAGAATAACCACAAAAAGTTTGAGCTTGGTTATGTCCTAAAGTACAACTGAGCTGGAGGTTAATCCTTTGAAACACCATTAAGTACCTCATTTTTGTTCATATCAGATGTAAACATCAGAAGTAAATATGGCTCCTCCATGTAAAATGCTACACTCTGTAATGGATTGGTTTGCAAGACTATGAATTAAATATGAAATGTATCCATGATAATTATTTTATCATTGAAATGTTTTACTGTCCCATTACTTGCTAGTCTCATACGAAAGTGGTTATAAACACTACATTCCCTCTGAGTCACCAGCTTCCTTTGCGATTCTTCTTCCCAGTTTATGAAAACATTGGAGAAGCTACTGTATGTGAGTTTACCATGACGATTGCCCTATAAGAACTGCTTACATGGTCTGGACGTGGTCTTCACTTTCACACTCTAGCAATAAGCACCAGGCTTCATAAAGATAATAAATGGATCTAAATGAATGCATACCGTAACTGAATGAACTTTATTCAGACCATTTCGTTAGTCGTCTTAAGGAGCGCTGAGAGAAATGATTCGGTAGAGTGACTGGTACTTACGGATGTCGGCTGAGGGAGACAGCGTCGGCAGGGAGGCTCACACCGGGAGTCGGCGGGGAGCTCTAGCAGGGAAATGTGCGAACCGATTGGCAGCCAGGCAGCCGTTTCCCCGCCGCTGAGGAGCGCTACGGCTAGTGGTCGGCTGTAGCTCGTCTTGCCAGATGGAACAGATCCTCCGTTTGCAGCCGACAGCGTCGGTACCCACCCCCACCTCCTCCTGCCCAGTGGCCCTCCCCCCCGTTGCTGGTCGGGTTGGGGCAGGGCACAGCTTGTTCCCATTAAAACCAGGCTTCATACGGCACAGACTGAGGGCGGGACTCCCGGGGCCGGGAGACACGACGGTGTGTGTGAAGGAGGAGATGCGACTGTCTGGATCAGAACCTGGGACTGTGTAAGCAGGCTAGTGCAGACAGGTTATTGTGTCCTACAGCTGGTCCACAAGTCCATCACCCCAAGTCAGGTTCTGCAACTGACATGCTAACGCTGCGGACCGAAGACATCAACGCTGAATTTATCAAGTCAACAGATTTACACACATTCTGCTGGAATTATTCCTTAGCATATTCAATTTTCACCACAAAATAATACAAAAGTGACCAGCCTTCTAAACCTTCACGCTAAAAAAGGGTCGAGAGAGAAGAAAACAGACAAAAATATCCCCGATCCCGCATCATGCTGCCATCCCACATGAAAGCTGTAATAGGCCTTATCGTGTGGCTTTTCTGAGAAAGTGTTTCCCACAAGTCTGGAACCAAAACAGAAAGATGAGCATTTTTCCTGGACCATCTTCTGAATACAGGACAGCTTCACTGAGGGCCAGAAAAACGTTCAGAAATTATCCTGAGTCCTATCCCATCGTTTCTCTTTGCTCTCTCCAGAAACTGCACGTTGCATATGATTATGACCTTCTTCATGTAAAAAGTATTTTTTGCTGTATGATTTCCTAGCACAGTTCTTTTAAGGTGCCTTTTACACTGGGTGGAAACTTGTTAAAGAAACTATGCTTTGTAACCAACACTGGGGGACATTATCACATTCGGTCATTCGCTAACCAGTATCACCCATTTCTTGTGACTTTCTTCATGGATTACTTTGCAGGTTTTTGGCTAAATGAGACACAGTGATTAGTGCTTGATAAGCCCACACACCATGCCTTCTTAAGCATGCATCCTGGCATCAGATACCCTGTTTTGAAAAGGTCTGATGTCTTCTGGACATCTTCACACGTCGACCTCACTTCAGCTCTCTGGGATCTATTCAGCTGCTGCTGAAGCTCCTTTGTGTTGGGGTGGGAGGGGGGGGAGGAAGACCCTGCCACTGTTCGCACAAGTGTGGGGGTGTCGACCAGCTGCTAGCCAGAAGAGTTCAAATTTAAATGCTTTATTACTCAATCTCATTCTTAATATTCTAGAAATTCCATTGGAAATTGTGCCAATTGTGTTCCAGCAAGGCCAGCTGAAAAAAAAAAACAAGGCTGGAGAAAGTGCTTCTGCGACTGGCACGAGGAAGCGAACACCTGTCGCTGGCCTGCACCAGCCGCGCTTGGATCCATTCCGCGACAGCACATGGACACAACCATTTCTGCCTGGCAGGTCTTGGCTACAGATTCAGGAACCTTTGCCAGAACTGACATGTGACCAGTAAATACAGATACCTAGAGTCAGGAGAGTGAAAAGCTGTTTTTTATTCATTCCCCCCTGTTCAACGACAAGAAAGTCAAATATTTTGAATCAAATTGTTTCTACCTTCAGTGTTTGTATAGTCATTCCCTTTTTATAGGATGAAAGTGTCAGAGGAATCAGAAGTTGTGATTCGCAAACGTTTTATTTAATTCGTATATAACCGCTTCGAGTTTGCATGCTAACAGCAGCGCAGGCATTTGTGAAAAGGACAAAGATGACCGGCTGCACGTCTTCCAGCAAACTATAAGAACTCAAAAAAAACTTAAAATTTACCATATAATTACAGGAGCTCAGCCATTGCCCCAATTCAGCTCCACCCTGCAGGAGGACCTGTCACCAAAAACTTACCTTTGCTCATAAAAATAAACGAAGAACAATAGGCCTCATTCACCAACCGTTCTTACTAACAAATTTCTTCTAACCCCCACGTACGCACTTTTTCACAAAGATTCTGACATTCACCAATGTTTTCTTATCTGAATTTGTACTTAGCTAAGAACAGAATCTACGCACTCTCAAGACCATTCGTACGCTCATTTGAGTAATGATGGTTTGTTCAAAATAATCAGTTATAGCAGTTTTGTTCATTCTACAGTTCATAAAATGATAGTATTTGAATAATTTATAACAGTAAAATATAAAAAATAATTTTAAAGTGTAAAAATTATTTTCATGGTAATGACGATCATGCGGATTATAAATAAGTTTGTTTCTGCGCATTGGCCTTGCTATCAAAATGGCATTTCTGTTACTTCTTGAAGAGCATGGCAATCGTGCTCTGAGAAGGTAACGCATGTTTGAAGATCATTTAGATTTATCTGACACACAGCGTTCACAGAGAAGGTGATATCTGTCCATGTGTCAGCTTTCTTGGGGGCTTTATATCCACTGGTTACGCTACTAAGTAACGTGTCTATTTGCATTTACCTCCTGTACAGTAAAATCCAGTTTAAAAACAGTCCATTATATCCAAAAGTTCGTTATATCCAGAGTTGCTGTATGCCCAGAACACAACTACAGGACACCATTTACTCATGCCACACCCCAGCAGACAC
>JAODKE010000043.1:38163756-38174015 GCA_026779605.1 Mormyrus hasselquistii
TTCTCCCCAAGCGAGCTTGATGGGCCGAATGGCCTCCTCTCGTTTGTATATTTCTTATGTTCTTATGTTCTTATTTCTTGCACACAGCTCTACGGTTTCATGCCCTTTTATGGAGAATTGCAGGGCGTTTCCCTATGCTAATTAGGACATACTGGCACACGCTTTCAGTTACGAAGACGTGGGATTCACCATTCTTAAGAACAAAGGTGCGAACAATTCTGATACTTAAGAACAAATCATGAATCCGACGTAGGTTGTTCTTAAACTTCATAGGAACAAATTTAAGAGAATTCTTAAGAAAATTTTGGTGAATGAGGCCCAATGAAACTGGCATCCATGCATCATTCTAAGTGCTTATCCTATACAGGATTGTAGTGAGACTGAAGCCTACAGAGCTCGGGTAGGAATCAAACCCATAACCATGGGGGTGTGAGGCCACATACTCCTCATTAAATTCACACCATAAGCAAAACAAAAATGTAAGTTACAGGGTCTCTCAATCTGCAGAAATAATTAAAAAAAACTGAGTAACAGCTGTGCTCACTGAAGAAAGAGAGATACTGCTACTTCTGCTACTTCTTCTGAGGCTTGCTGACCAGCTCCAAGTGACATTACTCACAAGATCTAAGACACTTAGATCCTTTGCATCTCTGATGGGGACCCAAGTACTGTTCTATCAGTGAGGCTGAAGCACTGCCAGACAGATTCTGACTGGCTGTAAGTCACACCATTGTGTCCAATCATATACTGCACCGCACTGGGTTTCAGGTCACTGATAAACAAACACTAGCCATTCAATAAAGAACTGGAGTCAGAACCAGACATGCAATCTATAGCATTGAGTGGTATAAGCAGCAAGTTTTTGAGGAGGGTTTTTTAAATACAAGTCCTGATGCACTGAACTACCACAATGCATCACTGTTAATTAACTGAGTCAAAACAAAACTCATGTACATTTGATTAAATGGTAAATGTCTATTAGAAGTAACGCATGAAGTTGAAATTTCATAAAGAACAGGCTTAGAGGTTCCCTTTTTGAATAATTCTGTTTTGCTTTGGTCAGAAATGGCAAGAATCATAACGTAAGGAGGAGTGTTTAACATCAAATCCCCACCAATCCGTTCACCTACAAGCGTGTGCTGCTGGGGCGGCCTTAGATGCAGGGTCTGGAGGCCTTCTGAGGTGGCACTTAGGTAAAAGGAGCAGTCCCACATCTGGAATTCTGCCACCCCACTTAAAGGAAGCCAGTCCTTCTGCCCACAGCAGTAACATCCCTTGCCAAGCTTTTCAAAAGCACTGTAAATGGCAACCTTAGACCAAATTAAAAGCTGAACATGACGGCGCTCTCCCTCGGAAGCACCGAGGAACTCCATGTCTGTTTTCTCCTCATTTAGCTGCAGCTGGAGATGTTGATTGTGCTTTTTGCTAAAACTGCAAATTCTCACCTTAAACAATGATGCCTCGCCGCCATTTAGTTCTCAGAACGTACCAGTTTCCTAACAACCAAACACAAACCTTCCTGCAACCAATCATGGACTGAGGAAATCAAGCTAAGAATGAAGCTGGAGGTAATGGGGTCACTCGTAATTCACTCATCTGATTTTAATCCAAGACAATTTGCAGGTTTTACCCATTTCACTGCTCAAGTGATCAACAACTAGGGCCCTCTCTGAAACAACCTTCTCATTACATGTTATTCTCCTTAACTAGAATCAGCTTTTGCTCTTACAATCCAATATTGAACTGGAAAATGAAATTAACACTCTTTATGTTGTTGTTGTTTTTTGAAAGAATAACTTTTTTTTATTCAAGTTTTTTTTTTGGAAGGAGAATTTGTCAAGTTCACTGTGCAAAGTTACCTCTAGAAGCAACAAGTCCCACACAATGATAACAAGCACAGACATGAAACCCACAAGCCAAGATAAGGGAACAAAACAGGGGTGAGAAACAGCTATTAACATTTAACATCAGATTGATCATTAAAAAAAAAAAAAAAAACATCAGGACTGAGATGAAGCCGTCTGATCTCCCCCTGCTGGGCACAACATGCAAATGCACAGTTAAGACACTTTTCAAAACCAACAGTAAGTTGATGGAATGTTCCCTGATGGTGTGCTGAGAAAAACAGGGTGAACACAAAAAAATGAGGTTTTAATCCATTTAGTATCTCATGAAATTATTATTTTTTGGAAACAGACTGTGTTCTGGTCCCCAGAATGGTTGTACCAGCTGAAATTGGGGTGGGAGAGGAGCAGGGCAATGTTCGAAATGTCAGACGACATCAATAAAATTACACATGCGGAAGATACATACAAAATGAGAAATAAATGTGAGCTTTTCATGAAATCAGGCCAGCAAAAAGAAAGAAAAAAAAACTAAGAATGGCACAGAGATTATAAAGAGCCCAGGACTTCAAAGAGATTTATTGTTCATAAAAGAAATTGAATCTGTAAAAGTAAATTTTATACCATAAACTACCAGAAAAGATTTAGATAAAAAGTGGATGAAAGACAGTTATGAGCTAGAAGGGCAGCTGCCATATGCTCTCAGAACAACCACTCATAAGATCCAGGACGAATCTGGGGGGGGTTATGGCATTTACAGCAGGACAGACCAAATGGCTTCCATACACAGCACCTCAACACTGTCCATCAACCAGCAAATGCACCAGGCAGCAAGTCACCAATGAATGGGTGCCTGTTTGGCTGGGAGACAGGCCCCCCCCCCCCCCCCCTTCTCAATTACCATCCCAACTGCTTTATCCCTTACCGATTTGATCTGCTGCAATAGGACTGGATTACAATACTGCCTAAGGAAATTAGTAAACTGAAGTCCTTTGAATTAGGCAAGCAGGCATGAAGGATAATGACAATACTGGTAGCTGTGTTTTGTCAGGTCATCATTTCAAAAGCGGGCAGTAGGAATCTCCCCCAGCAATAAAAAGACAAGGGAACATCTGACAGAAATTAACAGGTGGTATATTTATCAACTCAAGTCTGAAGGATTGAGCCAATCATCAAAATCAACTTTGTGAAATCATACTCAATAAATGTTAACCTCGTAATTACATTTAAAAATAACCAGAGTCTGGCAGTTTTACAACAATAGTCATCCCAATAAAAGCAATTAACTACAATCAATGTGCAGCAGTTGGACTTTTTTTTCAGTAGGCTGGTTAATCCACAATTAAACCATTGTAACCACTGTGTCTTTAAAAAAGCTTTGCAAGTCAGTGAAAACATTTCTGAATTCTGGGAAAAATAAATGTGATGAGAGAGTGAGGACAAATATATGCACTCGTTGTCCAGAATATAAGCCATGATCAGAGATTAATAGCCAGCCTTTTTAAGATCAATGGAGAGAACTGAGGTGACTGTGGGTGGGGCACAGGGTAAATTTAAATAATAAAAATCACACCAAAACCATTTAAATCCACGCAAATACCAGCAATCCAGATCTTAACTTTTATTAAAAATATATATATGAGCTCATCGCCGCTATATAATAGTCAGCCTAGTCTTTCGTTATTTCTCCCGGTATTAATCGGGGGGGGGGGGGGGTTTTATTACAGATAAAGAAAATTCTTGGAATGTTGTTTGGGATTCATTGCTGGGGTGGGGGGTCCATTAGGCAGAACACAGTTGTCAGAATTGGCAGCGACAGGCCCCACCCACCTCTCAACCAATGATTCGCCCTGAATATTGGGAGAAGGGGGGGATTTGGGGGCGTCCTCAGTTATGGATCTTGGACATTTGCTCCTCTAGTTTGGCGATTCGCTTCTCGTGACTGCTGACAATTTCCCTGAGCGATTTCACTTCCTTCAGGATTTCATCCAGTTTGGCCTCATGTTTCTGTTGATCGGAGAGGGAAGAAGGAAAGAGACACAATGTCAGTCACCAATATATCCATTCTTATATTTACTATTAAGTATTTTTTCTCCTCCATTTTCATTTGATTTACCTGTGACATCCACACAAGATGACAAATGAAAACCTGTAATGCACAGCTTTTGGTATAGATTTCTTGTCGATCGTAATTCACATTTACCCCAGCGCCATTAATTAGAATATTATGCTAAACATTTCGCTAACATTTCTTCCCTATGCACTTACATCCAATTTACCTAGCTTGAAATGTAACAAAAAACATAAAAAATGTTATTGCCAGTGACCATATTGGAGATCAGGTCTGTGCTGGTCTTGTACACTGGTTTTGCTCGCTCCTTCACGGCCAAGCTAGAGGATAAGTTAGGGGGGGCTCTGCCACAGGCATGATCCATCCTGCCTGATTAGAGGCTGCGAGGACCAGATTAAAGGTTGGATCTCCGCCCCTGTTTGTCTGGGCAGTCAGAAGCCTCTCCGTGTGTCTACGTGTGCTGCTTTTTGGGAGGGTACAGAAACAAATTTAGAACTTCCACCCAGAGCTGGGTGGTGCAGAAGAAAAAAAAAAAAAAGCACAGTAAAATTACAGATTCAGGTTCTGCGTGTTCAGAAGCAGAGCTGCTGTACAAGAAGAGCAGGAAATTAACCCCCAACCCCCACCAAACCAAACCACCCAGCCAGTACTGATGGTTCTGCCTATTGTTGATGTAGATTTTTGTTTTACTCACCTGGCTGTGATTTATCATCTTCCCCTAAGGCATATAATATGCATTATTATAAAAACAGAGCAACATGCTAAGGGTAAAGTTGTCTGTTACGAAATGAAACCCAGTGAAAAAACGACTACAGGACAAGTCCGTAACCAGTAATTCAACAAGGTTTTGCACAACAGACACCAAGCAGAACTGAGGTGTTTCGGAAATCTCCAATTTCATGGACATTTGAGATCGTCAGGGTTTGTAAACAGGCATCAGAAGACTATCAGTTGTTTGTTGACCTTATGGGAAATGTTTCAACAAGAACCTGCATTTGATCCATAAATAGTATATGGATAATTCTGATGCCCATGGTGAGGTCAGAGGTGTAGACGCAGCCAGTCGGGGTGATCGTGCATACTCCTCAAACAGCTGCACAGCCTAGGACAGCCCACATCTCCAGCAAGGTCCGATACTCACTATCGACGGGGCCGGAGAGGGTGTCTTATGGCCGGGACTCGTGTTCTCCACATTCTTGCTCAGCTTGCCGTCCAGGACGTTCTTCTTGACCACCTTTATGTCACGGCTTTTGGCAGGAATGTAACCATGCTTGAGGGAGATGAGGATCGGGTCGCCGTTCTTGCCCTCAAACCACTCCTCAGCTTCCAGGGCGCAGTCTGGCCCAGCCGTGTCTGGGTACAGGTCATCCTGGAACAGGTCCGACTGGGGAGCAGCACACACAGGGATGTCATGGGACAAGCCAGAGCCCTCCAGACTCAAATGTTAGCACTGATGTAACACTGTACAATACGATCAACATTGTTTCAGTTAAGAGGACTGTCAATGTGGCTTTGAATAAAAAGCAGACTCCATTTTCACAAATATGTAATATTTCAAAAAATATTATTAAATTAAAACCAAAACCTACCTTTCTTGGCACCGTCATGATAATTGGCTCACATTTTCTTTCATGAAGTTTATAAAACCTACAAGAACAGATTCGTACAACCAAACTCAGGAACATAGTGCATATCTCAAGCTAAATTAATATCATTCTGAAACGTAATATATATTAACGCCCACAACGGTTCATGAAACCGTTTTTCATTCGATGTGCTCGTTACGTGATAAAAAAAAAAAAAAGGTTTGTACTGCCATCTAGTGGACAAAAGCATGTAATGGACTAATGTTTGAGTCAGCTGCCAGTATATTTTTAGAATTTAAAATGGTCATGTTCAAGTTCAGTAGAGTTTGGAAAGAATGTGAGTACTGTATATATCTGCGGGAAGCAAATACTAAATATTGTAGCACAAAATAATGCAGGAATGCTCAGGGTCAGAGATTGAAATGTATCTAAAGCAGAACTATATCAGATTAGCCGAACTGCGACACAAAAGAACAATTATGTTGTTTTTAATATTCTAAAAGCACCATTTACGGACATCCTGTACCCCTTGAGGTTCATGGGTGGGTATGAATGTAGCTATCAGAGACCATTAAGGCTGTGACAGGACGCTCACCTCGCAATCTCACACTTGTTGACGTCCAGTCCTCGTTTGGGCATATAACCCATACCTCTCTGTGGCTCCTTGGTGGAGAACGTGTTGAGATAATGAACGTAGGGGGCCTCATCTGTGATCTCAAAGTAGCGGATGCTGCTGTCACCCTTGGCAACAAAAGGAAAGGGGCCAGTTTAAGGTCACTGTCAAATGGACACGGGGTCCCTTTCATAAGCGCTCTCTCATTCAATGGCTTGACATCTACCACCGATCTTTCTAAAACTATTTATATAAACATTTTCCACTTGCATTCAGGTTGGGAATGTCTAACATAGAAGTGCATTACATAAGTAACGGGTATTAATGTACACGATTCTCAAATTGAAGGAAAACAAAAATTACACCTCAAAACACTGAGATTGTTCGATGCAAGGAATTACAGACGTGCATGCAGAAGCCTGTTCATGCCAAGCTTACTGACTTCTGCACTCCGGCATTGCTTGGGCGTTCCGGCGGAAAGTCACAGTCCTATTAGGAAGCTAAGGGGCGTGGTGAACTGACCTTCCCACACAGGTAGACCAAATTGGTGTCAGGATCGTAAAAAGGTAGCAGGACACCGTTGCTTGTGTCCATCTCATGCACGCTGATGGGTTCATCCATGTTTTGCTGTGGAAAGTCAATATATTAGCATTGCCAACACTACTCACCGTCAGAACTCCAAACTGGATTATTGGCGATGGAAAACACAGATGGAAGGATGGAGTACCTAGCATAGGTCAAAGCTTATACATCAGGGTGAGAGCTTTGGACTGGAAATATATTTTAAGTACAAATGTATGTGAATGAATGGGGAGGCACTATGATCATAGGAGCTTTGAGTCCCCCGGGAGACCCACCGGGTTCCAGAGACCCAGTTGGCGCTCACTCATGCGGCTGAAGCCCGTGGTGAAGATGTTGCCATCTGCCAGGAAGATGGCTCTCATGGGTCTTGCTCCTTCGTGGGCCTTGTCCTTCTCCTGCAGCAAGAAGTGGCATCAACAGGGGGCAGCAAAGAGGGGACAGGATAGGTAGAATGAAACTGCCACAAAATAATGCACGTTTACGTCCTACGATACTGAATAAGCAACCAGGCACCATCTGCTGGTAGGACGGCCCAGGGGACTCACCGCGACGATCTCCTCCTTGCGTGGGTCGATGACCCGCACCTTCTTGTCCTTGCAGGCTGTGCATATCAGGCTGCCGTTGCGGTTCCAGCAGGCGCTGAAGATGACGTCGGGATGCATGTCCTCCAGGGTGATCAGAGCCTCACCTGTACCCACGTTCCAGATCATGATGACGTTGTCACACCCTACGGAGGCCACAAGGGGGAGACATTAATACATTAATACTTAGGATTAAAAGGAACTTAGTCGACTTTCAGCATCTTGTCTGCTTTCTAAACAGCTTAACCCTGGAATATCCATTCAGCCCCATTTATCCAATACAGTTTCGATAATCATCAAGGATATCCAGTAAAAATACTCAAAGGGGGATGGTGGGGGTCAAATAAATAAATGTCTGTCTGCCTGCCTGCCTGCCTGTCTGCCTGCCTGCCTGCCTGCGAGGGGGAATAAAATACAACCAGAAATGGAGATAAACTTGAAGTCGCTTTTTAAAGTACCACCGTCGATGAAGCATCAAAGCCGTTTGCTTTGCATGTTTGATTTAACTTTTAATTTTTCTCCAGGCAAGTCAGCAATTTCTTATTTACACTGACGGCCTGGCAAAACCCACAAGAACCCTTTGAGGACAAGGGGTGAAGACAAAGAAACATAAATAATAAAAACACAATAATACAAATACAATATAAACATACAATATTTTCATCACTAATTATTCAGATCTGAAATGACTACAGATATCTATGAGAGAGTCTAAGATTTTTAAAAGCCAGCAACGGCAAAAATATTTCTAATTTTAATGTTTTTCGTGAATCGTTCCATTCTCTGGCGGCGGCAGTGGGGAATGACGGCAAAGCGAGCTTGGTGTGTGATTTGGGGACATTTAATGATATGGGTCTGTCACTACGGGTTACTGTGAGCTACAGATGACACAAATACAGAAAAGACAAACCTACAAGAGTCATATAGATGAACATGAACCGATGTATATTTCGGCATGTTTGCAGTTTACAGAAGAATAAAAAGTGTACAGTGACAAGTTTTGAAGGGAGGATTTATAGCAAATCGGACAGCAGAACGGTAAAGAACATCAGGTTTCTGAAGCAGACTCTTACAAGCTGAAAATGACATCGCCGTAATCAAGCTTGGGAGGAATGGTCATTTTAACATTAACAAGTGCCAGTTTTGCTGAACTAGAAGAACTAATTCTATACGAAAAACGATTCTGAGTTTAACTTTGGACTGTAAACACTTGATATGATGTGAGAAAGACAGAGAGCTATCTAGCCAGATACGCAGGTATTTGTATTCTATGACACAGTTTAGAAGAATCCCATCAACAGCAGTAAATTTATGGGCTTGGGGGGGGAGGACAACACCTTTCCTACAAAACCACATGACATTAGTCTTCATTGCATTTAATGCCAGGTGAAGAGTAACGAAAGTCTGTTGGACCATAAAAAAAAAAAAACATCTAAGCGCTGTAAATACCGTATCAGGGCTGAGGCGTAACGGACCGTCAGCATACAGAGCAATAGATGAATCTCCAATCAAACTAATAACATCATTTATATAAATAGTTTCTATTTTAGTTTTAGTCTTGGTCTCTGTGTCATCCCTTCTGTTTCCATTGAGGAGGCCGCACATTTCTGATCGCATCAAAACGAAACTGCTCTAATTCCAGGGATGTAATTAACGTTAACTGGGCTCGTACCGCCGGGGAGCCAGACACGAAATGAATTCCATTTCTGCGTTTTATTACTCCCCGCCGCCGAGCCCATCAGAGCCCGACTCAGTTTCCATGATGACAGCGGCAAGTGTGAAGGGGTTGCTAAATTGTGAGAGGGCAGCACCAACCTGCGCTGAGGAGGACGTTTCGAGCGGTGGGGTGCCATGTGACTATGCCCACCCTTTTGGAGTGACCCTCCAGGACCACCACGGGTTCCGACAGTGAGCTGGTCAGCCCGTTTTCCGGTATCTGCCACACCTGAAGGTAAAAGCGCAGGGATTATATCTTAGGCCACGGTATAAAATCAACTGTGCCAAGTGATATCACTATAAAATATTTTCCCCTAATTTCAAACTGATTTAAATAACACCATGTAGCTTTTCTGCTCAAATATTTAAACTGTGGATACCTACCATTTTTTAAAATACTGCACTTCATAGACTTCACCAGAAGATGGCAGCCAAGATCTCAACTATTCCCATGCGCCATGATCTTGCACTTTTACCAATCAACTAAAAAATGCATTATTGCGCATCCCATGTACTAATCTAATACAGGCAACTGACAAATGAACAAAGCATAATAGGGAGCTGACAGCTGGTTTTTGTGTTTATGTATGTGTGTGCAAATTGCCTGTTACTGAGATTATCAGACCAAGAGGGGGAAAAAGATGTACAGAGAGAGAGAGAGAATCAGAAATGTTTCCACACAATCGGTTTTGTGTACAACACTTGCCTCAGCAAAACCAGCTGACTTCTGGGATTAAAAGTCATAACAAGCATAGACTACAGAGAGTATCCCCCCCCCCCAAAGAGAAGTACTCATTCAAATGGGGCACAGTGCAGAGAAATGACACAGACCGCACGTGCTCCGTGCGACCAAAAGGCGGCAGTCAGGGCCGAAGAAGCTTATGGCTGGGAAAACAAGTCTGCTCCACCTCGAGCTCGCGATGGGTCTGCTATAGCTAGATAACGCCACGCACTGCCCCACCGAGGTGATTAACACCCAGCAATTAACCCACAATTTCACCGATTAAACCTTCGTTTTGGGATTGTGGTTACTTGGGCAGTGGACACAGAACAGGACATCAGGGAATTCACATGAAGACACTCCCAAATAGGTCAAAGGTTAACAGGGATATTATAATTCAATTACCTCGTACATTCTGCAGAATATGGGGGGGGGGGGGGTCGGGGGGGGGGGCTTACCTTAACCGTACAGGCCTCAGGCCCACTCGGCGTCACCTGGTCGTTATGTGGCCCCCAGTCCCTGTCCAGCCCGGGGGCCGTGTGTGC
>JAODKE010000043.1:38174115-38184211 GCA_026779605.1 Mormyrus hasselquistii
ACAGGGATGTTAGATCTCATTGACCGTTTAACGTCCTGGTAATTTTGGGGGGGTGGGCGTCGGGGGGAGGTGCTTACCATGACCGTACAGTCCTCAGACCCACTGGCGATGACCTGGTCGTTATGTGGACACCAGTCGATGTCCAGCACAGGGCCTGTGTGTCCGCAGACCGTGGGGTAGGACTTGTCAATGCGGCCAGTCTGTTGAAGCAGAACAAGGGTGAGCTGAACAGGAAGCCCAGGCTAATCAGGAGGGTGATTAATGTCCCTGCACACGCCTGACGAGGCGAATCCATGCAGGATGTACAATTTAAGAGAAGCATTTAGGAGTTTTTGGAAGCACATTTAATAGAACTGAGCAGAATAGTTATATTTTATTAATTCTCTTTTCGCCCCCATATCACCCCATGGGGGACACAGATATATTAACAGGTGAGGGGAAGCTTGGGGGTCACAGGGCAGGGTCAAGCCAGCTGGGGGTTAAGGACCCAGGTACATGTGACTATCCTGCCGCGGCTGGGAGTCAAACCAGTGACCTTCTGATCACAGACAGAGACGTAGCCCACTGAGCCACACGGAGCACAGGCCGTATGGCTGAATAAATTACAGCTCAGCTTTGCAAAAACAGACCCATAAGCTAGTCTGGAAGACACTAAAAGCTACGCTATTTCCCTTATCCAGTTCTCCATCTCTCCAGCAGGTGGCATAGAGGTTAAAGAAAGTATGTGCTTCCATGCGAGTCCCATGAAGTGGCTGAATTATTGCTGCAGCTGAATAAATTACGTGACAGTAACTTTCTTTTGGACAAAATAAGTCTGCTGAGCAATTAAAAACATAATCCTCTCTCAGAGAAATTACAAAACAAAAGAGTGCATTATGGAAAGGGAGACTGTGACCCCTGCAAACAGAGTGCTGCACTATCCAGAGGAAAAAAACAGCGGATCCAGAAATCCAGTTACAATGAACCACGGTGATGCCACAAGGGCTGAAGCTCCCATAGCTTTACTGCTGCATGTAGGGCAGACGTGGTGAGCCTTTTCCACAGGGGACCCGCTTTGGGGGGCTGCGATTCAGCCCTGGGGAAACACTAGCACAGCTCCAGAGCTTGCAGCTCACAAAGACCAGCCCGGCCAAACATGGTCGGCTGGGCGCTACGCCCCTCCATGCTGAGAATCCCGGCTCGCCTGACAGACCAGAAGGCTGGCTGGGCACCATCATGGCCGAACATCTCTCCCTCCCCTCTTGACTCATGTGATGTCACACAGAATCAGCCCCATAACACCACCCAGGTAGAATCACCACTTTAACTATTTTTCTTCAAATTTAAGCAGATGTATTAAGCAATTTCTTTCACCCCCACCCTAAACCTCCCTTTCCCATCACACAGAAAGTTCAACCCCCTTAGCAGGGCCCTTAAATAATACCTTACACAACAAAAAGACCAGCCCTCATACCAAAGCAGCAGCACGCGGCCCGTTTTCATGTTAAGGCAGGCATCCCCCGACCAATCAGCCGACTCTAAAATGACACCATCGTGTGAAGGGGAAGGGGGGGGAGGGGTTCATGACCTCTGATCTGTCACGTGTGATGAAAGTCAGGTACTCCCCCCAGCTCTGGAGTTAACTGCCTCATCGACATCCACGTGGCACCAAACAGCGAGCCCCCCGCCCCACAAAAAAAAAAAAAAAAAAAAAAAAAAACTGCCAGCAGAGCTAAGCAGCTCTCATTTAAAAAATTAAAAATAAAGAAAACTGCCTATATAAAACCTTACTTTTGGCAGGGTGGCACAAAAATGTTTTTAATGAGCAAACAAACATCACACTCATTTACACCCAGCATAAACTTCTCAGGTTTTACAGACTACATATGGATGGCCGATAATTCCGGAGGCAGCGAAGTTAATTTACTACTGATGCCATGGAAAACACTGTGGTACAACCTGTGACGTCTGACTGGCAAGAGGCAAAAGCTGTGGTGAAACGTAGCCTGGCCAGTGACCTGTAACACACACACACACACACACACACACACACACACACACACACAGCGGCCCTGTGAGCTTCGCAGAGAGCTGCACGGCTCCTGTAAACACTCATGCCGCTGCCTCGGCAACCGGAGCTGGAGATTTCCCAGGAAACACAATGCCAGGCACATTCCAGACCTACCACAAAAATTCATTTAGATTTTCACCCAGTCTTGTGCAACTCAGCAGCTGGGGGGCTGTAAACGCCGTGTGACTCACGGTCTGACCCCAACAGGACCTGCGTGGTCGATCACAGTGGCATTTAAATCTGACATCCTCCGCACGCATGCACACCTGAGTAGTGAACAGTTTCATGGGAACTTCCTCCGCTAAGGAAGAGTGTCAAATCTCCCAGTTTCGTTCATTTGTACCTTTAAATTTCCCAGAAGCCAGTAGATGGAGCCACCTTCCATGTGACAGCTGTCCCTCACGGCACGTACATACAGAGGCACGCAGCCTCAGGACAGCCCCCCCTCCCCAGACAGTAAAGCAGAGGGACAGGTTTCTCTCCTAAGCAGGTGGCCTCACTTACTCTGCAAGACCAGGGTGGATGAAGGAGGGGGGCAGCTGGGAGGGGGTTTAGCCCATTTCCAAGAGCATTACCTCATAATACAGAGGCAGGGCTAAAGCACAGGGCTGGAAGGAGCAGGCGTGCACGCGTGTGCATGTGTGTGTGTGTGTGTGTGTGTGTGTGTGTGTGCACGCATGAGTGTGAGCAGGTATACCTTACCTTATGGGGACACAATGTCCCCACGTGATGAATACCTGTTTTTTTTTTCCCTTTATGGAGACCAGGAAACTCAATTTAATAAAAATCTGTTACCGCAATGATAAAACTAAAAATGCAAAAACTCTGGTATTTTGCTTGGTTACTTATGGTTAGGGCTGGGTGGGGGTTAAGGATGTCATAGTTAGCATTAGCATTTTTCCCCATACAAATGAATGAGCGGCCCCCAAAAAAATATGTTTACCAGATGTGTGTGTGTGTGTGCGTGTGTGAGAGAGAGAGAGGTCCTGCCAGGTGCACTGCATACAGGGAAATCTAAAAGAGGAAACTCAAGTTCCCCTAGAGGGGACTTCTGCAGATTATTCACTTGGACCTAGTGTGGGTAGGGAAAGCCCAATCTGACCAGGGAAGGGGGAGCAAATCTGGGTCCAGCTGAAGAAGATCAGATACACCAAAGAAGCAGGACTTACACCAGAGAATCTGGCACAAAACGCCCTGGATATGTGGAACACTGATTTTAACGGTAGTTTAAATAATTAAACAGTGCCAATAATACTACATTTGTTACACCACACTAACCGTACAGCAGCTGGATTAGTAATCGCTGCATCTCAAGTTGTGTTTGGCTGTCGACTCCCTGGGTACAACAAGTGCATTCTGGGAATGACCAAAAGTGTACCCCCAGCATTCAGGGAGGCAGCTCAACTAGCATATATGACCTGAGGAGTGTCACCAACAAAATTACCAGACATACCTTGCTGGTATGAGGCTGGGGGGTGCATGTTAATTGCATATCATTTCAGAGAGTAATCGCAGCAAGTCAGATGCACCCAGTCCACGTCCTCATGCGTCATCCCTGACGCATCCAGTTTTGAAAGAGCCATTACCTGATATAACTGATAATAAACTGCAACTGATCATTGAATTAAGGTGACTCATTCCTCTGGACCACACCTGTAGGTCTACTCGGATAAGGCGGACGACCTGGCATAGAGATTTGGAAAATCACGGCTCATTGCGAACAGGCAGTCGAATCAGTGAGATTCCAATAAATGATCATGGCTTGAAAGCAACACACACAATTTTTCAGGATTTCAGGTTTTGTTTTGACGTAAGGCGTATAAATAGCACATCTGATTACTAATTGGGACCAGCTAGAGCAGGGGAATGGGCCGGAATGAAAACCAGCTCGCACTCATCCATCCGTGGTCTCAGATTCCCATTTAAAGGCAGTCTGAGCTTGATGACGAAAGGGCCAAATGGAATGAGGTTAAATCCCCAGAAGTCTCTGTACAGGTATGGCGATTTGCGGACAAGAGACAGGAATGGAAAAAAGGAGAGATGAAGCCTTGCTGCAAAACACCTCTCTCAGAAGGTTGTGTAATGACTTTTCACAACAAGCACATACAGTGCACCACCGAACGTCACTGCAAACTAACAATGCTTCTCATCAGCCAGCAATAAACAAAACCTGGCACCTCTGCAAGACGAGCGATGAGTCACCAGTGAACCATTCCCTCATTGCGTACTCAAGGAGACAGCTCTGATTGACGGGGGAGAGGCTCGGACCACAGAGAACAGGAGTCGCGTGAAGAAATGCAAACTATTTTCATCCCAGGATCAGAAATGAAGACGAATGGATGTCAAGAAACAGGACAACCGCACAGCATCACTGCACAATCGGTGTGGCGGGAAAAAAAAACAAGGGAAATATAGCAACTATATTAGAGGTCAATCTGCTATCTGGATGTTTGAGTGGAAGAAACGTTGTGAAGTACTATGCTGCATTCAAACCAACACTGTGACACCAACCAGAATACGCAAACACATCTCAAACGAAACGCGTGACAGTTTTGTAAAATCTCTAATGCAAAAGACATTTCAGGGGACACTATGGCTAGGCATTGGTTTCTGGCCCGATCATAGAACTTCGCAGCCCCTGTTTGCATGCAGCCCAATAAGTAGAAAAACAGTGCATTGGAGTCTTTGGGCTGAGAGCATCAGGTCCAGACAAAGCAGGGCTGCGAATTGACCTCGGAGAACAGTGCATTTGAATGCTAAAAGGTGATCATTCAGGTGACTTAGCTACCAAGCCACATCTCTGAGATGGTAACGAGAGACTGAACTAAAATTTTATCTGTGCCGTCTTCTCAGTATCATAGAACAGTCGCGCAGCAATAGTAAACAAGAAATTTCTCAATTACTGGAAGAGAATTCATGGACCAAAGAATTTAGACCAAGAACACCACCAAGACTAGGATCGTGCCTTTCCAATATTTTGGAATTATTTTTTGGAGTTGTTTAGGGGGCGTGGCATCGGGCATCAAAGACTTCCACCGATCGTTTCCATCCGTGCAACACAGACACCATAGCCGCAAGTCATTTTGAAGACCACAGAGGCTTTTGAAGACAAAAAGGGGATTAACTAGGAAGGAAGGCGTTCCTCTGAAGACAGTCAAGGCCAAGGTCAATGCTGCACTATTAAACCACAGCACTGTCATGCGACTAAAACAGTGTTTACAAACCTCGAGCAGGCCATCTCACACTGGCACAACCCTCAGGCATTATCATTCCTATACGGGAGAATGTCCAACGCCCCGTCTTTAATCCAAAGCACCAGAATGGACCTTCGTACGAAAGACAAACTGGGGAGTTTAACCAATGAGTAACCAGCAGGATGGAGGGGCTGAAAAGGGAAGCCGAAAGGAGCCGTGACTCCCCAGGATCAGCTACAATGACAATGTTTTCTAGATGCCAATAGGTGAAACACCTTCACTGCACTACAGAGGAAGGAAAAGCAGGTCAGAAAATGCTCTGAGAGATACTGATGGGGTTCTCCAGCCCACCCCACCGCAAAGTATTGGGAGACGTGGTAGCCAAGGTAACTGGTGCAACTGTAGGATGGACAAACCGAGATGGTATACAGAGGAGGCAATGGTGATTGGAGGCTATAAGGCCAGACCAATGAGGCTCATGTTCACGCACTGAGCAGAGGGTTTGTACTGGGTGACTGGTGTTGGGCACCTAACAGCAGCTCCCAACACCAGTCAGCCTACTATGGGTGAGGAAACATACCTCTACCTGAGCATCTAAGGCTTCGCAGCGTTTGGTTTACAATAAACAACGTTCTTTAACATTATGCTTGTTAGTAATTATGCCCTTTTCCCATGTCAACAGAATCCATCCATCTTCTGTCACTTATCCAGGGTCGAGTCGTGGGGGCAGAAGAATAAGCGGGGGTGCCCCCACCTCCCGCTCACCAGCCACCACCTCCACCTCCCCCAGGGGAATACCAAGGCGTTCCCAGGCCAACCGAGAGGTATAATCTCTGGGTCTGCCCCGGGGCCTCCTCCCAGTTGGACATCCCCAAAACTCCTCCCCGGGGAGCCGTCCAGGAGGCACTGGCAACAGAATCCTTTGTTCCGTATTACATTTTGGAGGCCTTTCACACAAAAGCCCACTTCTTGCTTGCATAGGTTCAACCAACAAGCTGAACATCTCACATGGACTTTTATCTGTAAACGTCTTTTCCCCATGAGCACTATCAGTAAAAAAAAAAAAAAAAAAAAAAAAAAAAAAAAAAAAAAAAAAAAGGGGGGGGGCAGTTTCAGTTCAAAACAGAGGAACTAAAGTGCGATTCACCGTCAGCAGTGAAAACCACTGAAATCCACTATGAAAACAAGCCGTGATGATATTTGCGGCACAGGCTTCAACAGGCTACTGTACCAGCAAATCAGCTGGTGCTGCCCTCCTCCTTATCCCACTTCCCCGCTGTCCCAGAATCCACCAGGCAGCAGGCCCACTCACAGCCAATGGCGAGGCAGAGAGGAAGCGGCCCTGGAAGGCTGACAGGCGGCGAGCTCCGCGTGCCCATATAAGGTAAAATCTGCTGTCAGCAGTACTGAGAGAGCGGCGGTGGCGGCAGACTCCTGGAATACAGAGTGGGAAGACAATGCAGCATATGGAACGGAGAACAACGCATACAGAACAGACATAAAGGGGGGGGCGAAAGTGCCAGTGGCCTAATGAACAAATCTGACAGAATCTGGGGGTCGGACACAGACCGACACACACTGGGAGGGGGCTGGCAGGGCACAAGCCGCTTGTCTTATGCAAGGCGGCGTCTTCAAAGTGGTGGGAACTATGGAGGAGAGGAAGGGTTAGAACAGCAAGCGAGCAGACAGTCCTCCGTCAGCAGACGAAACATAAGGCAGGCAGGTGTGTAATGAGCGACTTTGAAATCTGCTCACAGCGTTTAATCTTCCTTTATCCTCATCCCGACACGCTGGGAGGGAAGGGGCGTCCACACGATTTCCACCATTCCGGGCGTGAACGAATTAGGACGCTGAATGCAGGGAAAACCCCGCCCAGTTCCCTGATAATTCTGTCTCCTGATGCTCCATTTCCTCGTGCAAGAACGTGCTGGGAAAGAGCTGCCGAGACCCGAGTCTACCCAGATGACGCAGGACGCGAAGGGAAAGTTAAAAACGGGCCAAACCATGGCCCAGAATAGCCCCCAGACACAAAAAGTACAACAATGAGAGTGAGAGCGTCTTTTTGCATGTGCTGGAGGGGTGATATTTAGAGGTAAAGGCCATTTCAGAATGGCTGAATTATGGTCAGAGCAGACTTATCATGGGCTGCCGCAAGTCTCACAGAGCCAGAATCAAGCCTGACCTAAAAAACTTTGGCCGAATCACTTTTCGGACACAAAAGGCTGATTTATAGACAGAGCCTCCTTAATAAGGAACAAGGAGCAACTGTCCAAATGCTTACGGCGAGCGGCCCAGCCTGCGGCTAGGAAGAAGCCGCTGCGTCGGCTCAGAAACTCCTGACTGAGCAGGCGAGCGGCAGAGAGAGCAGGGGAGACACCGGCCTCCCCCGAGGCGCCAGGGGGTGCAGGAGGGCCGGCCCCGATTCCCTCACACGGCAGAGTTTGTGCACTACGGGTCCTGACATTCTTTTTAGGGGGGTCTCCATATTGAAAGCACAAGAATGCATAGCTTAACACTTCTGCTGAGAGGGGAGGGGGGACAGTCACATGCCTGGCGAATTTAGACAAGTCTATACTATGACTTCTGGTCTATTCTGCTATGAAGCTATGGGGGGGGGGAACCTAGATGTTTGTTCAAATCATCATCAGACAGTCCAATGGAAAGCTAGACATGTTTCACAGCAAATCAGAGCCTGAAGATGGAAACATAGTGCTCTCTTGAAAAAGCCATTTTCAGATTGTCCTTGAGTATGTCTAGCTGGAGGTGATGGGGCACGGGAAAAAATTAATTAGATACATCTCTCACATCCCCGTGCCGCCGGACAACCTAATGGTAGATTTATTCTTTGCGAAAACAAGCCGATATGAATCTCGGCACAAAGGCAACGTGCTGGTTCAGCGGCCAGTGATGACAGGCAGAGGGGTCACACATCTGAATGTCGAACGTGGCTCAGATGACGAGGCCTCCAATGGGCATCTTAAATTACACAGTGGGGGGTTACGCCTGTCATCACCACTGCCACACCATCGCACCCAAAACCTCGGACGGGGACGGGGGGGGGAGGGTGGACACGTCTGGAACAAACACAAAATTACACTAAAACCCCCTACGGCGAATATCTTGCTCACCCACTAATGCGGTATGCGTTACAGAATTAAATTCATTTCACTCCAGCCAAAGAGGGAGATGGTTATCTCCAAGTACCGGAGAAATGCTCTTGTTCGCCACCACCATCACATGGGGAATGGAAAAAAGGGAAAAAAAAAAAAAAAAGAGTGTTTATACGGGTCTCAAAATTCTTTTCCTTACAATGTCATGGTGAAGTGTCTCAGACTATGTATCCCATTTGTGGGTATGGCAGGGTGGTTTACGGGGACCCAGAGGGACCGGGCCTCGTACACAAAGATGCACCAGGGTAAGTGGAGTGTGAAGCGATGGCTAGATGGGTATCTGGACAGTCGGGAAAACTCAACCAGCGTGGCGCCAAACACTGTGAGAGGCTACTGACAGTCAAAGGCAGGCGAGGGCAGGTTTTTTTTTTTTTTTTTTTTTTTTTAAACTGCATGCACAAGAAAAACAAAAGATCATACTTTCAACCGCACATAATGATACTGTTTCAGGCAGAAAAACATTCCACTAAATACGTATTTTAGAAAAACAAGGGAAAACTGTATCCAAAGCTCAGCTTCAGAAGACCTCCTGCAATCCATTACACATTCTGCATCTAATGATCTTCTGCTGACTTTGGCTGGGGTGGGGTTTATCGCCTTACCTCATCGGTAACAAATTACACACATCATCCCAGACACACACTCAACGTCATGTGACCCCACTGTGTTAATTCCCAAGATGCATCACTGTTCCTTGGACTAATCGATAGACTAGCATGCTCTCCTTGTGGGGGCACGTTGGCCTGGTGGCAAAGGCAATTAGATACTGCCCTTTATGTGGATGCTTGATAAAAACAATGGTTCCATGGAGTCTGTGGTCCAGTCACCAGTGCAGATCCTTGGTTTAACTCCAACTTTATACCTAGAGTTCATCTTAGAAACCCAGACTGTTCCACTGAGGGAAGAGTCCAACCAAGACAAGAAAAGCCTTAATTAGACAATAGATATCTGAAATACTCTGTGAAAAAGTCAGTTTTCCCCACTACAAACCAATTCAGTGTAGCCACAACAAATTTACCCATCGCTAGTTTATGTCTTTGGAGGCGAATCGAAAACTCAAATCAAATTGAACAGAATAACAATACTTTATTTATCCCTGTGGGGAAATTATCTTTCGACCTACCCCATCTTGCTCTCCGTCAGAGACACAGACATATGGCGGTGAGAGGGAGCGTCGAGCACAGGATCAGCCAGTGTGCAGCACCCAGGAAGCGGAGGGTTAGGGGTCATATTCAAGGGGTCATGGACATGGAACCGTTCAGCTGGAGCTGAAAAATCCGTCCTCAGTGGTGACATTTGTCCATCGCACATCATAACCCAAAGAATCATGGGTGATCAATCCTAACATGGCATCAGATGACAATTTCCAACAAGTCATCTCTGGGTTATAAGAAACTTTCTATACTATTGGTTAAGGTAAAATAAAGACAGGCTTGTGAGTTTTTTTTTCCCCCCATAGCATCTCAAAAAAGTTTTCCCCACAAAGATAGCAAAACATACACACGACTGAAACAATTTTCTGCAAACCGCGAAGATGGAATCTGTCGCGATGGTTCTCGATTCTCAGTTGGAGCAGCTACCTCAGCAGTAAATCCAGACGAAGACGGTTATTCCCTGCAGATGTGGAGCGGCTGGCAGCACGCATGTCTGGGGGGGGGGGGGGGGGGGGCCGATTGGCCCCG
>JAODKE010000043.1:38184221-38196665 GCA_026779605.1 Mormyrus hasselquistii
CCGGGCGCCGGGCTGGGGGGCGGGCGGCGGGCGCGGGCCCGGGGGGGGGGGGGGGGGGGGGGGGGGGGGGGGGAGCCGATTGGCAGCTTCCAAAGCCACACAAGCAGCTGGAAACTGAGCGTCCCCCCCACTGCGGCTTTATCACGCTTCCCTAGACGCCGACATACAGTCTCGTGTTTAAATGGCACCGGATGGATGTATGGCAATGGTAAGCAGCCCCAAGCACAGCGGGACGCGACGGCAGACGACCTTGGGGCTGACGGGCTCCTCGCCACACTTACCTTGTGTAGGGGGAGCACCAAGAAGGCCCCTCCCCCGCTGGCCTCCACGATGATGGCCACGAACTTGGGGTTGACGGCGCAGAAGGAGCTGTCCCAGGTGACGCGCGACACGCGGATGTCATCGTAGCACTGGTCGTTCTTTACCGCCTGGCCGAAGACGTGACGAAACTTGCTCTGCCGCACGACGCGCCGGAACATGTCTGCAGGGGTGGGGCAGGAGGGGGGCACGGTTAGGAGGAGTGAGGAAGTGTAGCCCACAGCGGGGAATAACAGGAGCGCAGCCACCCCAACCTATGCGAGTTTAAACCAACACAACAGCCAGACAGACGCACCTCTTTCACTCATTTCCCAGACTGTCCCTGCCTAACTTCTATCTGTGGTCTTGCATTTCCTTGATCTTTAACTACGTGAGGTCTTTACCATAGTCCACCCAACCAGGAAGCTGATCGCCTCTCTTCAGACACCACCACAGAATGTGTTCACTTGAAATAGTTCCTTCATCGCTTAATCTACACTAACCAACATGCCAGTGGATTATCTAGCCAGGGGATCTACTTTTGGGAAGTTCATTATATAAAGAATGTGCAGATAGAAAGATCACTGCTGCTCTTCCTCCTGTTAGCATAGTGCCATAAATCTGTTAAAGGAATGCTATACGTAACCGAGCAGATTTGGGGAGCCGTTTCGATAACATTTCGTAGCGATAAAGCCTCATGACGTCAAGTTTCCACCTACATCAGAGAAGTATAAAAATACTGATTCCCCTTATACCCGACCGCATGCCAAATGTCAAAAGACATCACAGGAGTTTTCATTTGGGGGCTGGGAAACAGTCTGCATCAGTAATCAGAATCAGAATCAAATTCTCTCTATCGTCCAGGTACAACTGCATGTACTAGGAATTTGCGTTGGCAGTACCGGTACGTACATTCACAGATAAACGATGTTCTTTGTTCTTCCAAGTTAAAAAATAGATAAAATTAAATAACAGAATGAAGGAATAAAACAGGTCAGATCAGTACAAGTTGTGCAATACACTAACAATTATCAGGACGTTAAAGGGAACAGAGATTGGATATTGGAATATAAAAGTATGAAAATGTATGATGTGCAGTGTGTCAGTGGGGGTTAGGGGGCTTCCTGAGTTCAGCTGCTGAAGGGAACACAAAGAAATCAGCTGAAAAGTGGCTAAGAAAGGGGAAGGGGACTTAAAGACAGGCGGCCCGCAGGCAGCAAACCAGGTCCATCACTAAAGTCAGAAAAATTATGGTGCGGTACATAATAAAAATAAATTGTACAGTAAAAATATAGTAAAAGTATTACATACAGTTCGGTACCGACCCTGAGCCAATGAACTGCGGAAGCCACACAATGTTTTCACAAGCGTCACAAAGTAGTGCGTGAGGACTATTATGAAGGATTGCATGTAACCCAACTTGTTAATAAAATATTAATATTAATTATGGTACTGCATTTATAAGTATGGCTGTCCGTAAGTCAGGGGACTTCAAAATGAGTCATTGTAGCTGATTATGGAGACAGAGTAACAAAAAAGAAGACAGAGGCAAAGAGAAATCAAAGTACTGCGATGCATCAAAATTTGAAGCTCCACCCAACAGTAAATAGTTGCCACAAAACAAACAAAACTCACCTTGTCCATGTAAACTAAAGTGAAAAAGTGAAAAGCCTTAAAAACCAACTGCACCCGCCCTCGAGAAAACGCCAAAATTACAAACGCAGATACTTTGTTTTCTGAACTTGGGTCAAGGTGATTTTATGACTCCAGTGCATCTTCTCTGTCACTCAGCCCTACTCATGGTGTCGGCCACTAAAGGCAAATGCCAAAATGCATATACGACACCGTATATAAAGGCTCAAGTTAAAGCTGCATCTGACCAACACAGACAGTGAACTCCGATGGCTTCCAGTAGACTGATGACTTAGTTGTGGAGGATTCCAAGAAAGGCAGCGGCTAGTAATCCTTCCCAACAAATTCAGCCAAACCACTGATCTTTATATGGACTAAAGTGAAAAACAGGAGCCGTGAGAGATCCATTCATAACTGTCCATTGCACCCAGCATACGTCGTAGAAAACATTTTAACACCAGTTTAAGGAACGTTATGACAGAAACTTTGAAGGCCAAGTACCACCATAAAAAAACTCAATTAAAGTGAAAACCAATTGAAAGCTGACATCTGGAAGTCAATGCTTCGTATCACACAAACGCACATGTGAAAAACAGGTTTTTTTAAAGACTTTGTTGTGAAAAATTCCACTGGCATTCTCAACACAAACACGAAATGTCCAAACCCAACAAAGAGGTTGCTTTGTAGCCTCCTCAGCTGACAATTCCGCATCGTAAAACTGTCTGCTGCATTAGGTGCTTCATAAAATGTGATTTAGGATCTAACAGCAGCTGGCTTCACATACGGTGCCCAGACCTTAGAGGAACACCAGCAAGCAGCAGGCAGACCAGCCTCATGTGACAGTAAGCAGACGTCAACTGGCAACCAGCATAAATCAATCACCAGAGGGATTTCATCAGTTTGCTACCATCGTAAGGCCCATTCAGGGCACATTCATTAATGTCGCTGATACCTGCCAGGAGACACTGTCACAGACAAATGCTGGAATCAATAAGTCTTTGCCTTCGTGACCCAACAGATCTGTAAGGACAGAATGTCAGGGCGACAGGTAGCATCTCTTTCTCTCTCACACATGCTTGTCGACAAAAGCTGTACAAGCTATTACAGATCAGATGTGCACCAAAATATGGGAAATAAAAAATAAAAAATGCGAATAGGAGAGATCTCAGTAAAAGTGAACAATACTGACCAGGCTGCGTTTTGGTTCTCTCTCTCACACATGATTTTAAGAGTCATCCAAGGTTCAAAGGGAACTAGCTTTTCAATAAAAACAAGAACAACATTAGAGCAAAAAATCCATTTCAAGATCTCAGGGGACATGAGAGCTGATCTAGCGATGAAAGAATCGAAGCACACCATCTCCTTTCTGTTTCCGTCACTTGAGGATAGCTAGAAACATTCATCCAGGGTGACGTACCTCCGGATCTGCCGGTTGAAACCTCTCCAGCTTTTATGCATTCTCAGGTTGCACCTTGGCACCAACTATAGTTCACGAGGCTCATTCTTCGTTTTTGGGAGGAAAGACGCCAACATCTGCCTGACATAACTCAGCAGTGTCCATTTCACTCTGACCGGAATGCGTCAAGAAGGATAAGGAACCAAAGAGAGGTTCCTCAAAAGCCAAACAGCAGAAGCAAAAACATGGGCTTAATGCTAGATTTACACCTGCAGCAGTTAGGGATCAGGTAGAAAAACAGGTCTGCTTATGTTGTAGAGCCTGGATTTGTCCAAGTGTCAGAAATGTTTAGTGGGACCAAGAGATAGCAGCCTTGTGAAATGTACATTATGTGTTACCCCTTCAGGGAAAGGAAAAAAAAAAGAGAAAAAGAGAAAAGGGGGGATCATTGAAATTCCAGAACAATGCTCAATGGGGTTCCAAAGCCTCCTCGCTACTGGTCTTTGTCTTACGGCTTGCAGGTCGCCGATCTTTTAGACAATCAGCGCGTTGTTTCTCATGTACACTGCCATCAATCAGGCATAATTAACCCTCACCACCTGATTGTTCACACTCAGTTCCAGGTTTGCCAGAGATCACAAGTGGCCATTTCAATACATGCAAAAGAATATCCGTGGAAACCATTTTCTCTCATCATGCAGCCTGTCACACAGAGTGCTTGCACATTAAAACTGGGTCGTCCATTTCCATAATTTCTCTCCTGCATTTTCTGCCTATACCGTGACTGCCAAAAATAAGAATCCCTCCACATAATAGCATGTTAGAAAGAGCTTGAATATATCACCTTAGAAAGGAAAGAGGAAAAAGCCACATAAAGGAAAATGTTGAGTTATTCAAAGAGAGGCATTCATCTTCAACTAGGCAAACAAAAATACCACTTAATACATTAATGTTTTAGCCTAATGGACGGCAATTCCAAAGAGCTGGTGCATTCCAGGTGCTCTCAAGGCACACTCAAGGTCCTCATGTGCCTGTAACCTGGCCTCCTGCAGATCAGGCAAAGACCCACCCAGTGAAATTTTCCACGTGCCCATCTCTAGATGGAACCGCCATGTTAGAATCTGGTCTTCAGATCCATCTCTTCATAGAAATCTCTTTCACCATCTGCAATGAGAGCACTGTGCTCTGCATGTTTACAGCTTCTTAAATGAATAACAAACCGAGAAAGGAAGTTCCCTCTTCAGCGGTGGTCTCCTTGGCTTCCAAAAGCCAGCAGGCTGCATGCATCACCTTTTCTATCGTACAAGCGTGGAAACCATTTCCAGGAACCCAAACGCACTGATCAGTCATATTCATCTTCCAGAGACTAGAAGAGAGACTAGAAGGTAGGCAGAGGTTAACACAGGGAATACTTTGTACCTGCAGGGCATTAAGTGACCTGGATTTAATTAGTCTTGTTAGAGCTTGTCTGCCAAGTCATACATTCGCAACATAAACCTAGTGACTTTCAATTTCATAATTTTATAAATTATGTGCCTTAATGACATGACAAACAACTGGCCTTATTTGGGGGAGATGGTTTTATCACTGGCATTACCATTGGCCGAAGTAATAATGATACTGATTCTATAAAACTGGGCATACTGGAAATAGGTCTCGTATGCTACCCACCTATGCACACAAGCACATACTAACATAACCAAGACAATTGGCTGCCGATTAGCTGTGCATCGTCTATTGATCCTGTAGCATTTAGCAGGCAATGCATGTTCTTGTAATAACTGTCTATTGTGACGCGTGTCTGGTGGGTATTTGGATACTAAAGCCTTCAGCTTACAAAGCATCTAATCGTTTGAATTCCGCTACCCCTATGATCTTGTTCTTTCGCTACACAAAACGTGGAACAAATGTTACACAGGAAAGGGACGGCGGGGACAACCGCCTCGCTTGCGATTCCGCGCGCGAAGAGCGCGATACGTTTAAGCGGTCGCTCCCTCCCACACTACACTGAAACCAACGCACGACTGCACGGCCTGATCCCACCCAAAACCTACAGGAAGCCGCAGTTGAGGAAGATCTATCAACCAGGAAAGGAAAATGCAACTCTGTAGGAAAAAAAAATGTATCCATGTGGCAAAAACTTAGGAAATGATAGTTTGCATTTATTTCCTTATTCCACAAGCCACAGAGACAGAAGTATTTGAGGTTTAGGTTCAAGAGAATTATTTAGCACTGTAAATCATAACTGTAAAAAGGTCAGGCTGTTCCGTTTCCCCTTCTCTGAAAACCCAAACTCAAACAGACCCCCAAGGGCAGCAAACAAAAGGAATGGTTTTACTGGAAACGTGAATATTACAGCCAAGCTGCAAAGCCAGGGCAGAACACAGAGGAAGCGATCTCCATTCACACCAAAAGGGTGAACATTTTCTGTACCTCTCTCTAGCCTTTAACCCTAACCTGTTAAATTTGACCTTTGATCCTAGCGGATAAATGGAGAATATGTAAAACCACTGGGCGGGATTGAAACCCCATCCAAGGTGGTATCAGGGTGTTATTCCAAGCACGGTGCTCTTCCATTGTCTACTACAGATACACATGCTTTCTAGTTTGCCTTACAGCTTTGTGAAAACGCTAATGATTTTACACTAAACATTTAGCGTGCTGCTAAGCAGGCTGTCTGGACGGCATCGTTCGCTCATTACGATGCACTACTGTGCTGGGAATATACTGATAAGGAGACATTCTGAACAATCCAACAACTGTCTAACCAAGCACATTTAAGAAACAAACAACCCATACAGCAGCAGGTGGAACAGAGCAGCAAGGCAACCAGTAGGGGGCAGTATAACTACCAAGGTTCCTCAGCACTGCTAAAACAGATGTGAATGATACACGTTTGAGCCCTTCCTTTTTGTGAGGCTTACATGCTGAATGTCATGCCATCCTCGAGTCGCCCTTTGGCATCACACACAGTGTGGAATAGATCACTCATAATTAAACAAATACGATAATGAAAGCTCAAGTCATAAGACTTCCAAGACCCAGAGGCAGGTCTGTTGAAGTGACGGGAATTTTAACAGTTTGTCCCCCGCCACTCTCCCCATGACTAATTAAGCATTGCCGGCTAATTAAGAGAGGCACGCCATACTTCTTCGAAACACCGGATTAGGTAGAGGTCCCCATCCCCAGCACTATGACACCATATGCGCTCTCTGCATGGACCATCCCAATACTGGCACAGTAGAGAGTCAGCCAGTTACGGGGCGATGACACAGGCAGACGCTCAGGTATGACACCAGGAAGGCCAACATAAGACTCATCTGAACACCAGTTGCCAACTACTGACTTTCTGAAAGGCATAAATCAACTGTGACCAATCAGCAAACAAATGAAATTGAAACGCCCGAATTATAAATGTCCCCGGACAGCCTCTCGGATGCCTCTTTAACCAACGCAGTGTTTGTTATGCATTCTGCTCTTTCCCACATCCTCTTCCCCCATCCACCAGGAAGTCGCGCTGAGGTGAGATGGATGCAGCCCCCCTCCCCCCCCATAGCATGCGTCGCAGAGGGGGTATACGGCGCCGCTCGGGTTAGTCAGAGGCCATCCTGCCAGCACGTCACAGAGAAAAGCATCACAAACAACCTTCCCAGCTGAAGCAGTCTCAGTCAGAGTTTAGCCTCAATCAGGCTAATCAGCCCTCGATACCAGCCCACCGCTGGGAACTTCGAGAGGAGGAAGGGCACTCGAGCAGCGTTCCCCATTTAGATCGCCTTCCTATTTTGTAAGTTCCGTCTACGGAGCACCTCTTGGAGGAAGAAGTAGGGTATTTAGCGAAGTGTTGCAGTGATTAGCCATGTACACTTCTCTCCTAAGCATAAAGCAGAATATTTTACTGAAGCTATATGGTGTGGATACGTCTACATTGTTGCTGAATAATACTGAAGTTTTGTGTATGGGTGTGTGTATTTCTGCTTAGGGTAGTGTACCCCAGGTCCAACACATCTAAAAGTAATAAATAAAATTCCCACTGGAACAGTACACATGAATGTTTGGGATTTTAGGTTATTGCAAAGGTATTACGAATTTAAAAGAACGCGATGAAACTGCTTGTTAACTTAACTAAAAAACAGCTCTGTTAGATCTATAATGTGGGTTTCAATTTACTATTACTGCATTCGAAATTAATAATTTGGTTATTACCGATTGCTGTCTCTAATGTGAACAATGCTTTTATAAAACCAATAAATCTGCAATATTTTTACTGAATTAAGCAAGCGACCCAAAACTTCCTGTGAGCTCTGTAAATACAACTGCTACTGCACTTTTAAAACAAAACCACTGGTGCTGTGTGCGTCCTGATAAGGCCACCAGCCGCCCCAAAGCAGGAATATTCACACACGCGAGCGAAAGCACTAATGGTGCCAGGGGGACTACAAACACCCGATGTGGCTTCGACAGCTTTGCCAGGCCAAGGGGACAGAAGCCGTCAGCACCATTTACAAACACTGAAGCGTCACTTGGCAACAGAGACCAAGTCAGAGGAACACAGAGAAGCAGACAGAGGATTTAGATGACGGACCCCACACTAGAAATGCAGACGGTGCCCACCCTCAAAATGTACAACAGAACAACTGCCTGGCATCAGTCTGGATTAAGTGGGCCAAACAGTAGTGGGCAGTGGTATGCCAGGCCAGATGTTTTAGGACCAGTTTATACTCAGTGCTTTCAGTGTGTACGCTTACGCGCGCAGTCGCTACGCAAGTGATGCTGCTGCTCAGAATTCTGAGCATAATTTGTGCCAGTCTGGAAGATTGAAAGTTACGTCCACCCGGAAACAGTACAAAAAGTCAGTCATTCATTCATTCATACATTCATACATTCATACATACATACGCACGCACACACATGAAAACATTTATTTTCTCACAAACTTGTGCATAAGTGATTTAAACAGCAAGCATGAAAATGATTATGATTGGTTCAGAGACTGTAAGCAGATCTCAAGCAACAGTAGCAGTAACTAATTTTTGCTGCCACTTTACAATAAGGCTACCCTTATAAAGGGATTATTATTGCTTTCTTTACAAGCAGGTTATTAATTAGGTAGTAACACTGTAAATCATTACTAGACAATTATAAACAACTTATATCAGTTTTCTTATTAATGAGCTACTACCATTTATAAGTGGCAAAGGGTAGCCTTATTGTAAAGTGGTACCTATTTTTTTAGCAGATAGTAAGTTATGTTAAAAAGAAAAAAGTAATTAAAATTGCACAGCTTGCCGAGATGTTTCCTTATAAGTATAAATGTTTTATCAGAACTTAAACCTGCCCATCCCGAGAAGATGTTATCACCAACATTCTAAATACCACAACTGTAGTGATGCTGATTATGAAAATACCTTTTGCCTCATCATAATGTCAGTACAGTACGAAGGTATGCAAAAGCCTGAACGTGAAAATTGCATGTGCCTGACATGATGTGGATATCAACACGGCCAAGCCCTACTTAGTATTTTTTGTACTAATGTTGCACTGTCCTGTTAATTATCTATAGTCTGTACAGAAGGCATTCAAGTAAGAACGTCATTGTACTTTGTAAACACGACACTGCTTTCTTAGCTCAGACTGAATTGGGAAGAGAAGACACTTTAACTGGCATTAAATTTTGAAGATGTTGTACACAGAGGCACACAATTCTGAATATTTTTTCCTCATGCATAAAGATGCTACTTTATATATGGGACGGTTAGAATTAAACACACCGGCCAGTAACAAAAGGCAACCCTACTGCCGCCAAGAATTTTGTCGGTCCTGCATCTCGCATGCGCGTAGCGGTATTTCCATGTGTAGTTTATTTTTATAATGAACATAAATACAAGTCGCATGTCCCTCCACAATATTGTCAGGATTGGTCCAATCCCCACGACGCCACCGTATGCGCACATACGACAGTGCGGTAATTCAGAATCGAGATTCATTGCTGAACACGGTACGATGCCATTCGCCATTAGTCCATGTCTCCCGGTCAAGGCGCCACTCCTAACATTGCGGTATCGTAACAGCAGCCTACATATGGGATGGTGAACTCGTAGTCTGGCCGAAGCCAGTCATCAAAACACGGTGCGGGATGACATGGCGTGTTGCAGAGAGTCCAATACCTGGGTCCGTATGGCAGGTGCAGGGGTCATGGGGTTCTGTAATGCTTGCCACACAATACAACGATCCTCCCTTGGCGTGGTCTGTCTTGGGCGACCGGAACCTTCACAACGTGTGGGGGTGCCCCATCGGTTCCGACATCGGTTGACTGTGACGTCTGCATGCCCCACATGCCGGGCAATTGCACAATACGACCACCCGGCCTCATGCAAACCCACAACGTGACCCCTATCAAACTCCGTCAAGTGCTGGTAATGCTGTCTAATGATACCAGGCATCCTCTGTGTCTGCTGACTAGACGTGCCAGCTCCTTGCAAATCGAATCATTTGCATACCCATCGCTGACCTGCACATGTACCAAATTACATCTAAAATCAGCATCACTTCAGGGTGCTTAACTTTGACACTGAGTACTAAAACTAATCATAATCAGACTGTTCATTGGAAAAAAAGAATACTCACTGATTTCATCGGCTGACAATACTTATAGCTATTTGGCAATAAGAAATTATTGCAGTGTTTTTCAAAACACTGTACACCTTTTTTCTTATTTATGCTTTTTGGCCGATAATAGCTTAGACAACCAGAGATTATCAAAACAGTACTGTAGTTTATCAAGCTAGCGGACAGGAATACTAAATACCCACATTTGACTAACAAAAGTAGCTGTTCTTAACACTCAATATTTTATATATGAAAGATCTCACAGGAACAAAGACATACAACATAACCAACATACAAAATCACAGCATTTATCATTTGTTGAACAAGTAACATTATGTCCCTGAGATCTTGAAAATCCAACAAGTAGGAGGGCAGCTTCCCAGACAGTCTCCGGCTACAATGACCAAAAGTTGAGCTAGAACCTCCAGGAGGTCATGACGGAGCTCCACCAGGAGACCAGGAAGCCAGGACAGCTGACAATGGACGGCTCCTTAAAGTCACAAATCATTTCCTTCTCTTCCCTTTGTGCTGGACTTGGCTGCATCGGCATTTCAGCTTTTATCTTTCTAAGCACTCTCAGGGGCTCACTCTACTAAACGGCCACGGGACGAGGTGACAGTGATGGGGAAACCGGACAGTGAACAGGACAGACAGAATCAGGTTTTTACGGAGAGATGGTTATGTAACAGGGAAGCGAAGCTGGGTCATGGGTCAGATGAATAGACATGGTACAGCAGTGCAGGGCCAGGAAGTTGTCAAACGCCTGACCGTGCAGATTTCAAAGCAGCGTTATGGAGCAGCGACTATGTAGAATGGAAGCCATTTCATATTTGGACGGCAAGGAAGGAATTCTGGGATACCACTTTCCGGACCGAACCTCAAAGCTCCCACGGGCAACGCAGCACAAAGGGCCTCACTTCCTCAAATTATTTTGTAGTCCTTTAAAAACCTAAACCGCAGAATAATTTACCACAACACATCACGGTATCTAGGGCTGCATGATACAACCAAAATCTCATATTCCGATAACGAAACATATCAAGGCCACGCCTCATATTTATGGATTTTTTTCTATATGAAAAAAAAGCACACTTTACAGGACATTTCTGTGTTAGGTTTATCCATACCATCAAATGCAGCAAATGGCTGGTCTAGTGGGCAAGAACACTGGGATCACAAAAGTATTGCGAGGGAACACAAAACTATTTCAAAACAATATTTTCCCACCAAGACTTTTTATCAGTTCCGTCGAGTTTTGTCCAGTTCGCAAGTCAAAAAGGAGTGAAGTCACAAGTAATGCGATCCATAAACAGACACGACGTGATGCACAAATGTGTAAAAAACGTTTTACATGTATAAGTCACTTTGTATTTTTGTGGATATAATGTTACACAACACAAATTTAAAAATACATATTTGTGGATAGTTATATATTTATCTTGTTATACATTTGTCGATCATCTTCTGTGGGTTACAAATAATAAAAGTCCAGTAAAAACTTCCACTCAAGTGCCACATCCCATGTGGTAGCGTGTAACCTTGCAAACTGTCATCCAAATGATGAAAAAATGTTGCAGTAAGTGTTTTTATTTCGTCATCCGCTGTATATCATCATATCGCACACTCCTAATGGCATCCATCCTCTTCTACCACTAGTGCTAACAGCAGGCCAAAAGATTTTAAATTAAATCAAACAAAGGTTTTTTTTTTTTTTTTTTTTTTAAAAAAAAAAAAAAAAAAAAAAAAAAGGAAATACTTCCTAGGAAGAATATTGTTCACTCCAGGAGGCAAAATATATTCTGGAGATGGTTCGATCTGCTTTTTTTGGTTAATATCTGGTATTCCAAATCACCTACTATGCCATGACCATAAATCACACGACTGAGAGGAGGGCCACTCTGAGCAGATGATGAAATTAGGTTCTATAGGCAAGCTGGTGCACCACAGGTATTACGCTGTACGGCGTCAGCAAGGGCTTTGGAATCCAGTCTGTGAGATGGAATCCCTTCAGCTCTGAGTAAAAAAAAAAAAAAAAAAACTTTAAAAAGTGCTGCTGTCTGCATGTCTCTGCATGGTCTCACCATCGGTTTATGAGATTGAGGTCTGGGCCCCAGAGGAAGAGGCTCATTCAGCTTTCACCCCCTTCAGAACCCAGACAATGACAACATGCAGCCGGGAGCCGGGAGCAGAGCCTGGTGTGATGAGAAGCAAGACTGGGAGACACCTGAGTGACCAAAGCGAGAAGGGCTGTGCCACACAAGCATCTGGTGCGTACAGGCGTGCGCTCACGCGCTCACACGCGCTCGCGCTCACACACACACACACACACACACACACACACACACACACACAGATCTTTCACATCAGCACACGTGGAATCCATAAATCGATTTCGTCATCTTCAGTGTTGCTTAGCTACCTGCTTACGACATCATACATTCGCTAAATACAAAAGACACATAACTGGCTTGCAACTATCTTTTCAAAAGCATGGACAAAGCAAACACTGACTT
>JAODKE010000043.1:38196765-38229227 GCA_026779605.1 Mormyrus hasselquistii
TTTATAGAACGGGGTGGAGTAAACGAAGTTGGGGGGGGGGGGGGGGGGGGGGGGGGGGGTTTGGGGGGGAAAAGACGGCACGGTGCTCTCAGAAACATAGCCTCACCTAAAAAAGGCGTGCCCAAGAATGTCATTGAGCAGGATCTCGGAATCTCAGAACCACTGGGGAAAACTATGTTCAGCAAACACACCAGGCACAATTTCACAATTTTACCCTTTTTAATTTACTGCTATGTATTCGCTCAGTTACTCATTCTCACATATAACCTGCCTATATTAAAGGATCTCATTGCCTTGAAATGAACTGGAATAAGCAGCCTCGCTTAAAAAGAAAAGTACAAAGGAATAAAATAAAGGCACCACACACCCATTTCTAAAAGTAATTCACGCCCTGATAAATGACACGTGGAAAAGGGTTTCTACTTAGACGGATGAGAACGCCGTTCCTCACCAACCAAAACAGGAGTGCTGTGTTTTTGAAAATGTTGCCATGGTGACCCTGAAAAAGCGTGCCGCAAACTTGCCATGACTAAACACACGCAAACACATGTACGCACATCACCAACACCATATTTTCACTCCTCCTCACCGACCACAACTTACGGGAGGCCAACATATAATGCGGTGACCTCATAGATGAAGCACTATCAGAGTTAAAGAGCTAAATGGCGGAAGAGAGACGCAATGAAAAGCCTCTTCCCCGCATAATCCATGATAGGGCTCAGACATAAAGGGTGCAAAAATAATAATATAGACAAAATAACCTTCAAAGCACTAGAGGCAAGAGTGGTATATGAATAAGGACCTCAGCTGCCAGATGCATCTCCAGCCTCATGCAGCAGGAGCTCTGCAGTTCGGGAGTCTGATTAGGTTGCCCTTCACAGGCCTGAGGCCTCTGGGCGGACATGTCAGACTAAGACGCCCCATCCAGTATCTCTATATGCGAGACATGGAGGAATCTAGACAGATGGCGAGTTTTAAGTCATTGGGTCACTCCACACCTGCGGGGCTTTCCTGAGATTCCTGGGTTACATCCTACCTGGATCAGAAAAAAAATCTCAGAGATCCTGCTCGTCTAAGATTCCCATCAGCCCAGCTTTCGACCAGTTCTTCAGGTATTTCCCTTGCGGAATTCAATGTCATGACACAAGACGGCCGCGCCAGGGAATGGGAAACACACGGTATTAAAAAATCGCGACATTTGGCGAGACTGTATCTAAAAGCTAAAGGTCCGTCAGTTCCGTGGCAGAACTGCACAAACGCTCCGCTCTCTCTGCGATCACCAAGACCCACACTGTCTTCCACGGTGACCGTCGGCCGCAAAACAGAGGAGGAATCCTGCGTACCTCCGAGAATCTGCGCGCTGCCCCAGAGCTGAGGCGCATTTCTATCCTCTGACATAAGGCTGGAGAAAAGTTAAAGTGCTTGCAGGCCTCCAAAGAACCCAAATGTCTTTTTTATTTTAGATTGGACACATTTTTCACCACCATAAATGGCTCTGTTCAGGATCCAAATTACCCCACGGCCCCCACCCAGGCCCGTCCTCTCCATGGCTGTAAGGACTCAAATGTGTTGGCTTATGATATGCAGTACTTACAACAGTGAACTGGTCCAGGTCTGAGAGATAGGGCTTCGGTGGCGTCTCGTAAAGACTCCGCCCAGTTCAGTAGATTATCCGAAAAAACATAAAAGAACTAAAGCGACCTGCACAAGGATCTCTCATCATTACTAACAGATTACCCCAAGACTACCCCAACTACCTATACTGTGCAGAGAAGTCTTACTCGTTTAGGGGTTTCTGTGATCAGTACTATAGTACTGTCTACATCAAAACTGCTGTTATACGATACTTAGAATCCCTGTAAAATCCCCCATCAAAAACTACTCCCAATTTGACAGTGGGGCTTAATAAAACAGCACTTGTGAGCAAAATTCCCTTTTAGCTGGCATTTAAGCACAGCAACGGGAACAATGGGGAACTCAAGCAAGAGGAAGCGCAACATTCTGGAACTTCCTCAGCCCAGAACGACGACAGACACTGTGAAATCAGTGCCAGAACGCCGGAGCACGCTGCCCATCACTGTGCAAAATTCAGGTCAGTTTATAAACACAGTGTAGCCATGGATACTTCCCCATATAAAATTTCTCCAAAACTTCCCACAGGGTCAGAATCTGAGGCCGTCTTTGACTCGGAATGTTTCAGTAGAAGTCAGAAAATTTCACACAGCGAAAACTCATTGAAAAGGAGCCAGACGGTGTTGTGGTTTAAGAATAACTCTTGCACATAACAGTCTCAGAAGATGTTCCATTAAGAAAGATTCTTCAACATAAATATCTTCATTAAAGTTCTATCTGTGTAAGTATATTCCAGAAATCTTCCAGTACAGAATAATTGTTTCTTAGAATTCCAATAAATTATTGAAACCTTGGAATTACCTCGTTTTATATCTTTGTTACTTATAAATTCACAGTTTATTACTGGCAGGAGTTCATTAGCTGAAGGTAAGAAAAAAATGCATATGGTATGAAAACATTTTTCAGTCCTTGTTGACCAAAAATACCTTGAAGCTTACATAGGTTATGCAACATTTTTATACATTAAAATTATGATGCGACTTCCCATTACCCAACAAGCATGTGTCTAATTTCAGGTTGTCAATGTTGACACTGACAAGACTGATGAAGGGATTAGGGATAAAGACCTGGACTGACATCTTTCAATTAAGGTAGCCTAGCTTAAAAAATTTAAATCAATATTAGTCATCTAAAATAGACTACCATTAGTATGTCAATGCACAACAAAACAAAAACACACCAAGAATTCACCTCGAAGGCAGGAACCCTTTTAGAGCCTTCCCGAAAGGACGCTTCTCCAACACCTCAACTACCATACTTCTGGCACGGTACTTTTGTACTTCCCCTTTTCCACTGACTTCTGATGCAGCCCTCATGCAGACGGGCTTGATGGGCCGAATGGCCTCCTCTCGTCTGTGAATTTCTTATGTTCTTAAAAGCGCCAGAGGTAACCTTTAAACTGATTTTTTAAACATATACTAGATCATTTTGAAAAGGAAAAAATAATTAAAATCCCAAAGTTAACAAAGGTTCTTTCTATGACAGAGTAAAAATGTTTTCGCGAAAAACTCCCTGCGCTATAATGTCCGTATACACAATTGCAAGTAAGAAAAAGCCTGATCTTAATCTAGCTCACTAGTGATGTGAGAACTGCATGTGAATAATGCAATGTTGGTATTAATATCACACATTGCCCAGCCCTATAATATACTACATCCAATTTTTCGAATTCAGTACAAAGTACGGTTGCTGGTGTGGTGTAAAAGTGCCAGAAGACCTTATAATCAGCCTGATTGCACTTTGTGTAGACTTTTCCCATCCCAGGCGATACCTTTTTCTTCCCACTCAGACTAACAACACTCCAGGTTTTTTGATGCATTCCACAGTGTTGTTTGCGGTGAAGGAGGAGATGCTTCACAGAATAGTGACGAGTCAACCATAAATGCTACATCTCACCTCGTCTAGCGTGAGCTAACCTGCAGGACTAGAAGTGTTATTTTTTTTAATCCAAGAAGAAATGGGAACCATATCTACACCAGTTCATTTCAATAGGAATACTTCCTCCATGTTGTGTGAGATTTCTCTGCGTAATCCAAGGGTGTGGTTGTTTAGAAGGCCTGCAATGAACTGGCATCCTGGACAGGTGATATATCTGCCATGTGCCCTGGGCCATCTGGGACAAGATCTAGGGCTTGCATCCCTATACTGGATGGATGGATGTACGGATGAATCCACCATCCTCTCCTTTATGCAAGCTCTCTCAGAAGAGATATGTCCTGCCAGGTTCACCAATAGAATGTGTAATTATGATTAATGGGCGATGATCAAACAATTTATTCTGACTTTTGGAAATTTATTGCTTTGCACAAGCATCAGATACAATCAAAGTAGCATTTTAATTGATAATTCATGTGATTCAAACATGTGCCAGAAATACCACTACGGAATGCACGAGCCAAAACAAACCACGTTAACATGACTCTGTGACGAAAAACACCCACGAACACCACAGCAAACACCATAACCATAGCCCAACATGGTGATACCCATCACTTGTCATCAAGGCGAAATGAAAGAGGCGGGGAAATACCCTCAAGAACCAAGTACTCCGTGTGGTTTAATACATGGCAGAACCAAACAACCTAATAGCAGCACTGTGACACCACAATAAGTTCCAAGGCTAATCTACGGATTTTTATCCACATGTTCCTGAGTGATTAACAAACCACAAATTACATTAAAATGAAAAATGCCATTTTATCTTCTGGATCCAAACCACAGGGAAACAAGTAAACCAGCTATAGACTAGATAAAAAAAAAAAAAAAAAAAAAAAAGTTAATTTGCAAAGAAAATAGAATTCAATGTGACTTAGAGAACATATATAAATTTAAGTAGGATCTGCACCTATTTTTCAGCTTATATTACATCTAATCGTTTATGCTTTCCCTGAGTGCATAGGTAGAAATGGCATTTTAAGAAACGCATTCATTCAGTCTTGTCAGGGAACTGGACATTTCTGGTTTCATTCGTGACAGGACCTGCCTCAATCTATACTGTACAACAGTCGGAAGCCAAATCGATTACGATTATGTACTGAACCAGCAGAGTCGCTCATATCCCTACAAAATACTATAAATCGCGTTGATTTGGACGGATCACTTTGACGAAATGTCTCTTCCCTTCCGCTAGTTAACACGTTCATCCAGACCTAATTATTTCCCTTAATTATACCAAAATGAAGCCAAACAGTACAAGCAGTGTTACATAAGCGTTCCCTCCCATATGTATCACGTTCCATTCATCACCATTCAATTTGTTACACATATTAATTATATTGCTCCCATAGGAAATAATTGCACAGCATGAGTTAGTGGAATTTTCGGTTTTCTGCGTTAAAGATACGAAGCTGGATAGTGACCTCAAACCATATAACCAAGCCTACCTAATTTCACATTTCCTGTCAAATACACACCAAATGCATAGCAACGACTAATAGACCGAGAGCTTCTGGATCGACAGGCTGGCTTTCTTTTAAAATGATTGCGTGTATTGCTGCAAATCCTTTTAAAACGGAGTGAAATTTTCGAGGCACACGCTGCATTTGCTGGGTAATTTAGTTGCATCGCAGAGCTCAGGATAGAGAATAAAAAGTCCCATCTACTTGAAAGCCATTCAAATCAAAGAATCACACCCAGCATACCTGATGCCGCCTGGGGTAGTTTGTCTAGGTAAGCCGAGTCAAGGTAAATACCGACCTAGGCAGTGTCTAACCGGAGAATAAAGTCATGCACACTCCACTGTCACAGTGCAATCAGCTTCCTGTTTAAACGACCCAGAAATGAGCTGGATTCTGCTCGTGATCAAGCCGATACCGGCAAAAGTATAATCGGTAATCAGTCGGTAGGTCTTATTCTAAGTATTTATCTGAGAACTGTATAGTTCTCCTCGATTTTCCCAAAAAACTGAGCTCTTCGCTTTCGTCAGGGCTAGCATCTTTCCCAATGATACACCTAACTTAATGTTCACCTAGCATCTCCAAGCCTGCAGAACAAGCGTACCTCTGTCAGGCTGAGATCTAAGAAACCCTTACCTGCTCTTTAAAATAAAGTGAAAAATATGTTAAGATCCAAGCGCGTTTTAAAACGATAGACTCGTCCTGCCGCAGGCTTCCACCCGTCCGCCTCCGCCTCTCTGCCTTGGCCGCTGGGACTCGCCTGTGCTCGCACTCCAGATCCAGGCTCCGGAGTCCCGGAAGCCACGCCCCCACTCCCCTGGCGCCCCAGCCTCGTTTAAAGCTCCGGCGCTACAACCTGCACAGCGCTGCAACAAGCGCATCGGGCAGCCAATCCGCGTATCGGCTCGGCATCCTAAATCCCGCCCCCGATGAGCGATAGGCGGGGCAGAGACGGGTGAGGTGCCCGTCATGAAGACACCGAAATGTCTCTTTCCTCCGGTCTTTGTGGGAGCTTAGTGGACATCTGGATTTTGTGTCCCAGATATACAAAGTATGCGCCCTATAAACCGCTTCTACCTGGTCTTTTGTAACGTTGTGGTGCACATGTGGTGGTTGTCACTACAGAGAGTATATAATTGTAGTTATATTTACGCGAGTTGTATAATTATTATTGTTCAATTAAGGATAGTCAGGGAGTTGCACTTTACATTTTAAGACGGGAAGTGTATTTAAATGTTAAGGCGATTTTTACACAAACGTGTATTCAAGTATTCTTCATAAATTATGCGAAGCAAGACATGTTATTTACCACCAATTTGAAGAATACATGCTATGAAAAATAGAATAAGCATTATTGAAATGTGGGTTTTTATTAAATTTGATTTATACGTTAGGATGTAGCAGTCAAACTAGTTTCAAGAGTGGTTTATCAGCCGGTGTGGCGTTTAATTGACACTGGGTGGCGCTATATCCCCGGATGCAGGTTTTCCGGAATTGTTGCAGACTTCACAGTGACGTTTTACATAAGGAAGGATAGATTAAATACTCCTAATCTCTTTGCACAACTAAATAAGTGTACAGAAGAATAAAGGCAGTTAACAAAAAGTTAAATACATCTACTTAAAAGTGAACATTTTGAAAAATCTCAGGCCAGTTTTCCATAGCAAATTATTATTTACAAAAACAATATTCCAAATTAGTGGTTGATACTGCCTATCTGTCAATGCAAGGTGTCGGCATAATGTTGAAAACAGATCAGTTTAGACCCCGAGACACTTTCATATGATACAGCGTAAATAGTGTTAAAACAAATGAAGAACTGGGTTGCTTCTACAGGGTAAAATGAGCTGTCATCACAAAATCATTGCATTATTTTTCTTTTTTAAAATATGCTATTATTTAAGTAATGATATTTGCTATCAAACAAAGTGAGGTCTGTTTAAACCCTTTTGATTGTTGTCTCCAGCAGACATAAGATACACACAATGGTGGAGGACTGAATCTGTAAATACTACACTCACAGGCAAATACATTCAAAATGCATACAAAACACACACATATGTTGTCAGTACATGATTTAAAATTTGAAAATCATTTGCATGTGCGTCTGTGTTATAGTTACCCAGCTAAAATATCTTCACGTCTCGTACTGAAAACTGTATATCCCATACTTTACCTAATGTTTTTTTTCCAAAATTTTTTGTTAGCCAATGTTATATTTTAACGGGTCTTTTTTTGTTCCTAATCTTACTGAGAAGTGAAGGCGGTCACAACTGATATTACATCATACTGTCAGGACATGTCATATAGTTCTGCTATTAGAATATTTCACTTACCCTTCCTCGACGTGGATTTCTTCTCAGGTGCCTTTTCAGGGAACTTTTTTGGAGCATCAAATGCCTTCAGCATTTGTGCCACTTTCAAGGAGACCCCTTGCTCCATGCTCCCCTCAGCCTTTGAAGGTCTCACCCCATCTCGGCGCTTCGTCTTTTCCCGCACGTGGGTTGTATCCTCTAGGAGGTCGAACGCGGTTTTAGACTTGGGAACATTTTGGAGCAAGGCTTGGGCATCTTTTTCAGAGAGAGACCAATCAGGCTGCAGGGCACTTTTGTCAGTTTTTACATCCTGTAGACAAATGCTTTTATCCTGTTTGCTGTCAAACTGCACATTGTCCCTTGAAAGGCGTTTTACGAGATCTGATGAGGTTTTTGTTTCAGCACAAGCTTGTTTTTCAGCAGAATCTGTTGTTTCCATGACTCTGTCATCTAAAGGTTCTGTACATGGAGTTTCGGGGACATATATGTTGGATGACAGCCTTTCATTTTTAGGAGACAATTCATCTGTAAGCAGGGAGGAAGCATCAACAGCAATAAGCCTTTGGGTCCCATCTATAGATAATGCTGATGACATTTCATTTTCTTTTCGACGATTAGTCGGAATAGACCTGGATGACTCTTCTACGGATTTGGATATAATCACAGCTTGCTCATTATTTGTGATATTCCCAAAGGTTGAGAGATTCGTACTGGACAGATACGCAAATCCCTCTGGGTATGTTGACAGCACATCTGAGTTTGGCAGTTCTGACTTTTGCAATTCTGTCTCAGGGGACCTTTGAGTGTATGATAGGGTGACTTGAGCGGATGAAGCTAGACTGCATGCTGGAAAGGCTCCGAGTAACTCAGGAGTATCCTTCGAGGAAGCCACTTGTGTTTCTACAATACCACTGCCACTGAAATCAGACCTGTTCCAGCCAAAACTACTTCCTCTTGCTTCCTCTTTGTCAAGTTTAGACATTTGTGTCTCGCCTGTAGATGTCCTTTCCTGCAGCCAACATCCTGCATCTTGTTTTTCCCTTTCTTCTGTATTTTGGTGGATTGCTGAAGTGTCAAAAGTGTGTCCACGTTGCAATGCCAAAAGATCAGTTTCTTCTTTTTTCTGGGACTCATCTGAAGGAGTCGTTGAAAGTTTTGGATGTGTAACTTCCTCTTCCTGTTTCTTAGAGTCAACGATTGAACCTGTTTCGATTGAAGCAGAACCCACAGTATTACTGGGGGCATTTTTATCAGAATGAAAAGCTGCAGTGAGCTCAGCCAGGTCGTCGTCATTTTTACTTGGGATGTTGGATGATTCACAGCTCAAGATAAAGTCCAATGGGCAGTTGCCAAACACTGCAGAAGTTCTAACTTCAGGAGTCGTCCATTCAGACTGGCTTGGCCCACTCCATATAGAAACAGGATCTTCATTTTTGGTTTCTTCATCCTTACGAAGTTGACAGGTCTCCCCTATCCCTTCAAAAGAATCCATTTGATGTGTGGTGTTTTCTGTTCCACGATTCTTCTCTGATGAACCTCCAATATGCAAAACTTCAGAGATGGACATCACTTCCGCAATATGATCCCCAGGACTGGAGTGTGACTGGTTAGATAGGTTATCAGAATTTTCTCTGAGAAATTCATAAGATAAATCCTTCCTTGTATTCACCCCAAACTGGGCATGCTCTACATCCTGTTGTGGAAGATCTTGTGGGTTAGTCATTGAGGAAAATTCATTTACAGGAATAAAGCGCTCAATATCTCGGCTTTCCAGGTAGACAGGCCCAAAATCATTAGGGGTTTCTTGGAATTTTTGGGGTCCAGTCTTTGCTGTGGTTGACTGGGTTTCTACAGTGTGTGGCTCTTTTGTCCCTTTGGAATCTTCTCCCTCTCTTAAATGTGCCATAACAATACCCACATTTTCCAGTAAATTGACAGAACTTGGAGACACCTCCTCAATGATTTCGAGGGGCTCACAAAAAGACACTTCCTGGTCTCCCTCCACATGAGAGGAATCAATCTTGATGTCATCATTTGTTAATTTACCCATATATTTCGTTTCCACTGTTTTGGAGTCAGCAGTCTTCTTACCTTGTTCTTTCTCAAGCAGCACAAAATCTCTCATGGTTCGCTCCACCAGCAATTCACTCACAACCTCAGAAGGGTTCACAAGTGGAACGGAAGTGCCGTCAGAGATGACCTCGGAGTCAGAATGAAGGGCCTCTTCCTCGACATACAGTTCAAAGCAACCCCTGCTTCCAACTTGTTGGTCTGTCCCACTCTGCACCCTGTCCTCTCCATTGCCTAACGCAGCTTCTTCCTGGCTCATGGTCTTGGACGACTGAGGATCAGCTGTGGAGGACTTGCTGCTCTGTGCTCTCTTCCCAGGGCTCTTCCCGGCATCTGGCTGCAGTGGAGGTGGCATAGCAGCCGAACCACCGTTGTCTCCTCCCACTTCACCCTTTCCCCCCTCGTCTGGGCGGCTGTTCACATCGTTCTCCAGAGCAGGTGCCGCTGGCTCTATGCCTGGGCTCTCATCCAAGTCAGCTTTCCGCAGCTCCTCCCCGACTCCGCCGGCCCCCAGCTCCGGGTCCCCGCTGTCACCCCCCTGCCCTGGACTTCCAAGGTCTCTGCCTAGTTTCTCTGCACTCCTATCCATGTGCTCAGCCTCCGTAGGTCTGTCCAGCCCCTGTCCCATTCTTGTCTGCAGAGAGAGAGAGAGAGAGAGACATTGCGTCAGCCCTCATGCTGAAGCGGCCGACTCCCCATGATGCCATGGGTTTGGCATGCTGGCCCCAGTCTGCTTATCGGAGACAGGACCCAGTGCCTCAGAGTGTTATCCCACACCCACTCCCTTCCTGCCCCTGGAATGGTTCTTTTTGTTCATATCTGCATGGACCAACTGAGTGCAAAAAACACTAAATGCAGACTGAGAACCTAACAACAATCCTCCTTCACAATAAGTAAGTCTATGCTTTACGCTCTTATTCAAAGCAATTTAATTCTTTCATGATATTTCACTGCAGCATCTCAAATATCTTGCTTAAGAGAACGACAGTGGAGCCCTGCGTGGGATATGAGCCAACAGGTAAAGTGTCAGTTTCCTTAGACGCTACGCCACTTGCTGCTCAAATTAAGAGCAAACATTGAGAACCATTGATATTCGTGTTCTAGCACAATGTGAGCTTTACTCCCAACTCACTGACCGTTCAGAAACTCTGACTCACCCAAGGTCAACAGAGAAGCTCATTCCACAGAAGTTCTCTTCACCGCTGTGGATGCTCATTGGATGAGCTGGACCATGTCTGCCACCCAGGCTCATCTGACCAATGGTGGATTATTTGTTTCTCAAATTATACTAGTAAAATGTGCAAGTAGGTATTTGCATTGCAAAATCGTTGGGTTTTGCATCAAATTATTTTTATTTATAACGCAATACAGCACATTTGAGCTACTTTTGCGAATTGTGAAAAAATATTTGGTGTGAATTCTCTGTCCCTTGTCAGCTTTTATCTTTTGTATTACACTCAGCATTATTCAGCAATAAGGGACCTGACACGATCTCTGTGTGGCAATTAGAAATTCTGGGCCCCCTGACAAAATGTCACCTCGGGCCTCATCCATCACCTCCCTTGTACAACCTCACCCATCCAGGAATCTGCCAATGTGTCCGTGCCCCTACTGTGCCCCTCATGGCAATCATTTGTAAACAGCTGTGTCTGCAGGATGGCCAATCCCCAAAGCTTTAGCTATCCACCCTATCTGCAGGACGGGAAGTTGGTTCTAACGTGTGTGTGATCAGAGCAGGCTTCCCGTAATTGTACCAGCAGCAGGCTCTCGCAGCCGTGTCCTGTGTGTCCGCTGGGCGGTTCTCGAAGACTAGTGGCAGAAGGGAGAAAAATCACAGCGCCACAAAAATGGGGGGTAGATCGGCCTGTTTTTCATCAAATCACGCCTTTTTATCGCTCAGTCTATCATGCAACAGTGCTGAATATTATCCAGTGACGTGCCTTTCCATACAGGGGATTATTACCACCACATATTATCCAGATGGGCTCATTACAGTTAGCACAACATGTCTGTAGCGCTTTATGCTGCTCAGACTAAACTCAATCTGCAACCGCAACAAATACAGTTACGTACAAGTAAAGATATCATGTGTATGTTTATATAAACATGTAAGGTTTTAAATTTAAAATATCAATGATACAAATGTAAAAATCTGCACTGCTATCATTTTAGGCGCAAGTAAAGATGTTCTTCTAGCAAAGGTGAGTAATGTAGCTGAAGTACAAATTCGGAAATTAAATACTGTTTGTGTAATACCGAAAAAACCAAGCCTACAGACATTTTCTTCTGACATCGTGGCTTTAAGTAAAATTTATTTGTGGTGATAATCTGAACAAATTAGCCTGTAGAGGAATGGCAGATGCTAAAGCCTGTAAAATGAAAACAAACGAAATAACTTCACATCGGTCTTTTAACCGTTTCTGAGTCCCATCCGAAGAACTCAGTTTTCACCTGTGTTTTAAAAGCCACATTCCGCAAAATAGCTGGATGTTGTACATGCAAACATGCAAAAATAGAAAAATCAAGTTTAAATCGCCAGATGCATAACTCTGTAAGATTGCAATACTAACAGCCAGGCGATGTTATAGGGCCCGCAACCCACGAAGCCACAAGGGCCTCATTGTGCATAGCTCTGTGACCGTCTCACTTAAGGCGAATCACTTGACGTCCTTGTGCTCCTCTTTACCGCAAGAAGTTAAACATGGGGGGAGTAGGAGGATAGGAGAATGGTCCGAATGTCTGTGGACTTAATTCCGATTCCCGATTACTTTTTTCCGCGATCTACATGGAGCCTCCGTGGGATCAAACCTGAGGAGGCGTGGCCGTGGTACGGATGGTTAGCAGATAAAGGGACTCACCGGTTAGGTTGGATGCTGCAGGGTGCTCCGTGCACTTCCAGGAAGAATTATAGAGTCTCCTTTGTCTTTGCGAAGTTAGGCGTCCTGCTCTTACCGCCCCGGCAATGTGAGTCTCATCTGCCTCTGCAATAGGCATTCAGGGTGATGTCAGACGCTCATTTGCTTAATGCAATAAGTTTCTCTCTGCGTCATACGTTTATCAATTAAAACGTCCCCTCGTCATTCTTGTGTACCCGTTTAAATACTTGGAAATCATGTTCGCTCAGATATTCCTCCTGGACGATACATATATGCCACATTTAAATGACACCACCACAACGATATTTTAACAATGAAGAGATATTTCGCAATTGAATTATTGCTAATTAAAGTTTGGTGTATAAATAAACCCAGTCTGTGCTATGTGCATTAATGGCGTCTCCTTGTGTGAGAGGAGCAAAGTAGACAAATCCACAGAACTTCAAGGAAATCGTAAGAAAGTAAATTTGTTAACCTGCAGTGATGGACATGCCATTGTAAATGTTTATACTTGCCTTGGTGGTAAAATCATTTAAATAGGTGACTTTATTTAAAGGTGTAATTGTTTCAGACAATTGACAATTAAGGTTTGCGAAGTTTGTGACTAGTGAGATGAGATTATTTCTCAGTTCTGTTCCAGTCTTGTCAATCTTATTTTATGATTCTTTATGGATGTTATCAAAATGGTGATTTGCATCTCTCCTTCTCCTTAAGTATGATGTTTAGTGCATGAAAATAACCTCTTCTTTAACATTTAAAAAATAATCTTTGACTTCAGTGATGGCTTTCCTGCTGAGACAGTCTGCAGCTTCATGTTCTTGGGCTGCAAGGCCAATCTACCCTATAGGCAACATAGGCGATCGCCTAGGGAGCGTTTTGATTAGGAAGTGCAAAAAAGTGGTGGACCCGTAAAGAACATGTATTACGGTTATTTGCACTACTTTTAACTTTTCGTCTTGTGAAACAGATGCCAGCTTGGTAGCGATTAGCCGGATATCCAGTGCTACTGGAATGTTTTGAAGAGGCTGATACTCCTGAGACGGCTAAAGAGCTTTGGGTCGAAAACCAAAACCCTGGTGAACTTCTGCCGCTACACCAGTGAGAGCATCCAGAATGAATCCATCAACGTGATTGGGCAACCTAGCTGCACAGGACCTCGGCTCCCTGCAGAGGACCGTCCAGACGGCTTCAAAGATCATCGGCACAGATCTTCCACAGCTTCGGTCCATCCCACTGTCTGCCGCCAGACGTGGGCAGCAGCATTAGGGACGCCAGAGGCTCAGTTCATACCCTCTGCTCAATCCTGCACTCTGTGAATTGCTACTGGCCATCTCTACCTGCACAGCCCTCTCGGGTTGCTAAACAACCAGTGACCTGTAACTGTCCGTCCCACAACCGGTACAATGCGCAGCTCTGTCAATGTACTTCCACCACACTGTGTTGATCTGCACATCATCCCCCATATTACACTACTTATCAAAGCATCTTTTTATTCTTGTACTGTCCAGTATAGCACGGCTGTTTGCCTTAACCCCCATGTAATCAGTCTCCACCCCACCCCCCTTCCGTGGCACAAGATTTTCACTGTGTTCCCCCAATACATGTGACAAAACTTGGGAAACACGACAAACTGTTTAGAGAAGGCATCCACGAAAAGAGCTTTTCTGTAGGTCACCGTAGTTGTTTTCCCTGGAAATAAAGCAGCAGCCTAATACGCCATGCCAGCACTACTGGGCCGTGATGGCGGTCGTGCTTTCATGTGAGCTTACAGCCAGAAATACCAACCGCAGGTCCTTCTTACCCGCAGGGTGTGGCTTCTTCACTTACCCACTGCTCACTTATTAGGATAGTAAATCATCCTATGTGGTGTTTCAGGTGCAGGTTACGTGTTGATTATAACACGTCTTTCCCTAAAACCCCCAGAATTTGGGCGACTCCCATTTATGCAGTATGAATGCACAATGAGACCATGGACCTAATGGCAGCAAATCTGTATATGGGTGTGATAAATGCAAGGAATACAATTAGTCATTAATAATTCCAGTCCATTTATGATGCTATTTAAACATCAAGGTTTACTTTTGCACTGTTAGATAGAATTTCAGTCCTTTGTCTTGGGCAAAGGAGGTTAAAATGTCACCATAAACAGGCTCTGGTTGATGTGGCATACATGTATCAGAAGTAGCCTTGATCATAACCTGATGGTGTGTGGTAGCTTCACACAGTAGGGGGCAGTGTTGGCACACCAGGAACCTCTTTGGGCCTATTGTGGTTTCTTTCAGCGTAAGCGGACCAAGGCTTGAGACTGGAGACCTTGCAAAGCCTGGAGGAGATGACCCTTACAGAAGTTTATACTCGGGAAGCACGAGATCAGTTGTTTTTGCTTGTAAATGGAGATGCAAGCTCGTCGAGATGGCGGTGATAAGTCACTAGTCTGTCCCCTATATATACAGCCTCATACAGCTGCCCCCCTGGTCCCCGACAGTGTCACAGGCATCAAAGTCGGACAGAGTGAACATTGCTGCAGAGTGATAGGGTGGAAACCCTACGTGATTCAATCAAAAAAATCACATTCTAGTCACAGGTGATACAGGCCAATTAGACTCATCCTGATGCTTCATTAAAAGACACACAGATACACCAAACTCAGGCTAAATATCCTTTAGGGGTGCTGAATGTTTCCTCCAGCAAATATGCCTGGAAGCCCACTGAGAGAAGGCTTGGCAGGCTATGGCCTGCTGCTGCTAGTACACCAGCAAAAACAGCTGGCAGAAGCACATCTACGCAATTGCTTGGCAGAATGGGGGAACTGGTTTATGGGAAAGGGAAGAGAGAGGGGCCGGGGAGGGCCGGCTCGCTCCCCAAATGTGATGTAAGGCTTTAACAATGGCTAATCAGAACCTGCCAAGCCATGAGAGAGGTAACACACGCACTCACCGGATAGAGAGTGAGACCCTGTTCTCTCGCCTCTCAGTCTCCACAGCAACACCAAAACAGGATACTTAAACAATACAACAAAAGGCATTTTGGGTTGGCCAGATTTTTTTTTTTAATGGACTGTCAATGCAGACCAGCGGCTGTGCCCAGAGCTCCTGTGTGCTCTGTGCGACCACGGATTTCGTTGGGTACAATCCACGCTTAACACCCCCCCCATTCGGAAACTGACCAGATTCAGTCTAAGGTACTGCCTTGGCAAAGCTCAGCCAGCATGCCGTAACTCCGAATGGTAGCCCACCCGGAACCCTGATCCAGTTACACTTTATAGGGTTGTTGTTGCACAGCCCGCCAAAAACATGATGAACATGACCGTGGTGTCCAAATTTTCCCCTGTTTTTCCTTTCTTCCCTTCCCTCGAGGTCTGAAAACCGGACACCCACAATTTCCCCGCTGCGCTCCACTCACTTCTGTCAAGTAGAACAATAACACCACCCTGATACGGATCACAGATGAACAAAGCGCACTTCTGACCTTGGAGGAAGTGTCTACCGCCTTTTCCATCTATTTTTATTATCCTTTCCCCCGAAGGGATGATTTATAATGGAAACATTCACAGGTATAAAAAGCATAAAAAGCAGTTAATTCCTCTACCAGCCCAAAACACTGTTTATAGTCCCTAAAGTTAAACAGTTTTCGGTGTGTAAATTTAAGAAAGAAGGGAGCATTGTGGGAAATGTCGAAGTGCGTTGTGAAGAATTACTACACTCCATTTTACAAGCACAGCTTAAATCATTTGTTTTAATTGGCCTTGGTGAGTGGAGCAAGTTAAATTTGCAAACAGCCTCAACATTTCAATTACACCACTGCTTGTAGAAGTTTTTCATTACACTGCTGTCAGTTACATTGTGTTCAGTTGCTGGGCCTCTTTTATTGGTTAATTGTGGGCGTGCAAGTTGTAGGGAGGAATCTTTCGTGAGCCAATCATATCAACCTGGCAGTATATACAGTACATATTTAAAGACAGCAAGAGTGAGACATAAGGGAGAATATTACTCATTTACAGGCTAGTTGTAAAGCAGGCAGAGTGCATAAGCAGGCACTGACATCACATCATTTGGAAAGGGTTGTAGATCTGAATCTGACCCCAGCTGAGTGAGTATTTATGTGTATGGAGTTGACATGTATTCATGTTTTCCCTCCGGATATTCTAGGACCTTCCCACATTGCAAAGATTAGCGAGTCATACTTGACGTTAACGTGCCATCCAGTGTCTATACTTCACTGAGGCTTCCTGGGACAGGTCCACCATTATTTCTTTGCTAAGTGGGTAAATAATTATTGAATATGGATAACATATTAAACACTTTCATGTCAAAATAACCCAGTAACTAACTGTCAAAGTGTGAATTTAGTTCATATTTTTCCTGAGGTATAGCAGTATTTTTTACTTAGATGCTTATTTTCTATTATGGCTTTACCCAGAGAGATACAGGTCTGTGGTGGTTATTTGAATTACGCAGCGTAATTCAGGGATACAACAGCAGAGCTAAAAATGCAGCTTTTTGGTCACAAACGTAGTTCTTAATGGCGTTTTATTAACGCTAAATAATAGCTGTGTGCATGCTGTCATAAATAAAGATAGCCAATCAGAATAGTTAAGTGAGCAATAAAATGAAAATCTTTTATTTCCATCATAAACACATACAGTACGTTGTTTTAACAAATGTAAAAAAAAAGTGCAGTATGCATTTAAACTACAGCAACTTTACAGTACAAAACAAGATACTGCACATACTTAAATATATTTCTTTAAAAAACTAAAACAACGACACGTCCTGACAGAAGACTTGGTGGTGGCTTATGGTCTTCTCTTTTTTTAAAGTGATCTTTGATAATCAGCAGAGAGTCGTGCAGTGACAGGGAAGCTTAAGGGTCTCGGATGGGTTTGTGCTGATGACGCTGAAAAGAAAACCCTCTGTTTCCTAAAGGTGCCGGTGTCACCGAGTTTGTTCGCTAAGTGGGGATCCTACTCTACGCCTCTTCATTGACTTTCATCACCGATGCCACTTCAGGTCATCCGTCCTAGAGAACTTTGGAATGGAAACCTTTGGAAATAAAAATCTGGCACAGTGAGCATAATGGAAGAGGGGGAAAGGGGGGTAAACAAGTTGCACATTTTCCTTCCGTCTCCGAAGAATTTAAGGATTTGGGCCAGGATGCTATTCGGCCGGCTTACCCTGCTCCGGCCTCCTCGCGCACAACACGACTGGGGGGGGGGGGGGGTAGGGGGTCCCGATTGCACGGGCGCCCCCGTGGTGGCTTCACAGCTTAAGGCACTTACATATGAGGGGAATGCGTAGCGCAGCGATGCCGCGGGGGCTCCTCGGGAACGCTGTTTCTGGCTGCGGTGTCAGTGGCATGGGGGGAAATTACAGGGGCGTGGCTTGGGGAGGGGGTGTGGCTTGGGGAGGGGCATGGCATACAGCAGTGGGTTCAAGCTGACTTCAAGCTAGCTGGCATGTAAACACATACACCCACCTAGGAACACATAATTTAGCCGAACAGAGAACCCCATCGGGGCCGTTGGTACTGTGCTGCCAGTGGTGTAACTGTGTGGATGACAAACACCCAAATGTAGGTGTGAGAAGCAGAGAAGAAGCTCTGTGAGGAACACATCACACTTTACTGATAAAGTGACATACAGGTGTGTATCTACAGCATAACTATACCCACACAGGGACACACCATACTAAAAAACTGAGTATTCACAACAGATTTTCCTTCAAATCACATTAGACCTTGTTAATTCATCAATTAGGCATTTAATTTATTTAAATGGTGTGTGTAGCTGGTTACTGGATATTGCTTTCACCACCTACAGGGCCTAGCTGGGCTCAAGGGCAAAAAATAAAGCAAAAAAAAAAAAAAAAACACACCGGATCAAATCTCACATTAAATGCAGCTCACCAATCTGCTGGCTGTCGAACAGTTTTCACATCCAGTTCATGGGCCAGCCAGTTATCCTAGAATGTCACCAGCAATGTTGGGCATTTCAGGCCTAGAAGCTACAAACCCAGACCAAGATTTTGTTTCTTATTTCTCCATCCCAACCAGGTGAGTACTCTGTGATTGTGACTCTATATGCTCAACTGCTTGGTAGAAACAAAATCTTGCTCTGGGTTTGCAGCCTCTGCACCTGAAATGCCCAATATTGGTCACCAGCTTTTGATCCCTTGAAACTCCCATTATCAACAAAAAATGATAAAGTTTCCAGAACATTTGGTCAACAAGGATGAGACTGTACAGTATACCCTAAAATGCATAATTACATGTGAATTCTTCAGTATCTCTCAATTGTGCATCCTTAGGTGGTGAAGCCCAGTTCTATGTTTCCGTTTCAGCCTCACCCACACAGACAGGATGCAGTCTGATCATGTGATGTGATTCATCATTGTTATTTTTCAAATAAATTCACAGTAACCATGTAACATTGGTGTTACACGCAGACGCACACTCAGCTCACAAGTGTCTGATATACACGATTGACTGCATAGTATGTTAAAATAAAATAAATCAATGGTAGAATAGCATAAGTTTGCATACACAACTCCATAAACAACTTGCATATTATGTGCCAATTTTTTTTAAATAAATACAAAAGGAAATAAATAATTCAAAAGACATCGGTTGACGTACCCTCTGGAATGACAAAAGCACAGAGTGCCAGTACAGAGAGGAACAGTAGCAACATAACTGATTTATAAGCACCTGTGACATTAACAACCATGGACAGGAAACCCTTGTTAAATCCTCAAACAGAGCTTTAACAGCAGATGTAAACTTTTGCAAGGAAACATAGGTCGTCTTCTCAAAAACGGTATCAGACCTCATAGGCCAGAGTAGGCAGAATACCAGCTACTGCAGGAGACGGAGTCATGAACCTCCCTACCGCCGACAAAGGGACGGCCCAAGTACGGTCGGCACCTTCAGTTACTAGCGTGCCTTTGGATTGGAATGAAACACGGTTGGTGCACTTCATATCCAAACAGGGAACCGCTGGTCAACAGACAATAGCCGGAGGAGAGCATCTCGTGGCTGCCGCGTGGCATTCTGAAGCCTAGCTGGTCCATTTGACATCAATGTTGCCTCAGACGTTTGCAGAATCACGCAAGGCGCATTGGCAATATTTTTCCGTTCAAGAGCCCAGGTCCAAATCGCAACATGTTCACAGTCGGGCCTCATGCCCAGAAAACAAACAAACAAAACAAAAAAATGGAGAGGGGAGATTTTTCAGGCCCTTATGTACCCAAGCCTGAGTTCTATGATCACATTACAATCAAGTTCGCTGATATTACACCGTCGTACATGCCAACTTCAGTCCTCTTTAGAAAGAAAATGATAAACCCTACAAATGAACAGCCCATTGACGCTGTAAATCAAAGAGGTAGAAAGTTATCACTTCAAAGAAAATCAGACTGAGAAAAAAATAACTGGGGTGTATAGGAACATAGGTGGGCGTGGGGACCAAGCAATGCAAGACAGGCAACCACCACCCCCATCACATCACACGACGCAGAGCGATATGGAAATTACCCACATCTGCCTGTATGAAAAGCCACTGTCCACATGTCTATTTTTTCCACTGTTATTTTCTATCAAAATATAGAACAGATAATCTTCAAAGACATCCTCCAGAATGGCTTGTGAGCTCCTGACACAAGCAATTAAAACAAACAAACGATCAAACAAACAAAAAACGAGGTAACTCAAGAAGCAACATGTGGTTAAATGAGCTTCTATGGCTTGGTTGTGGAACCTGAAGATTCGCCTTGACTATTTGTTCTCTTTTAGTGGTATTTTATTCCGCTCCACTGTAGGCACAAAAAACACACCATCCCTAATGTTTTTAGCAGGTCTCCGTGTGATCTGACAGTGTGCACACTGGGAGCCTGCTGTCCGGCCCCCCCAGAATCAAGCAGCGCTGCTCTCTGTTACCTCGGAAACAATCCGTCAGCACCTAGGTTGACGTCACTAGACACACATTCAGAAACCTTAGTGGAGGAAGTTGCTTAAAGAAAATAAAATAATTCATACGTGAGCTACATGATTCATTTTGTTTTAAGGGCACAGAAATGATTAACACATATGTAAAACTAGCTTTAAATATTAGTTTTTATGGAGAGCGGTATGTGAGGGAGAGTGCACTCTTACTATAGCCGGCCAGTAGGGGGTGCTATAAGGTCACCTGTCTCCTAGAGCGCAGCGTCACAAGGACAGGGAGAGAGTTATTGCTTTCACCAGTCGATCATTTAACATTTGAACTTAGTGGCTTTGCCTCTCACAAATACTCTAATGTGTATATTCAGGGAAACTGGCCAAGAAACAGATGTAACAGTCCAGTAGCTAATTTAGTGCAACTGCTCCCCATTGCACATAACAGTCTAGTTGTTACAGATTTTGACCGGATAATCTACCGTGAGGGTTTTGTTTAATAAAGTTAAGTTTTGCAAATAAAACAAAGTGGCTCAAACCACTTAAAGGCTACTTTTAGGTAGAGAGTGTGGGGGAATGTAAAAGACTCAAGATATTACCATTTCTCACAAAAGCCTCCAGAAAGTTCTATGATTTTATTTTGTCTGTCTGATGGCATATCCCAGCTGTTCAGCGTCCCATATTGTACGTCAAAACACGCCACTGTGTCGGGCTGCCTACGTTTTACACGGCTCACACAAATATGTTTCATACCTCGAGCTGGATGGGGGGGGGGGGGGGATTCAGATCGCTGGGCAAAGCAACGAGGAACATTCAACAAGATACACAAGCAGATTTCGAAAGCTGCTGTCTGTTTGTCTGAGGGGAGCCGCTGTGCTCGTTTGACCTTCTTTAACCCCATTTTTTGCCTCCAGTTAACCAGTGAGCTCAAGCAAGCAGAATCTGAACCCAGAAATCATCAAGCGATATTTGGATTCTTCATAAATATGATGTGGCGTTATAATATTAATATACATATATTTTTATATATTTATATATATATATACTGTATATCTATGTACATATGTTACAGTCTGGGACCTAGAGGTGCCCATTACTATCACTTACACAAGCCTGCCTGACTGATTTCAGCTGGGGTCAAAGGTCAGATGACCCTCGTTCTGTCAGCTCCTTGGGCTCGTAGGTGGCAGACTCGAGAGCTCCACCTCCTTTTCCAGGATGGTCCGGTCCCGCTGCCAGTCCCAGCTGCCTCCGGGCTCTGGTGAGAGGAGTGGGGCACTGGTGTCAGAGGGGGAACAGGTGGAAGAGAGGTCCTCCTCTGAGAAGGTGAGGCCGCCCAGCTTAGCCAGGGAGCTGGAGCGCTTCAGGTGTGAGGGGACGGTGAGGCCGGCCAGCCGCATGCGCGCCTCGATCTCCTGTGTGCGCTGCTGCACCAGGCCCGGCTTGCCGCGGACACTTCGCAGGCTGTCGCTGCTGGAGCTGCGCGTCAGCGGCGAGGACGTGGGTGTCGACATGCCCTTAAGGGGCTCCCCCGAAGGCCCCGGAAGGGGTGAGGGCGCCCGTGCATCAGCCTCCGGCGAGAGGCCCAGGTCCACCTCCATGTCCTCCACGGCATCCTCTGAGGAAGTGTCCATCTGCTCTGGGACTGAGAGCGCCCCCCCGGGGTGCAGGCCATCCACCGGGAGGCCAGCAAGCTTCTCCAAACGCTCGGTACGCCGGCGAACTAGGCCGGTTTTCTGCAGCTGCAGCAGCGCCCCCTGGTGACTGGTCAGGTACCCAGGAGTGGCTGCCGACAATCCAACTTCCAGGCTGAGCTTTAGTGTGGCCAAACTCGTAATGGTGCCCCCTGGGGGCATGCCCCCATCCCACCCATCCTTGGCCGGCGGCTCACTTGTGTCCAAAGGAGAATCTAGTTCAAGCCGCGGGTCCTCGCAGGCCATGGGCGACGGCGGCGTGTGGGCGGGGCTGACACTAGGTTGTGGCGGCACAGGCGGGGGGGACACTATGGAGGCGGTGAACGAGTTGCACGCAGGGCTAAGGATGTGAGCGCGGTCCACAGCCAGGGTGCCCGCACACAGAGCGGGGTGAAGCAGCGTGGAGGCGTCGCTCGGCTGGCATGAGGGCTTCAGCTTGTTAGGGCTCCTGTCGCCAATAGCGTCCTAAAGACGGGAAAATGGTCCGGGTGAGGCGATAAAGTAAAGCGTCACGGACTGGAAAAGCGGCTGAGAAAGCCGCGCTCTAACGTTACCGTTACGCATTTGTAACATTTCACAGGAGGACATTTCTCCACTGTAAAAGTGGCCGGCACACGGCGGCACGCATCGGGCTGTGAATTTCGCGGCTGTTTACCGGCGCAGAGCACATTCGGTGCCAGGGGTGGAGCTCAGGGCGGGGTTAGCAAGCACAGCTGTCCACTCACATCAAAGCTATGCTTGGCGCCAAGGCTGTTGTTGTTGTTGCTGTTCTCGTTGAAGCGGTTCAGCTGGCCCACCAGGGAGGCTGAGCACAGCCGGGCCTCTTCCTCAGACATGGCCTCCTGCAAGCCACCCACTCCAGCCCTGGGCCGGGCCAGCGCCTCCATCTCTGCCTCCTCCTTCTGCGCTTCCTCCTCGTCCTCCTCCTCCACAGTGCTGAACTCTAGCCGCAGGCGGAGCTCCTCCAAGGGCTCGGGCCGGCCGTAAGTCTGCGCCGCGGTCCCCTCGCCAGGCAGGGCGAAATGGGCCAAGGGGCACTCGCGAGCCTCGAAACCACCGTCGTCCAGCAGCGCATCACGCTCCACATCCTCAATGGCAATGAAGACACGTTCTGCCTCCAGCAGGGGCGGCGCCCGCACAGGTGTGGATGGGTCGCTGTCCAGCGCCGAATCTGACAGCCTCCGGAAATAGTAGTTGTAATTGGGCGGGTCTGACGGGTCCACCTCCAGGCCGACTGTACGGCAGGGGGAGACTCCAGCACCCTCCCCGCCCCAGGCCTCATCGGCGGGTACAAAGCCCGGCTCGGGGGTGACGTCCTCTGGCTCGTCGGGCAGGCTGCATGGCGCCGAGGCTGGCTGTCCCTCGGTGAGCTCAGAATCTGGGTCGGGTCGCCACAGCTTGTTGTGTCGATGTTTGCTGTGGGAGAGTCCAAAATTACAGGGGTCACACAGTGGCTACCTGACAGGACACCCCCTCAAAAAGTAAAATGGATTGAATAATGCATTTAAACATATAAGTGCATGAAAAGCAAAAATGACTACTACGCCTAGTTAGTAAGCAGTCATTCCAAGAGATTACATACGCTGTAAAGAATTATTAGTGCTTTAATAATTCAAACTGCTTTACAGACAGTACAACCATTTCTTATTTAGCAGCTAACTTGGTTAGCAGCCATTTGCAAATACGATGGTAATAAAAAATTAATTTTCCAAACAATGTGTGCGACACAAAGCACAGTGAGACGGATCTTTCAAGCAGAACGTACAAAATGTTGATAAAAATGTCGACTTCATGAAGGGTAAGAGAAACTGAGTATGGAAGGCTGGAGTCGTGGCTACCGTGATTTTCACTTTGTGACCACTTCGCAACCTGGTTGTCAGCACGGAACACATTCACTAAATGAGGAGTGGATGTAATGGCTATACAATCTGCCAAGGGGACCTTGGAGCTCAGCTCAGCTAATTTACTAACAGAGGGGGAATTCCGGGATAAAATCGAGCAAAAACATCTGACCCAAGGTAAAAAAAAAAAATAAACAAATCAGAAAAAATATCTACAGTGAAACAAACAGTTTTGAAAAAAAACACACTTGGTCATATTGGGGACATCCCTGCTATGTGCCCCCCCTTGATGTTTAATGAAAGCTGCATTCTCAAAACCCCCAGCAGGACCCCAATCGGCTTCCAAAGTACCCTTAATAATCAGGCTCTCAAACACCATTCCACATGCAGGTTTTAATGCCAGCCCATTACTCTGACTGTTAATAATTAATCATATCTATTTATTTATGAGCTGTGAGGCTAAACGGAATTTCATCATTTAAAAGCATCATGAATGATCTTATTCATTGTGATAATTGAATAGTTTATGATATAATGAAGACCTGCAGGCACGTGGCCCTTGCTGATTCATGCACGGCCCCTTGCTGAATCACAGAGGCCCCCCACCTGGCATCCAGGATGCCCTCGTACTCAGCCAGCTGCCTCATGAAGCCGGCATTGGGCCGCGTGATGCCGCGCTTCTGCTTGACGAAGTTGTATGCCTTCTCCAGGGACCAGCCGTACTCCTTCATGGCGTAGGCGATCACCGTGGAGGCAGAGCGGCTCACGCCCATCTTACAGTGCACCAGGCACTTGGAGCGGTTTTTCCTGCCAAAGACACGTGATTGTGAGGAAGACCCGCCACCCCAAATCTGGCCTCATTGCAACTCCAAGACACATATGAATTCTGAGCTGGAGGCAAGTCAGCATCCAATCCTAGATCATTCGCACAGAGCTGCCCAGCTCTCTCATCCACTTCCTCCGTGACCTTGGCAGACGGCCCCTTACTTCGCTTTCACGATGAAGTTATAGGTCTCGTTCCAGTGGGCCAGCAGATCCGTGGTCTCGTCGTCATAGACGCGGATGTTGTAGTAGGCGAATGTGCCCGGGAAGAAGTTGTCGATTTCCCGAGTGACGTTCAGGATGTATCCCACCCTAAAACACACGCTGCTGGTTAGCACTGTGGGGGCCAGGCTTGAGGCTCCGAACCGTCACTGTCCATCGAGCTCTCTTGCCTTTCCCAGTCCATTTAAGGCCATAAGGTTCATCGGCAGTGATAACCGAAAGCTAGACACAGCTAGAACAGCTGATGTTCCATCAAAACTCAGTCAGCTATCCAAAGACCAAGTTTCCAGAAGGCAGTCAGCTGACCCTCCAGATCCTCAAAGCAGCACTTTGCTTTGAATGACTACCTGATCAGGAGCTCAGTGACCGGCAGAACATGGAGACCACACGCAGACATGCAGATGCTCACTTACCCTGAGTCCTGGAGCTCCTCAAGGTTGGAGGCGTTCCACTCGGATCCCTGACGCAGACAAACACAAGATGATCTGGACCGAAGGAATTCACGGGATCCCCCCCCCCAGTACACAGCACAACAGCTGACTCAGACTGTCATTTAAGGTCTAGCTTTCACTCAGAGCTTGCTATGACCATTCCTTCGCATCTGTGTCCTTTAGAAATCATAGTTCTGCTCAAACTACAAAATCCATCACAGTGCTGCACTAAAAAGTATCTCATCGTAATAAATTTGAGGTTAAAGTAACACATAATCATTTGTACATTTACCGAAGAGCAAGGAGGAGCTGTACTGCGGCAGTAAGATCAAACAGGCAGTGGGACCGAGACTAACTGAACATGGAATTATCTATATTTGGATGCTACTCAGATGGGTACAGAATATTTGTTCTCCTGATATTATGGGATTCAAGATTCTAACAGATGAAGGTAAGAAAACTGCAAGAAAGACAAAATGCAGACATTCACGCCTTGCTTATGGTTCACGTTAAACCAGCTCTGACACCTAATGACTCTACCTGCCACAGAAGGATATTTATCCAGAATTAAAGCTACTGTTATATTTTTCATGTACCCAAATAGTCACTACAGGGGTATAATATAATATATGATTCTCCTTAAAGAGGTCAGAATTGTTCATTTTATTTAGCTTTGCCTTTGTGCTGCTATGATCTTGATTAAATAATTATACCTACATGCCTTATATATTTGAATAAAGACATAATAAAGGTATATTATGCCCTGTTCCCGTGATGGCTGACGTTCTGACGGAGTGAGGGTGGAAACATGATCTTGGCAGTAATACTGAGATTTTGGAGGATGGAGCAAAATGTAGCATCTCAGAGGTTCCTAAGAGTCTCACCAGGTAGAGATGGTCGAAGATGAGTGTGGCCTTGTCCATCTGCCCAAGGATGAAGAGCATCTCATTGTCAATGAATTCTTTGTACTCTTTCAGGTTGCAGTTCATGTGCTGTTCCAGTTCATTCCGGATCTGTCAAGGCAATGAGCATATTTCTCAGCTTTTGAGAGAATGATTTGTGCAATAGAATTCTGAGCTCCCACTAGCCATCTTCCAAAAGGCAAGACATCTAACTATCAACAAAGCTGGAACATTTTGAGCTTGAACACGGCACTCGAGGATCCCCAGCAGAGCCATTTCAGGGACTTGTCATACCTGCACTAGGAAACCTGACAGTGTGACCTGACAGGATGACAGCAGGTCTGGGTCTGGCCACCACGTACCTCTTTGGAGGTGACATTCTCCAAGTCCTGGAACATCATGATGCTCCGGAGTTTGGCTTTGATAAGGCACTCGGTCCGTTCCCTTTCCGTTGGCCTGAGGAGCGCACACCGTGTGTGTTAGCTGGGGCATGTATCATGGGACTGACGGGGTAACCAAACATTCACAAAAGCACACAAAACAGACCGGAGTGCTGGAAAGGGCGTCAGAACAGACCGATGTACTTATCCTGTTTCATTTCCAAAATACTGCTTAAAATGCTAGTAAATGGAACAGTTTCCATTCCTGTGTTTGGGCAGTATTAGCAAATTGGCTAAATGAAACTGTAGGTTTTTGGATATCCCTTATTTTAAAACAATGTTTTCTCTGTCTCATGATGGACAATTAATCTATACGGACAATTTAGGGGTACAGCCTGGGTTTAATTTTCAGATTTTCTTTGGCTCTTTCAAGCAAATCAAGAATTTTAGCAGTCAAGTAAGTGACAGGTTACATGGTAAGTGACAGGTGCAGCAGGTACTCAGGTACTATAGCCATTATAGCCCAAAAACTTCTGCCCAAAAGGTTGCCCAGAGATTTTAGGCTCAGTGATTTAAACTGATTGAGAAAAAACACCAACTGAGCTTCTCAAGAATGTAATAAATGTCAGAGGGCATCCCAGAAGGGGTGAGGCGCAGTAGGGCTCGGGTGGGGGGACAAAGGCGGGCTCTCACTTGTCGACAAACATGGTGGGCGAGTCTGGCCGAGTGGTCTCCAGGTCCTGCATGGTGTTCCACTCGTTTATACAGCTCTGCTCGGACGAGATGCAGCTCTCGTAGTAGCTCATCCAGGTGAGTGCCATGCCGCCAGGGAAGTAGTTGTACCTTCGCGACACCTCACACGCCTTATGGAGGATCTGCAGCGCTGACCTGGAGCAGCGGTCACGCAGCAGGCTCAGCTTTGGACTCGTCCATAAACAAATCTCACAAAGAACTCGCATCAAAATTTCTCAGTTGCGTAAAAATGCCATGTGAGCTCCATAAAAAATGAAAGACATCGTCAGCATTTCATTTTTCACTATCTTGCACCTGCGTTGCTCGACCACTAGGTGGCGCTTGGGCTCAGCCCAAAATTCCAACTTGGTATCATGTGTAGATATTCCACAATCATCCCTTTGTGTCGTTTCCCCAAATAATTGAACCATGTTTGTTCACTGGGAATATGGGTTTTCAGATCACATTTTTAAAATCGAAACTGTCATATCAACTTCATCCCACACTTACCACATGGCCTGGACAGACACTGGCTTAAAGATGTGTGTGCGTCCTGCTGTGGTCACACTGAAACCCCTGCGGTTGAGACAGAAAGCACCGTCACTCATGGTCTGTCAGTTACATATAGTCTGTCAGTCACTCATGGTCTGTCAGTCACATGCACAACCTGGGCAAAAAGAGTAAAAGTAATGTCTCTGCCCTTGGACAACATCATGGAAAATGAACTTTCTGAAAAGCAATAATTGTGAATGCAAGTACTTCAAACCCTCTGTAGTGCAAGGAGGAAAATATTAGGACATATTAGCATAAACCTTAAAAATAGATTAACTGGCATTTTAACTCAATTTCATGGCACCACTTAATCTGAGCAGCTGAACTCGCAGAATAAAGCATATTATATCACACTCCATAGCCACCTCAAGAAATATTTCATGAATTTATTCAGTGACCATGCGACAGCGAGCATGAGGTTATTCGCAAATGCTTCTCCTTAATCCAATCAGCACCACTGTGATCTACAGCCTATCCTGGGAAGTGTATTATGTACAGCTGGGCACACCCGACACAAAATGCCAGCCCCATCACAGAGCATACACAAACGCACACAAACACAAACATACACACATATGTAATTATATCTTTGTGGGGACTCTCCATTCATTTATATGGGGAAAACTCTAAACACAACATGATGACCTTAACCCCCATCCAGCCCTAACCTTACCCATAGGTAACCAAACAAGATAAGAAACTTTTGGCAGTTGTAGTTTTTTCATTGCATTCACAGATCTTTGTGGGGACCTGAGAAATGGTACCCATAACATCAAAATAACAGGTTTTATGACATAGTGGGGGACATTTGGTCCTCACAATGTAATATAAACATAATCCACACACACTCACACACACACATGCAAAACACAAATGAATCACCACTCCACGACTTTGGAAAATGAAAAAAGGAAAATATGCAACAGGAAAATATTGGTATTGCAGATGCTCTTCAACTTACAAACTTTCAGACATGCAAACAAAGAGGACTGCAAGTCCAAATTTTGTTCATTCGCAACATCAAATTTTTCTCTGCGCACCAAATCCGGGTAGTACGACTTCTGCCCGATACTCCCACCGCGCAGCAGTGTAGCGTGCGTACTCCCAGCATCCCAGTTCTTTGTAATTGCGTATAACCTTAATACTGTATGATATTGAATAACGACTTACGAACATTTCACGTTACGAAGGGCCGTTCGGAACGTATCTCGTTCGTAAGTAGGGGAGCATCTGTACTCACACATCGGACAATATCAGATCGGAATGATGTCACTGCCACATTTATTTCTGAGCCACTGTACCGACAAATATTGCACATTTTCATATGTGTGGAGCTAAAACGGTCAGACTATTCACTGCAGATCTCACAGAAAACAAGCTGAGTATCAGAAGAAAGTATCTGTGGCAGATTAAATTCGGACTCACCCGTCCCCATCAAGATGGATTTTGGTGTCACTCCACAACGGAAGAACCATCCCGATGGAGCAGCACTTACTGGAAAATACAGCCAGGAAAAGTTGGCATAATTAATGACTGGATAATGTAACTTTACTGATTTCTGACGACAGCAGCCGCAGCGCTGGCCTGCTGCCTGGGTGGGGTACCTGTCCTTGTTGGTGAAGTCCATCCCCAGCAAGATGTTCTCCTCGGTATCCTGGCGACCGCTAGTGTAGACCACCACCATGTACCGCACTCGGTCAGACCAGGCACTCTCCAAACGTACAGCCTGAGGGAGCAGACAGGGCTGCACGCTCACACACAGTCCAGCCCGGGACCTGACCAGTATTTAACCTTTGACCTAAAACTCTTGATAACTTTCATGCTCATTGTCCATCGAAATGTGGAGGAAAAAAAACTTGAGATATGTAATTTTTAAGGAAAGGTATGTTTTTTAAGCACTGACTGTAAAACAGCAGACGTACGTCCCATTGACTGTACACCAGGTTTACACTCTCGTGGGTTCCATGGCACATTCTGCTGTGCTAATGACCATAATCAGCAAATTAAAACCTAGAGCGCCTGGTAAAGCCCTCAGGCCGGGAGAGGGGGGGTGGCGACCGGCATGTGACTACTGTACACGTGGGAAGGTCCGTACTCACAAGCTTAATACGGTCTTCAGAGCGAAGAATGTTGATCATCACCTGCAGGTGCTGAGGTAAGTCGCCTGGATGGAGAAAAAACAAGAAGCAAAACAAGCGGCTGTTACGGGTTTTCCTCCAAACTCCAGACATAACGTGTCCACCCCCCTCCACATGCTCATACTGATTCTATTACGTCTATTATGTCTTGTTTTGGGTTAGCGCATGGAAACACCAACTACTCAGACTAGCACTGCTTGGAATCCAGGGCCTGCATTTGAGCAGACAGACCACAGCCTCTACAGGCAAGCAAAAAAAAAAAAACAAAAAAAAAAACAGGCACGGGCAAGTTGGAGAATAGTATCAAGAAATAAACAAAGCGCCTATTACAGCAATTTCAACTGTGAAACGGCGAATATCTCCCAGACGGCTAGTTAACGCGACGAGTCGGCTGACGCGTTGGTGGCTATGAACGCATTCCAGAGCACGCTAGGCAATTAGGCGGGGGGGGGGGGGGGCTGTACTTTTCAGCCTGCGTCCGGTTCACTGTGGCTGCCTCCCAGATCTGTGTCTGCGGCGGTGTGATTTACAGCCGGGTCTGAGGTGTGCGTCCTCCTGTGGCCGTCGGACAGACTTCTGGCTGCCTGCCACGAGACGAGTCTCGCAGAAGCTACTGGGAGCCAAGGAGAGCCGAGTTTGGACGTACGCAGCAGGTTCCTGGGGCGTTCCGCGCGAGAGCGTGTCGAACAGATGTCCAATAGCGGCTTGACGCAGTTGACACCAGGTTAATGGCAAAAGTGTTAGCTAAGTGGCTAAGGGGAATGTGAATGGGAAAGCCGGCAAGGTCACTTGAGGTAAGGTCGCCGAACAGCAGAGGTCTGGAGCTACCAAAGGAACCACCGGCAATCATCCCACACTAAGAAAACTCACTTTTCTTCATTAACAACAAAGGAATTGTTCAAGTGACACTGCGGACACATTTACAGTCTGCCCAGGAGTCCTGCAGGAGCCAATGCGACAGGCTCCATATCCCAGGCAATGTCCTTAAGCACTTCCCTACCCACTGGCCTGGTTTTCTGGACTCATAAATTCTTCGGAGGCTCCTCAGTGAGGAGGAGGAATGAAATGCGCCAGATCAGGGAAAAGAAAAGCGGCGTGTCGACAGAATCGGCGATGACTGAAACAAAAGAAGGACCTCAGGGACGCTAAGACGGCTGGGGGCTACAAAAACATTTCAAAATGTCTTGTACTTGCACTGAACCGCCCTCCTTCATGTATTACCTTGGCAGCATCGCACTGTGCACCCATTTCCTGCCAGACCTCGGGAAGCGCGTGCGTCCACACTCTGAGATTCAGAGACTGCGGCCACTGCTGTAGTGGCAGGTCGGCCAGGCCCTTAGCCCAGGCCAGAAGGGAAACGGACATGGCGGAGACCTCACAGCTGTGCGCCAATTACCAAAATCATCACACAAGTGCACATCTAATAAGTCATCCAACTACTATCCATGATGTAACTTTATTCTATGAATAACAGTGTCCTTAGATTGTGATTCACTTCACATTTCACATACTCAAACGTTTTTTTTTTCATGCAGAGAGATACTCATACCAGCGATCTGTATTTGATGATTAATTCCGCTTTACATTCTATTTTTATTCTTGACGCATCCTTAACTGTCCTGATCTTATTTTCGGATGAGCTGTGCTCTCCGTGTGGAATACATGGTCTATGTGAAGCGGCAGGAGCACTCAGGCGTCTGTACGGCGGACTGGCGGTGTGAGCTTCAACCCTTCAAAGAAGAACCACATACTGGAGACTCGCGTCCCAACCGCGCGCATCCCAGGACCGGCGCTTTCACCCGGAGCAGCCGACCTCACGCTTGGAGCAACACCCACCGCGCCGCCCCCACGGGCACAGGGATCGCTCCGACAGCACTGGGCTCAGACGGTGTCTGTGTCACATGCTTAGCGGTTCATCTCCCTAATCTGCACACGGCCGGAACACGCTTATGGGGCTCCAAGGGCGGCCATTTCTAGAGCCCTGTAGATGAGCACAGAGGAGGACAAAACAATAACAAAAGACAAAAGAAAACAAAAGGAAAAGAAACTGACCACTAGTGGGAAGACAAAAAGTGTAAGTGTGGCCTGAGTGAAATGAAGGAGACGGGAAATTGCAAGCGGCGGCGTCTCGTGGTTTGATTTTTTGAGGTGGGGGTGTGGTTTTTGGGAACTCCCAGAGTGAGAGAGCCTCCAGCAGCGTGACACCCTGCCCGCCCGCCCCCCTGAAAGGCTCACCTGCATGCTTGTGGTGGGGGTGTGCCTTTTGGCCCTGGGTACTGCTCCCCTGCTGCAGGAAGAGGGCCGCACCCTTCACCATGAAGAAGCTCTCACTCAGGCTGGAACAGCAAAACAACACACAGCATCTCCTCATTATCCATACCAAGTGTGGCTCCCCTGACAAAAGCAGCCCCCACCTAACCCTGACCATATACATCAAGGCTGGGGGGGGGGGGGGGGGGCCCCCTTTTTCCCCACCGCCCCCTTAATGAGCCCGAAAGGGCCTCCCCGGAGCACCAGCCCAGCGGGGG
>JAODKE010000043.1:38236867-38250514 GCA_026779605.1 Mormyrus hasselquistii
CAGCAGTGCACAAAGACAGTAAGAGGCCACAGCAGTGCACAAAGACAGTAAGAGGCCACAGCAGTGCACAAAGACAGCAGGAGGCCCCAGCAGTGCACAAAGACAGTAAGAGGCCACAGCAGTGCACAAAGACAGTAAGAGGCCACAGCAGTGCACAAAGACAGTAAGAGGCCCCAGCTCGGCTCGCCAGAATAAAATACTCCTATGCTGCTTTAAAACTGAGCAACTCACCTCTGGTTTTGTCGACGTTCCTCATCGCTCCCAAAATCCTAAAAAAAAGGAGAGAAGAAAGGAGGTGAAGTTTACAGTATAAGAACAAAAATCACATAAAAATAGTGCGATGACCCCAGAATTTAACACAACCCAAGTCAGGGCACGATGTTAGTATAGATTTGTACTGAACCTTTGTATAGGGTCCATAAATGTCAAATGTGTAAATGAGACAAAAACAACCCACAACTCTAAATAATTAGAATTATGCTTTCAAAAGCAGATTTACCTGTAACACTAGAATTATAATGTAACCTCTACAGAAAAAAAATCTTGTCATCGAGCAACCATTGGTATAGAATAACCACTAATTCTCTGAAGAACCATTATCTTATCTACAACTTCTGTATCTCCTTGGGGGCAGGGGGGCGAAACTGACACCCAAGAAGCAACAACTGTAGGGTTTAACTAGAGTTTTTTGTCACAACAATTCAGACACCAAAAAAAAGGGCTCCTGCTTCCAGGATAATGACCAGGACTATCCCGTTACCTGTAGCGGCAGGTGGACAGACACGTAACAATACTAAGATACTAACAGTCTGCTGAGGTTACACTCCCAGCCTGACATCCCCCCCCACATCGTGCCCTTAATAGAGCCCTTTTCAGCAGGAAACTGTCTGACAGCACTAACCCCCCCCCCCCCAACCCCCTATAATGGGAAGTTTCACCACTCCAGGGTAGTATCTACACAGCTCTACAATTTAGCTGGACTGTACTGGATCAGTTGCGGGTGGCTGGAGGATCAGTGGCTGAAAACGCTGGGACTATCCAACATGCTAAACACACACACAGGCACACACGCAAACACATTCACACGCAAATGTAAAGGCACTTGCAGACACACACGCAAACACACGGGCACATGCAGACACATGGGCAAATACGCAGGCACACACACACACACAGATGCTGGCACACATGCAAACATACACACAGGCACATATGCAAACACACAGGCACATGCAGACACACAGGCAAACATGCAAATACACACACAAACACACAAGCACAAACATGTGGTCTTAGGACCAACAGACAGCTGCAAATGGAGTGGCGCTCAACATAGCGCTGGACGTGATCTTCCTCTTACTGTTGTCCTAAACGTGCTTCAGGATCCCAGGTACAAAGCCGTGTTTATATTAACATTATTATGACGTTTTATTTTTTCGCACACCTGCTGTGAATCAGAGAGCACTCTGTGTAACCCAGAGGCCACCTGCAGCGAACCACCAGAGCGCCTGTTACCCGAACTGCTCCAGCAGGCCGTCCCAAATGGGGGAACCGCGACCACTGCTGCTCTCCTATCGCCAGTAAGAGGATACAAGCTGAGGCCAGTGGCTCCCACCAGACGTGCAGTGGGAGGCTGGTTGGAGGCTAGTAACGTGATACCAGCACCCATGGAGAGTGAACCGTTCTTAGAAAAGATTTAAAAGACAGCATAAGGACGTTCAGTTCAACTTTCAACTTCTCCAGGAAGGATTTTACCCCAAAATTTCAACCAGTGCAATTAACATTTCTAAACTGATTTGGATCAAGTGCATTTTAAACAAATGACTGCTTTGTTTTTTTTGGATCTTTTTTTTTTTACTACTAAAAAATAAGGTTTACTTCTAGTCTAGGTTCTCCAATGACTAAACATAACAAATCACATGACTGTGTGAGGGGTGTGGCCATCAGTTGACTCAGGAGGTAGAGTCACATGACCTGGATTATCAGAATTCATTTTTAACTTCAAAGTCATCATTCCTGAGCTTGATTTGTCTTCCTCCCTAGACAACTGGAAGCCTCACATTTTGCTGTTTAGATTTCAATTTGGTTGACTCCAGTCTGAAATCTTTGGAAAGATAAAGAAAAGAAAAAGAAAATTGGACAAACCTGTTAAAACAAAACATGGACAAAATATGGAAGCACCTCATAATAAATGAATATCAAGGCCCTAAGAAAGAACAGTATCCATCCAAACAACTGCAAACCTTCTTCCAATGCTATGGTAATGTCATCTAAGTCTTGAACCATGCACAGTGGTATACTGGATCATTCTTCAAGAAGACAATGCTTCATTTCTTTGAGGGACTGAGGAGGTGGGAAATCTATTTCACACTCAACACAGCAGAGGTCCCCATAAGGGTTCAATGATGTTTATATTTAGCAACAGGCCAGCCATGGAAATGTGTTTGACTTCATCCTGGTGTTCATCAAACCAGCCATGCATTTGCTGAGTGATGTATAAGGGAGCATCATCAAAAAAAGACCAGAGTTTACATCATAAGGTGCACCTGGCCGTGAAAAATGGCCTCATGTCCTCTGCTCATATTATTACCAATCATGGGACCTGATGTCTTCCACAAAATGGCTCTCCATACCATTAAGAACAGTACGGCCAGAAAGAATCCTCATGAACTTCTTAAGATGTAGGTAAAGGGTAAAAGATGACTCATCAGATATTAACTTTTCCATTGATCTGGCATTCAGGCTTGGAGCTCCATGTTCCAGGTTAAGCATGGCCTTGCGTAAAACGCCTGCCACAAATCCCTGCACTGTGCAGCTCATGACGTGCAGTTATAGTCAAGCCCAGGTCGCAGATGTGCTGATTCAGTTCTGCGGTCATTTTTAAGGCCCACCATTTGTGGAGGTTGGCGACTATTCAGTTAACTGTCTGTCCATCGATGCATGACTCAACTTACAGACACTAATGTTCTTTCCTGATGCAGTCTGTGCCATGTACCATCATGTTTTTGAGACACATAAAACAATTCTGCAGTTTTTGTGACTGATAGACCTGCAATTTGCAACACCGACTCTTTGGCCTCTTAGCAACTCCATAAACTGCCCTTCCTTCGAAAACTCACATATCAAAGTGCTGATTGTCAGACCTCTGACACAAACATCTTTGTAGCTACTTTTGTTATTTTAATGTAGGTACTTCGAAGTCTGAATCCTTTTTCATGTGGTGTTTCTTTTCATTTTCTCTGCGTCCTATAGATCTTTCCCATGCCCCTGTTGACACAACGCTTAATGAGTAATCCCCACATTAGGAAACTCTTAAAATATTAGTCTACCACCATCAGCTGGTAATGGCATTAATCTTATTTCTAAGGGATGAAAAATACATTCTGTTTATTCAGGTACAATTACAACAGATCTATAGATTTCCACTGCAAATACACATCCATGCAGGTATTATGTATGTCTCATTATCAAGACCATATTTGAAAGTTTTTCCAAAGGCCCACCATGTCTCACTAACAAGGAAACTGCAGAAATCCAGCCATTCCACTATATCTCAATGACCGAATGGTCTCCTCCCCATCGCCAGCAATATCTAATCCCACCATAAGCAGGAATGACATCACTGCAGCAGTCTCCTCCGGGACACGCCTCACCTTCCCCAGGCTGCAAAAAGCCGTTAAAAACCCGGCTCGATTAAATCCACTACAGAACAACAAAATGGGCTTTGCCTCTGTCTCCCCCTGGGTGCAGGTTTCACGTCGTGCCATTCAGACAGGGCTTTTCGTTCCTACTCTGAGACCTTACGTGTCTCTATTTTGCATTTCTCCATCGTTTTTTTTTAAACCGGTATCTGCTGCGTCATGATCAACCAGTTCAAAATAACTACCGCGTAAGGTACCGATAATGCAAGACCGTAATCGTACAGAACGAATCTGCACGTCATTTAAAATACACATTTAACTGTCTTTTACAGACTGGATTATTTATGACGAATGTAAGGACATTATCGTGCCGAAAATACATTTTACCTTAAACTATCATATGCAAACATTATATTTATTGTACAAGGCCGTTTGCAACAATTGCACAGTAAATGTGAACATAACTTATCACCGAATCATATAGCATAATGGATATTTTAAGTGACACGACCAGGAAAGGTCGTTTCAGTGAGTATTTCTAATTTCATGCATTTTTTCAAATTTAGTATACAATTATGTGGCTCCCCCTACTGGTGGAAATTGCATACAACCCTTCTAGAGTTTGCTTCCAGATTAATCATAAACAGTAACGATTAAATTAACATTCCCTGCTGTACGACGGCGTGTATGCTGTATCACACATAAAATACTACTTCATACAGAGTGTTTCCTCGTAAAGAAGGCTAAATTCATAGTCAGCTGAGAATGTGCTCGCTAGGGCATCATTCCCCGGCCGCTGCTCAACTATATGCATTTTGTCCTGTCGTCAACCTGATAATTTATTGCCATCACTTAAATCACTCAAACATGCTGGTGGTAACTTGTATGAATTAGATTTCTCCACTCTGATGCTTTGGCACGTAAAGACGGAGAGGAATTCTCATTTTTACATGTTTAAGTCGAGACCCACGCAGCGGTTAGATGGGTTGAACACAACCGCAACATACGCCCATCTGGGAAGCGTAAAAGTGCGGCAGTATAGATGTTGTGCCTTGGATCAGTTTCCCCTAAAAATCAGAGGCCAACGTCTGTTTGGCATGGGACGCCCCCAGCTCACCTGTCCTAATCTACGAGCTGCCGATGAAAAGGTTTTGCAAACAGAAGCGGTAACGGGACACGTCCGCCTGTTTGAAAGGGACCGGCTCAACTGTGACTCGGTACTTTAATCACCGTGAAACAGAGCGCGTCTCGGTACTCTTTATACCTGGAGTAATTTTATTTTTACAATCCATTACATCAATTATAGGTGTCAGACAGTATGTTCACAGATTAAATTAAAGGAAAACACGCAAACTTGAAGCCAATGTGTTCAGGCTGCGTCTGTGGTTGCAATTCACTGACACTGAACTGCAAACACGTACTGGGCTGAAGCGTATTTTGTAAAGTAATCGCGTTTTCAAATTAGATATCCGATTCAATTCACTTTAATGCAGGAGCCCACGCAGTCATGTTACCAACCCCATGTGGGTGAGGTAACCCCTTTTGGACGCTAGTCAAAAATAAATATCACAGAAAAATTAAAACGTATATAAAAATAAATTGGTCTGTCCAAACATAATCGACTCAATAACTGCATTTTACCAAGTTCCAACACGAAAAACGGTATCAGAAATGTCATTCTTAGTCGAGTAATTACATAATGACCAATAACTGGAATATCCACTTACATGTCAAAACATTCTACTCGACCATTAACACTGTCTGGTAGCTGCCTCTAAGCTAACATTTTTAAATCGCGACGGTTATTCTTCAAAAAAGGAGACTACTGTTTCGATCGAGGGATGGGCGACATGTCGAATGACAGTGATCTGCAACATCTCAATTGCCATACAACGTCATATGATTATGCTATATAGTTCATTTTCAGTTATTGTTTTGGTATTGTGCATATACAACACAATCAACCCGATCCACTGCCTTAGCGCTCACGCCCGATTGCACAATATTGCCTTTTAAAATGCCAAACTAATGTTTAAGCGCCCCGGAGCCGAAGCCGCCCGGCTGTGAGTCGGAACCATACAGGCAGACAAGGAGCGCCGCTTATTAAACGGACTCTTGGGCACTTCACAAGGCGACTACATTTATTATGGAGATGATAAAGCTTTTTGGCAAGGTTTGTGTTCATCCACCCCTCCTCCATAAGACAGACCTACGATTAAGTCAAGCTGACCATGAGCAATTAAGCTAGCTAGTTGGCTAATGAATCCATTTGAAAATGATTGTTCTCGCCTTTTGAGCCATTATCTCCTGTCGCCCCGCTATCCACAAATAACGCCAGTCGCTGCTGTTTCATTTTTGCAGCTGAACGCGAAGCCGGCTAATGAAGCGCACCGACGGGGCGCATTGTCCGGCTCTCTGTCGGCTATCCAACCCATTGAAGGGATGCTAGCTAGCAAGCCAATTTTCTCATTGGTGCAACATATACCCGTTTCTTTTCTACCATCGTTATCTTTTCCTATTTTGCAATAAAACACAACCATTAGTTTTACTTTTTTACTCTAGGGTTAGCCCTAGGAAGCCAGTCCAAACGCCGATTTCATTCAGCGCCGGGGCGCCAGCAGCGCTCTTCCGCGGGCGTGGGGCCTACGCGTCCCCCGCACAGCCTCGGCGTCTCCTCCGGCCTTAGGCTCTTCCCACGTCCGCAGACTCCACTCACTCTCCCTCCTTCAACGCAGACTTACCTCCCCCGCGTTGGTGGCGGTTGTGCTGGCCGTGGACGCAGCGCTAGGGGTGGGGGATCGCTGCAGAGTCACCAGAGCCATGGCTTGGGGAACGGCTGACCCGGTGGGAGCGTCCCTGACCGGGTAGGAATGTTATTCACCAGGCAGATCGCCCCGAGATTGCCCCTCTGCGCTGAGCGATGTTGAATGTCCAGAACCAAGTAAAGCGAGCGAGGATACTAATCCCAAGGGTCTGATCGCACTGTCCCGTTAAATGTCAGATCCATCATCCACATCACGCAGCCAGCTCCCGGCCGCCGCTCCCCTATGTTCTGCGAAGACGTGCATACGATGCACATTAAAGAGTGCAGCCGCTTAGTCTCGCGTGTTAATTTGTCCGCTCATTAAGATTTAAACGCGCGCATACACGCCACACATGCAGCAGGAAGCGGGAGAGGTAGATATGGGATGCGCGCATCTCTACCGATGGCCAGCCTCTGATGCTATGTTGTAATTGGTAGACGATCTGGATAGCAACAGAAAAGGATGCAGATATGTCTTTTTGCCTCTATACCCGACAGCACTGTCCCAATCTGCTCGTCGTGACGCAGTTTCTGCATCAGTATCAGTGTGTAAGTGTGTGTCGGCGAGCGGATCAGGAGGTGTCATGCAGCCGATCATAACCCATTATAAGCCTCTGAAACGGGTCTTGTCGCGAAGAAGCAATGGCATTAAATGTCACGCTTTAGCAGAGTTAATAACTTGTGTGAGTTTCTTTTTAATTATTGTTGTCTGGTGCTTAATGCCCCTTCTCCCACACCTAAAAGTCGCATTTAAGGAAAGCGTTTGTCGAATAAATGAATTTAAATGTATGGTAAATATTTTGTTCTCAATGTCCTGCCTTAATATAATGAATCGATATGTTTAATCGAGCAGGAGTATCCCTGTATTCCTTCATCAGAATATTCCAGTAACCTCATAATGACATTTCTTACATTGCACGTTGTGATTGTCATTAAGGATTTTTATTTTTTATTAGTATTATCTCCTGTTGTTGAGCTAAAGCAAGCGACACCTATATAAAAGAGTTAAAGGGGACTATTACGTGAACAATACAACGCTGCCCAGGGCGAGCACGTACAGCCTGTCACCCTGAAAAGGACACTGGCAGTAATTCTAGAAGGATCAATTTCTTGGTGCAGGACATTGGCTGCGGCGCGCAGTGCCCGCACTTGTCACCTTGTCGGGGCTCCTGGCTGCACTACAGAGGGAGCGTAATGCGGTAGGCGGCTCAGTCCAGCCGGGGCGAGCAGGACGTGAACGCAAAAAGAACTGGGACAAAGTCCGCGTCGCATTTGGTTGACAAAATGAATGCAAAGCCGGCTAAGCTTTTATGCAAAGAAGCCAAGGCAATCATGACAGTGTGGGTTTTCTGGGAAAAATAAAAGGCTTAGCCTACTTCTTGGTTTAGACCGCTTATATCACTTCTTCATTGATTCCGAGTAAAACTTTGGAACGGGCGTATTTCAGTAACTATTAAGGCGGAATAAAAGTACCCCATGAATATTCATATAAACTTAATATCAATCTGGTTTTGATAGTTGCTTTTCAGGATGAGTCGTCCCAAAGCGCTTTAGGTGGATGTGTTGTAATACATAAGACATCATTAGAGAGAGAAAGAGAACGGGGGAAAGGAAGGAAAGAAATTAAATAAAGATGGGAAAATAAAATTAATAAAATCTGTTTTTCGAAACTGCTTGCTATACCGCGTTGGTGATTTAATTAATGCTAAACTCACAACCCTCGCTTTTCTGTTTTCATAACCGAGTTGAAGGGCTTACGTCATCTTAAAGCAGCTCGCGCGCGATGCCCCGTGTCGCCGTAACGATTAACTGGAGGGAGAGTCTCAGTACCGGCGGTAGTATTGAGGCGGACAACAGGTTAGTGCTCGTACCTGTAGGAAATAATTTAACATTTGTCATTTTTTTAATTTAATGTTTCTTAAAATGTATGCCTGTCCGTATATATTTACTAATGTACATGACTTAATTTCAAGAAATGAAAGTCTGGTAAAGTGACGTTGGTCGGAATCATTTTTCAATTCTGCAAACGGAACTAACAAGATTGCAAGTATGGCTGTACGAGAAAGAAAACGTGTACGCCCTAAAGCATGGTTTGCTCAATATTAAGTCGTTGGTCTGGATTTAACCGATTTAGGAGGAATTTGCAGCTCGTCTTCGTCATGGATTTTAAGTGACCCTCGTAAAAGTATCAACAGAAATTTTATGCAGCCGCAGAATTTGAATAACTTTACATTTGTGTTCGACATCCCCAGTCTTTTATGCTTTTTTTTGGACGAAAAACGGCACTCGTATTAAGGGTCCCTATTGATTATTTTTTAGTAATAATTAGGTACAAGAGGTAACTAGGTACAAGTAGCCTAGTTTTCAAACCTACTTTTTCGAATTGGCACTTAAGTATTCTAAGTTTAAATGTTTACTTTCACTTCGGTACGTCTCAGAACCATTTTTTTTGCTCTAATACATTTTGCACGAGACAGTAGGTAATCATCCATTAAAGAATAATATACTGTTTGAGAAATACATGCAGCGCACCTGAATGTAGAGCTGCACGTTTCTGGGTAAAATATGAATCACGATTTTCTTTTTGTACCCCAGTGACCCAGGAAAGTAATAAGGACGAGCCAAAAGTCGTGGCCAAAAGTTTTGAGAATGACACAAGTATTGGTTTTCACAAAGTTTGCAGCTTCATTGTTTGTAGATTTTTGTGTGAGATGTTTCTATGGTATTCTAAAGTATAATTATTATAAGTGTCAAAGGCTTTTATTAACAAATACATTAAATTTATGCAGTGTCAATATTTCCAGTGTTGACCTCTGCAATACACCCTGGCATGCTGTCAATCAAGTTCTAAGCCAAATCCTGAATCAATTCCTGCATAATCAATGCTTGGAGTTTGTCAGAATTTGTGGGCTTTTGGTTGTTCACCCGCCTCTTGGGGATTGACCACAAGTTCTTAATGATTTTAAGGTCTGGGGAGTTTCCTGACCATGAACCCAAATTGTTGATGTTTTGTTCCTGGAGCCACTTAGTTGTCACTGTTGCCTTTTGACACGGTGTTCCATCATGCTGGAAAAGACATTGTTCATCACCAAACTGTTCTTGAATGGTTGGGAGAAGTTGCTCTCGGAGGATGTTTTGGTACCATTCTTCATTCATGGCTGTGTTCTTGTGCAAAGTGAGCCCACTCCCTTGGCTGAGAAGTAACCCCACACATGGATGGTCTCAGGATACTTTACTGTTGGCATGACACAGGACTGATGGTAGTGCTCACCTTTTCTACTCAAGGCAATCTGAAAGTTGATTCATCAGAGAAAATGACTTTACCCCAGTCCTCAGAAGTCCAATCCCTTTACCCAGTACCTTTTGCAAAATGTCAGTCTGTCCCTGATGTTTCTCTTGGAGAGAAGTGGCTTCTTTGCTGCCCTTCTTGACACCAGGCCGTCCTCCAAACGCCGTCACCTCACAGTGCGTGCAGATGCACTCACACCTGCCTGCTGCTATTCCTGAACAAGCTCTGCACTGGGGGTGCTCCGATCCCACAGCTGAATCAACTTTAGGAGATGATCCTGGTGCTTGCTGGACATTCTTGGGCACCCAGATGCCGCCTTTACAATAATTGAACTCCTCTCGAAGTTATTGATGATCCAATAAATGGTTTATTTAGGTCCAATCTTACTGGCAGCAGTGTCCTTGCCTGATGGCAAAGAGGGACTTTGCAATTAATTACAATTCATCTGGTCACTCTTCATAACATTCTGGAGTATATATAAATTAGCATCATAAAAACGGAGGAAGCAGACTTTGTGAAAACCAATACTTTTGTCATTCTCAGAACTTTTGGACAGGACTGTATGTTCTGTTGAATGGTAGGGGGTTTTCCCTCTCCAGTTCAGAGCCCGAGAACTCCTGGTCCCTCTGTCCGCTTAGACCCACTTTGATTTTTTATAAAACTGTGATTAATAGTGTATGCTCTCCCATCATTAGTTTGTTGTTTTTTTTTATTTCTCACAAGCCAAACTGCATGATTTTTAAACACTAGGGTTTGGTCCTGGATGTCCTGCCCCCCACTGGAGCAGCAGAATGTACTTGTATATAAACATTTCAGTTGCACAAGGTATCTGCCTGATAATTATTAATATGAAATATTAAAATTACTGTAAATAACTATTGTCACTGAATGCAACCCAGAGGTAATTTGTCCCCCACCCCACATTGCTCTTTTGCAGCCTCCTATTCAATTGGTACCCCAGCTGATCACCTATGTCACCTATTGCGTGGAGTGACTAATATCATTATGTTGATACTTTTTCGAGGGTCACTTAAAATCCGTGATCAAGACGAGCTGCTAATTCCTCCTAAATCGGTTAAACCCAGACCGACGACTTACTATTAAGCAAACCATGCTTTAGGGCGTACACGTTTTCTTTCACGTACAGCCATACTTGCAATCTTGTTAGTTCCATTTGCAGAATTGAAAAATGATTCATGTGTCTATGAACTCTGAGTGAGTGATTGCAGTAATGTTATGAAGTACAAATGATATAACTGTGGGTTTTCTGTTTCAACTAAGGAAAAAAATCGCAAAAGAATTTCACGCTTGTTCTTGGGTTCGAACGTTATTTTTGTTATGTATACAGATTTATTTATTATGCGTGGTTTGACCTATTGAAATTTTACTTGAAGTTAATAATAATAATAATAATTGATACTTTATTGATCCCTATGGGGAAATTCTCTTTATGTATCTTCCAACTTGCTCTTTTGTAGGCAAGAGTAAGCAGGCCGCGAAGGGCAGCTTTTATTGGTGAATTACCATAAGGTGTTATGACTGATTTTTGACTTTTAAAAATATGGCACAGTTTAGAGATACTCATTTGCCCCATCCATTGTCCAGCCATGCGCGTGGCCATCATAGGAGCAGGCGTCATTGGCCTGTCCGCTGCCCAGTCCCTCCTTGAGCGTTACCACTCGATGGGAACGTCGCTCACGGTTGAGGTGTACGCAGACCGCTTCACACCGCTCACCACCAGCGACGGTGCCGCGGGCCTGTGGCAGCCGTACCTACATGACAACGGCAACACCTTGGAAACGTGAGACTTTGCTGCTCAAGTAGTTTAGAATTAAAGTAATTAAAAAAAAAATGTTCTTGATGGGCAGTTTTGCTCAGTCTATGTGTGTCTACAAAATTTTGCTTCAATCAGTAAACATCTCTGGGAAATTTTAGTAGAATGATTTAGTAGAATAAATTGGGGGGGGGGGTGTTTCTAGTGCATCCAACCACTTGCCTAGTTCCATCATTTTGATGCTTGCTAAAATGGTAGCATTTTGACATTTCACCTTTTCCTTTTTTTTGCTTCCAGAAAGTGGAACAAGGAGACATTTGACTATCTGCTGGGCTTCCTCAGCTCTCCTGATTCCATCAGGATGGGAATATTTCTCCAGTCTGGCTATAACCTCTGTACTGAGCCCTGCCCGGTGAGGACCTGCAGTCCTCTGTGCAGCGGCTGAACATCAGATTACTCTCTTATTTGAAAGATAGGGAACCTGGGGAATTAAGTTCTGCTCTTAATGCCTGCTGTCTCTGTAGGGCAGGGCTCTTCAAATCTGGACTTTGATTCCAAATCCAGGTGTTGTTTTTAGTTCTCCCAGGTAGTCAGTTTAATGATTACTGATTCTGATTGGCCAAAGAGGCTTCACACCTGGCTCAGGTAAAGAAAGTGCTCAGACTTCGAGGACGGTGATTTGAATTGTCCTGCCGTAGAGCATCTGCATATTACTGATGGTGTCACAAATGTAGTGTTTTAGTTTGGGATGTGTACTGGGAATAAGTAAAGCAAATTCCAGGCTTGGGAGCAGAGAGACTCTGTCAAGTGGAATTACACAAGTCAAAAGAGTAACTATAATTTCCACAAGGATGAGTGGAGATTAAGCTGAGCTTCTCTTTTCACGCAGGACCCTTCATTTAAAGACATTGTCCTCGGTTTCCGGCAACTGACCAAGCGTGAGCTGGAGCTGTTTCCTGGATACAGGTGCTGAGCCTTTGTGGACACTTACACAGAATTGACATATTGATTTCTAAGAGGGACTATGAGTACTAAAATGTCCCAAATCCACAGGTAGTTCTTTGTTTTAACCAATGTCTCTTCTTCATTGCTTAATACTTCAGCTTTGGCTGGTTCAACACAGCTCTCATGATCGAGGGGAAGCACTATTTACCCTGGCTTACGAACTGGTAAGGCTTAGAAGTTGGTTAATATTGCAGTGCATATATGGTTGCATGTATATGGCCTTTTTTGCAGCATATATTATTGTATTAAACATTTTTGATTTCCAGAAAGTTTGGGATTTAATCCCTACCACATAACATTTGGTTTAGTTGAGCCAATAACCACTGTTATTCAACACCATTCAATTTTTAACTTTCCCTGAAGATTAAGCTAAACCTCAGATTTGAATCCAAGGTCCAGTTACTTTACAACCTAGTAACACAGGTTATAGTGATGCTGATTCAGCACCATGTTTACTTACAGGTTGGGGAGTAACTCCCTCTGGCTTTGGTTCATTTCTCACTTGTGCCAGATGTCATCTGGCATCATTTCCAAGTTGTAACAAACACAGAGCCATTTTATTTTGAAATAACAAATCTGCAGCAGTGAGCACTATTTTTTCTTCCAGGCTGAAGGAAAGAGGGGTCAGATTTTTTCACCGAAAAATTAATTCTTTCAAAGAGGTAAAAACAAAGAAATTCCTTATCTACAAATGATTGTGATTTACTTCTATGTCTTTGTTGAAAAGTAGACATTTTAATATTAGATCTTTCTCTGTTCTACTTGTTTCCCTCTATCTGTGGTGGACCAAAGATTTTCATTTTCGATTTTCATAAGTAAGTAAAAATACAGATGCCACCTTAAAATTTAACTCAGGTAAAACTCATCCAGCAAAATCTTACTCGGTTTTTGAGTGTAGATTTGAATATAGCATCATAAGTTACAGTGCAGCACTATAAGGAAAACAGAGTTATAAGAGGATAATTGAAATATATTTTTATTTTATAAAATAGGATGATTGTAGGCAGGGGCATCAGAAATAGAGGAGTTGGGGCAAAAAGCCGAAGCGCACCACCACGACCACGAAACACATGAGGAGAACGTGCATAATCGTGGTGACGATGTAGACAGAGAAGAAGAAAAGAAAGAGGGGCAT
>JAODKE010000043.1:38250948-38261870 GCA_026779605.1 Mormyrus hasselquistii
CCCCCATCGTAATTAAATCGGCCCACTGATCAATGGTTTTCCACAGACTTTAAAAAAAAAAAAAAGATCATCCCCACTGCTCATCAGAACCACCCACTGTAGTTCCTTTCTTACTTAAATAAAAAGCTCCAAAACGGTGAATATATTTGAGCACTTTTTCTGATGACCAGTCTGATGAAGTTCTAGCTGAGTTTGTCTCACTCTGCAGGTCTGCTAGATACATCTTCCATGCTCTCACTAGTCAGCCGAATGCAAGTTGTCATGACTGGTGGGCAGCGGCCCTGTGTCCAGTCACTTATTTGCACGTTGTCATGTGGCGCATTATGACTCTTTTTTTATCTCTTTAATGGACTTAGATTAGAAAGTAATGAAATCGGTAATGCTTAAGTAAATGTACTTTAAAAAACACAGTAAATTTACTCCTTTACTTTCCGCCCCTGCCCCCTACATTTCCTCTTTCATGTTTGCCACATCTCCTATCCCTCCTGTTTCACATCTCATTGGTGCACAGCTAGCTGAATCTGGTGTGAATGTCATCATCAACTGCACTGGGGTTAGGGCAGGCGAGCTACAGCCCGACCCGGAGCTGATGCCAGGCCGGGGGCAAATAATAAAGGTAGGCGGTGTGAAGGTGTTTAGGGATGGTGTGGCGCTGCTAAGTGGCTACCAGGAGGACGACACATTGCCCATCATTATTTGCACTTTTTGTTCACCTAGGTGAATGCACCTTGGCTGAAGCATTTCATCCTCACACACGATTTTGCCAGAGGAGTTTATGAATCACCATACATCATACCAGGGTAAGACAAATCACTGTGCTATGGGCTATATACTCAGGAAAAAAAAAAACCCTATTTCCACTCGTGCTCCAAAACATGGTGAATTTGTATTTCTAAATTTCCCATAGTGTGTCTCCTGTTAAGCAAGTTTGAGAGGCCTACAGATGTTCTGATCTTTATACCATTAGGAGTCACCTGGTAACTGTTGGTGGTGTTTTTCAACTGGGAAACTGGAGTGAGCAGAGCAATTCCAGCGATCACAAGAAGATATGGGATGAAGCGTGCATGTTGGAGCCAAGCCTAAAGGTCAGATCCCATTTATAACCATTTCCAGGGTAGGTAACAGGGCTGGGTGATATTTTTGTTTATGCAAAGAGTCTATATTTGCAGTGTTGTCCCTTCTTTTTCAAGACCTCTGCAATTCACCCTGTCAATTAACTTCTAGGCCAAATTCTGCATCCATTCCTGCATAATCAATGCTTGGAGTTTGTCAGAATTTGTGGGCTTTTGTTTGTTCACCCGCCTCTTGAGGATTGACCACAAGTTCTTAATGGTTTTAAGGTCTGGGGAGTTTCCTGACCATGGACCCAAATTGTTGATGTTTTGTTCCTGGAGCCACTTAGTTGTCACTGTTGCCTTTTGACACGGTGCTCCATCATGCTGGAAAAGGCATTGTTCATCACCAAACTGTTCCTGAATGGTTGGGAGTAGTTGCTCTCAGAGGATGCTTTGGTGCCATTTTTTATTCATGGCTGTGTTCTTGGGCAGAACTGTGAGGTTCTGCAGAACTGTGAGTGAGCCCACTCCCTTGGCTGAGAAGCAACCCCACACATGAATGTTCTCAGGATGCTTCATTATTGGCACGACACAGGACTGACGGTAGCGCTCACTTTTTCTTCTCCGGACAATGTTTTTTTCGGTTGCTCCAAACAATCTGAAAGGTGATTCATCAGAGAAGATGACTTTACCTCAGTCCTCAGCAGTCCAATCCCTGTACCATTTGCAGAATGTTAGTCTGTCCCTGATGTTTCTCTTGGAGAGAAGTGGCTTCTTTGCTGCCTTCCTGACACCAGGCCATCCTCCAAAAGTCTTCACCTCACAGTGCGTGCAGATGCACTCACACCTGTCTGCTGCTTTTCCTGAGCAAGCTCTGCATGGGTGGTGCCCTGATCCCACAGCTGAATCAATTTTAGGAGACGGTCCTGGCGCTTGCTGGACTTTCTTGGGCGCCCAGAAGCCTGTTTCACAACAATTGACCTCTCTGCTTGATCCAATAAATGGTTGACTTTAGGTGCAATCTTATCAGCGATATCCTGGCCTGTGAAGCCCTTTTTGTGCAAAGCAATGATGACTAAACATTTTTCCTTGCAGGAAACCATAGTTAACAGAGGAGGAACAATGACTTCATGCACCACCCTCCTTTTAAAGCATCCAGTCTGCTATTCTAACTCAATCAGCATGACAGAATGATCTCCAGCCTTCTCCTCATCAACATTCTCACCTGTGTTAATGAGAGAATCACTGAAATTATGTCAGCAGGTCCTTTTGTGGCAGGGCTGAAATGCAGTGGAAAGTGTTTTTTTTGCGATTAAGTTCATTTTCATGGCAAAGAGGGACTTTGCAATGAATTGCAATTCATCTGATTGCACTTCATAACATCCTGGAATATGCAAATTGACATCATAAGAACTGAGGCAGCAGACTTTGTGAAAATCAATTTTTGTGTCATTCTCAAAACCTTTGGGCACGGCTGTGCATGGTCGATTGAGCTAGTGGAACATGCCACAGGCTACTGTTATGGTGATACATGAATCATGAGAGAGAGAAGGGCTTCCTCAGATGGAACTCTGGGCAAAGAAAGCGACAGCTCAGCAGCCACAGTTTAATTCAAAGTCCAACACAGACTTGTGCTGTGTACTGTAAATTCTGCCAATTAAAACTGGAACTAGTGCAAACCTGAAGTGTTACCATCTCGCAAAATGGAAGTGCTTACAGTGATCGACACCAGCAACTCATGTTTCCACTTCCCAGCTGAAGAAATAAGGGACAATGGAAGCATCACACCAACCCCAGTCCTCAGTGATACAGTTTGGTGATACTGCGAAATATGGGACAAATTGCATCCTATATCAGTTCAAAATGAGAGACAGCGTTTTATTTTTTAGTATGGGATGATCCTATAAAAATACAGGGTAGGTAGCAACTCTACCAGCAGTGTCAAACCTATTCTTGGTAACAAACAGCAAGGCAGTCCAAGAAAAGCCCAGCAACACCTGTCTGTGTTTCTTAGTGTTACATCCTGTGATTATAAAAAAAAAGTACAATTTTGGGTGATTGATTTATTTAAATTAGATTTCAGGTTGCAGTTCATTCAAATTGCCTTTTTTATGCTCTGAATTTGTTTAAGGGGTGTCCTATGGGGATTTTAAGTAAAAATGGAAAGAAATCAGTAGTTTATCATGGAATTGATTTTGTCACTCAGCATGCCACGGTGGTGGAGCACTGGACAGGGCTGAGACCCACCCGTAAGACAGTACGGCTGGAGAGGGAGACCATGCAGTTCGGACCCCTGACCTGTGAGGTAAGCACCTTGGTCATGAGGTGATATGGTGCATCTCATGCCCTGTGCTTCCTGGGACAGACTCATCTTGAAACAGAGAGTAAGGGAAAGGTAGATATTGCCTCTTTTCCTTGCCCCCACATAAATACACCCACTGACTGGCTCTTGCTCTAGGTGATCCACAACTATGGCCATGGTGGCTACGGTCTCACCATCCACCGAGGATGTGCCCTGGAGGTGGCCAGGCTGTTCGGGGAGATCCTAGACCTGGGAGCCAGGAAAGCTCACTCCCGTCTTTAAGCCATTGCGGGCGACCGTCAGCCTGGGTATAGGTTAGTATCAAGAGGGGAGGACTTGGCCTTAAACCACTGCTAGCCCCCAGGTCCACAATGGTGCTTTAAGGTGACAGGGATCATCTTTTGGCAGGACTGGTAACACTACTCCTGTTATCATCATTATATAAACAGTGTTGAATAACACAATCTCATAATTATTTTAAGTACAAATAAGCTAAGTATTCCTAATTTAGTAGTTTCATAATTTAATACATATGTGTACAAATTTAAGGTGTAGTATGAGCTAAACTAAATTCACTAAATGTTTAGTATCTTTATAAAGATAATGTTAAGTAATAAAGATACAAATCAAACACTATATGAGTGTCAGTGTCACTGAACAACTCGGATGTGTATAATTTCGATTTTAATTTGTGGGCTTACAGACTGGTTGTGTCCATGTTAGGTGATTAAAAACAGGCAGAATTTAAACAGGGCCTTAGCACATGTTCATTCTCTCCTTTTTCCCCTCTTTTTTAAAACAGAATTTATTGATGTATTTTTACACATATACAGCCAGTGTAGTGCCAAGAATCAGTGTGCAGACAGTTAGTGTGGCACTAAATCGCAGAGGTCGGCATGAAGGAGGCAGCCTGTACAGAGTCTTCAGCCGTGTTTAACTTCTTATTCCCCCCAAAAATGCTCAATGAAATAAAAGAAGTGTAGAAAATGAGCCGCCCTGGGTTGGACGGCAGTGCACAGCTGGCTCTGGTCTATCATGTGAAGCTGAGCTGTAAAACAACACTGTGAGGGTGACAATTGTGGGGCATTAAAACAGCGCAATAAAGGCCAATAACCTTTGAAAAAAGGTGTTTCACATGGACTATGGCCGCCGTGCTTATCTGAAGCAACACCCCTGAAAGTCTCAGTGTCATATCCGCGTTTTCAGTTAGCGAAGCAGCTTCAGTTCCTCTGGACAGGTCGCTTTCCGGCATTACACTAAAACTGCTCACGCTACACTTTGCACAGACACTGAGAAAATGGAGGCCCCTGATGGTGCTGATGACATCATCATGATGGTGATTGGCCAGAGAAGACCACTTTTTAAATATATATTTATGTATATACACTTTCTTTTAAAACTTTACCTGTTTTGATAGTTACTGGTTTCTAAAAGAAGCACATTTGATGCTATGTGCATCAGTTTGGACAGCTCTGGGACACCTCCCCCACCCCAGTACAGAATTAGCCTTTCCAGCTCCTCTGCTCAGGCACTCCCAAACTCAGCTACCCTTTTCGCCCTGGAGGCTCAGGAAACATTAGCAATGTTTGGGATTGGCCTCATCATGGCAGCAACAGCAGTGAAAGATTGAAAAGAAATATAAACTCAGGAGACTCTCACACACTGAGGATGATGTTACTCCTTGCCATACTAGTACCTATGTACACGCTCAAACTGACACCAGCGGGGTATAGGGTTACGTCCCACAAACCTAACCTCACCCAGCTGCACCTGATCTTTAGCGCTACCCAGCTTCTGACAGTCCCTCCCCCCCCCCCCAGTCAGTCCTGGGATCCAGAGCTGGATCGTGGGATGCCCTCAGGGCTGTGGGCAGCTCGTCCCATCATCTCCTGGCCCCATTCCCGGTGACTGGATTCCTGGAGCCCTCGACCCGTGGTCTCGATGGGCAGGGCACAGGAGGCCACGGCGGATAGCAGGCAGCAGCAGCAGTACACAGAGAGTGTCAGATACACCGATGACTCCAGCATCACCTGGGGATGGGAGGGGAGCGGGTGCGCAGTGTATGACTGAGGGCACTCGGCACATAGGGAAGACTCACAATTTGCAGCTGAGCTCTAATGTGAATGCAAAACCCCATTCGCGTTTTTATCCGCGATAAAACTGATGAAGTGAACAGGTACTGAGTCAGCAACAATAAAGGAATGAATGAAATAAATAAGCAGCAACCTGTGCAACAAATGGAGTGATGAGAGCGCCAACCCTGGCCATTCCGCTGCTGGTTCCCAGCCCTAAAGCTCTGGTAGCAGTGGGGTACACCTGAATATAGAAGGGGATTGTGGGTAATGTGGTCCTGTACACAGTACATGTTAATAACAAACACTTCTTGAGGTATTCATTGACTGTCAGTCCTATACATGCACATAACAAAACGGGGGAAAAAAGATGACAGGTGAAAGGTCGAGGAATCCAACCATTGGCAGCACAGCAAAGGACGCTGAGTTTATGCCTTACCAGACACGGCTAATCTTTAGCTGTGAATGCTTCTTGTCACATAGAACAAAGGCATGTGTGGCTGGCTGGCAGGGAAGGTTTATAATTAATATATACCCTACTTGGGTGATGTGTATGAGTGAATTGAAGTGCTTGGTGAGGGGAGACCTCACCTCTGGGGTGTAAACATAGGCTGCCTGAAATCCTCCAGCAATGAACGCTCTGGCGATGAATATCAAGACCATAAGGGACATCCTGAGGAGAGAAGTGAGCTGTCAGGTGTCGCACTGACACTCCAGCTTCGACGACTGCATGGCTGGCATTTTTGGTGGAGGATTAACTCACCGTCCCACGCAGGCGTACAGGGGTAGGATGCACAGGGAGAACACCAGGAAGCAGAGAGCCATGGTTTTCTTCCTCCCGAGCCGATCGATCGCCCACAGGGTTACCAGCAATCCTGTGGGAAGAGACAGGCCACTGAACACCCCCAAAGCCCCCAAGGGCTTCCAGAGCACTGCCACTCACAAGGCACCCTGACAAACTCATTCACTCCCACGTCATGTGTATGTCTTCCCTACCTTTCTTAACTGCATTTAAATCATGAAGCGCCTTGTGCAGACATCCCAAAAAGTGAATCCCCCCTTTAAAATCCCTTTACATATACAATAACTTTCAAAGTTTTTTGTTAGGGATTATTATAGGAGTAGCATTGTGGACTCACAACTCGAGGGTTGGAAGTTCAATACCTGACTATAGTACCAGTCAAAAGTTTGACACTCCTACCCACAGAAAGGTTTGTTTGTACTATTCTCTACATTTTATGGCATTGAAACTATAAAATAACATATATGGAATTATGTACTGACCAAAAAAATTGTTGAGGGTGGGTACAGCTCTGTGGTTCCGGACTTGGAAGGATGTTGGTTCAAATCCCATAGTTGGCAGTGATCCCACCATTAGGTATTAGGTCATGGCCATGGACTGGCTGACCCTACATGGCCTCCTGAGCTGCTTTTCCAGCTGTCCTGGAGGAGGTCCCCCATATATGCTTAGCACTCATTGACTGCTTTTCCTTCACTCTCTGGTCAAACTTCTCCAAAATGTTTTCTGTTTAGGTCAGGTGGCTGCGCTCATGGGATGCAACACTCACTCTAAGGCGTGTCCAAAGTTTTGACTGGTACTGTATCTGTATGGGACACATTTGTATATTCTGACTGTTCTTTGTAGATACTGTATTTATGCTTCCTCCCCTGCCTAGTGTCTGTTAGTGAATGTGGTTGCTGTAGGAGCCCATGGTTCCTCTAATAACTCCACACATATAATAATCTAACTGAGAAAGCAGCTCCGGAAAATGAATAAATAAATGATTAGCACAGCCATCTATAAAATGACCTTCGATGGCACTTCAAGTTTTTAGTCTTTTATGTTCTTGTGTATCTGTTACAATATTTAAAGCCAAGATAAGCCTCCTGTTTTGCAGTCACCTGGGAATTCAGACAGGGTGGTCCACAGCAGGTCCTTGTAGTCGTAGAATGTCAGGTACTTACACTCCAGACTACATCTGGGCTCCATCTTGGTACCCTTGGACACTGAGAAGACACACAAAATTCAGTGTTGCCTACAATAAATTGTTGCCAGACTTTTGATAAAAGGCTCTCAGACTTTAACCAGTGGAACAGAACCACCAATCAACTAGAACGTTCATCCTCCCTGTGGAACTTCCCCAGTAAGGTGCTGAGAACCATGTTTGTGGATAGGAACAGGAATGGGTAGAACAATGGACAGTCAGAAGAGTAATAGAAGAAGCAGGAACCTCCACAGGCATCTCCTGCTTGGAACAGTTCTGTGGTCAGCAGGACCAGGCCATAATATGAGAAGGCATTAGAGAACCTAGGAGAGAGACACACAGTTCACTGATGACTCAGCAGTAAGAACAACTATGTTTGCATGCTATACTGTGGACTAATTAGCTCACTACAGAACCTATTAGTAATTAGTAATGTGGCTTAATAATTATTAGTAATTAGTAATATGGCTTTCGTAATGACTTCTTCAAACCCTGCATTATTAATATTGTGTCTGTATGCTACAGAGGACATGCACAGCTTTCCATCCAGTTCCCAGTGGTGCTCAGGTCAGGTGACCACTCTCTCACTCACCAGATAAACCATAGCAGGATGGTGGTCCAGCGGAAGTGTGGAGAGAAGAGGTCCTGGATCTTACCGCGGTCCTCCTGAGAACACAACAGTTGCACAGAGATTGGGATTTAACAGCATGATCACTTCTTCTCTATACCAAGACCTCTTCAGTCTGCCATAAGAGTTCATACTGTGCTACGGCTGTCAGAGACAACAGTACCTCCTGCAGGAGTTTACTGTTGTTTTAATTACTGCCGTGTACGTACCACCTGATGCTAAGGCTAACAGCTCCGGGCTACTTGCACAATGCTATATGCAGCCAGCAGTACAAATATCCTGAGGTGGAACATGTAATACGGGGTGAATTTAACCACGCTGACTTAAAAGTAATACAGCCCAGATTCTATCAGCATGTAGACTGTGTTAATACAGTGAAAAACCATCACCCCACCTAGGCCAGTCAGGCCATATATCCCTGGTCTTGTTACCGGTATACACCCCCTTAGGAAAAAGACTCCTCCCACAATAAAGACCATCAGAACATAACCTGAATGTGCGTCCTATCAGCTGCAAGATTGTTTTGAAAGAACACACTGGAACATTTTTGATACTCCGGATCTGTAGGAGAGCATGGTTACTGTATAGTCCAACGTCAAGCACTGTACAGATACCGTCACCATTGACAAACGCGTACGGGTGTGTGCTAATCAGAAGCCCTGGATGACAAGAGAGGTCAGGATCCTGTTGAAGGACAGAGACACGCCTTCAGGTCTGGTGATGAGGAACTGTACAGTGCAGCCAGCGCTAACCTGAGAAGAGGCATCAGACAGGCTAAAACTGCCTATAAAAAGAAAACTGAGGAGCACTTAAGCAGCAGTAACCTGAGGCAGTGGCAGGAGGTCCAGCATATTACCAACTATAAACCCAGAGACACAGCTGTGGATGGGGATGTTTCACTGGCGGAGGAGCTAAACTGCTTCTTAGCTCGTTTTGAGCTGGAGTCACTGGACCGTGTCACACCCACTTGCCCATAGCAGCCACATCCTTACTGTGGAGAAGCAGGAAGTGAGGTACACGCTGAGAGCAGTGAACCCCAGAAAGGCAGCGGCACCCAGTGGTGTCACTGGGAGAATGCTGAAGGACCAGATGGCAGGGGTCTTCACAAAGATCTTTAACCTGTCCTTAACTCAGTCTACCATCCCACCCTGCCTGAAGTCTTCAATCATCATCCCCGTCCCAAAAAATACCCCTATCAGCAACTTGAATGACTTCTGTCCAGTGGCTCTCACTCCAGTCATTATGAATTATATCGATAAACTGTTCAGAAGCTACATCATCAAAAGTCTTCCATCCACGTTCCACCCGCACCAGTTTGTGTACAGGAACAACAAGTCGACAGAGGACGCCATAGCCACAGCCCCCATATAACTCTGACCCATCTGTAGCAGAAGGGGAGCTATGCCAGACTTCTATTCATTGAATTCAACTCGACCTTCAACACAATCATCCCAAACAGACTGATAACCAAATTATACAACATCAGTATCTCACACTCCACCTGCCTCTGGATTAAAAACTGACTGTTCACATAGAGTCAAAGTAGGCTCTCACCTCTCCTCTGCACTCAGCCTCCCTACAGGGATGTGTGCTGAGCCCCCTACTGGACACTCTCTATACCCATGACTGCATCTCCACCCACCCAAATAATGCCATCATTAAATTTGCATCTCAGTGGAAGATGAAACCGCATATAGGAACAAACTGGCAAGACTGTCAACATGGTGCAGCAAGAAGAACCTGACCCTCAACACCACAAACACTAAAGAAATCATTGTGGACTTCAGGAGAGACAGATCTGTCCGTCAGCCCATACACATCAATGGAGATTGTGTGGAGCCTTCAAGTTCCTGGGGCTGCATCTGGACGAGGATCTGACCTGGAAAACCAACACCACTGTGCTGATATAGAAGGCACAGCAACGGCCCCACAGTCTGAGGATCCTCAAAAAGAACAACTTAGCCGAGAAGTTGCTGGTGTCCTTCCACAGGTGCATCATAGAAAGTGTGTTGACTTGCTGCATTCCCGTGTGGTTTGCCAGTTGTGTTGCAGGAGAAAAACATTGCGCTACAGAGGGTCATTCACTCAGCCCAGACAATCATCGGCTGTTCTCTCCCGTCCCTAGAGGAGCTCTACAGGCCCCGCTGCTACAGAAAAGCCAGCAGCATCATGAAGGACACATCACACCCAGCACATCCCCTGTGTTATCTGCTGCCCTCAGGCAGGCGGTACAGAGCAATAACAGCTCATACAAACAGACTGAAAAACAGCACATATCCCAAGGCCTTCGCTGTTATAAACAACGAACTGAAATGAATGATCATCCACTCTCTTGCTGTACAAATCTGTTATTCTGTGCACTATTGCACCTCCACTGCAATGAATGTCAGAAGTATGTTGACACCTGCATTTACACACACACATGAACTTTAATCACATCCCATTCTTAATACATAGGTTTTCCATTCTTCCAGGATAGCATTTCTGAGGTCAGGTACTGATGTTGGACGAGAAGGCCTGACTCGCAGTCTCCGCTCTAATTCATCTCAAAGGTGTTCTGTCGGGTTGAGGTCAGGGCTCTGTGCAGGCCAGTCAAGTTCCTCCACAACAGACTCATTCATCCATGTCCTTATGGACCTTGCTTTGTGCACTGGTGTGCAGTCATGTTGGAACAGGAAGAGGACATCCCCAAAGTGTTCCCACAAAGTTGGGAGCATAAAATTGTCCAAAATAGCTTCCAATGCTGCAGCATTAAGAGTTCCTTTCACTGAAAGTAAGGGGCCAAGCCCAACCCCTGAAAAACAACCCCACACCATAATCCCTCCTCCACCAAACTTTACACTTGGCACAATGCAGTCAGGCAAGTACTGTTCTCCAGGC
>JAODKE010000043.1:38281768-38293946 GCA_026779605.1 Mormyrus hasselquistii
TTATTTTAATCTAGTTCAGAAAGCAGGAAATTGGAATGGTCCATAAAGCAGTCATAGCATAGGTATGGGATTTTTAATAAAATTATTTTTATTTGGGTTAGTATTTTGATTTAATTATGGATTTCCTCACTGTCCTGCTGAGTTTATTTTAATAATGTGGTTAATCGTTGTGTTTGTCTTTCCCTTTGTGTCCACTGGTTTACATGTTTAACTGTAAATCTCAGACTGATGTCAGGTGACAGACTCATTCAGGCATGTGAGCCTGTTATGACCATTAGAGACTACCGTTTAGTCCCTCGGTCCCAGGATTCACGCCTAGACTTCATTCCTGGATCTGCACAACGGTGCTTTTCACTAGTCCTGAGAGGTGAAATGCTTCCCTCTGTGCTTCCCTCATGCTGGAGCTGAGACAGCAGTTTTTTGTGTTAAACCAGCAGTCTTTAGTACTTCCCCCATTCTATATCAAGCCCATCTCTCAAGATAGATGTCTAATTTGCTTTGCATTGCTCTGCTTTCAAAAAAATGTGTGCGGTCACCAACATTAAATTAATATCAATAATTTATTGCCTGGACCGACATCCAATTCAGGGTATAGTCAAGCCTTGTGCCCAAAGCTGCCTTGGATTGGCTCCAGGCCCCCTTGTGACCTTGATCAATATAAGTGGTGAGTTGGGTGGATGGAATTTATTGACTTGCGCTAAATAGGGTGCAGTAGATATTTTGGATACAACTTAAGTTCCTCTTACATTTTAATACAGTTATTTTTAATCTGTTTTACTTGTCAGGCACATTTTTCCATTAATTTATGCCAGGAACCTGGAAATTAATATGTGCAATCTTCACCACAAACCAAACATTCTATGAAGTATAAGTACAACCAATTGTGTTAGCATAAAAATATGTTGTCACTATGAAATGTACATTTTATGTAGTGAAATGGTTTTTGGAAAAGTTACAGTACAAACCATTACAAAACAAGAATGTATTTAAATGTTCTAAAATCAAGCTTTGGTTTATTTGGAATTAGAGAAATCATTATTAGTTAAATAGGCAGCAATGCAGACACCATGAATGATCATACAGTGTGTATGCAATCCATATAAACCTGTTGTTCGACATTCAAATATATCCTAGTGACTTACTCTGCAGATGTTGACAGAACTAGTGTGTTCATATTCCATTAAGTGCTCTGAAGAGACACAGGGACAATATATTTCATCTTCTTTGACCTTTCCAACCACCTCAATTGCTGGTTTCAATAAGGGAGAATATCAGTTCCAACATTTAATGATTTAGTCAATGTTTCTGTATGAATGAATAAATGAATAAATAAATAAATAAATAATCCAGTCTGTTGTTGTCCTACCGGTTGAAGTTCCGTGTACTACGAAGCGATCGCAATTTAGTTCCGCCTTCACCACCCCAACTTAATTGCGTTCCTCAGTGAGGATGCCGTGGTGCCGGCCAGAAGACACGGACAAGCTGGTTCGGGAGTTTTTAAGAACGGGAACTACAGTCAGGTCTGGACTTTAATCCTAGTGAATAGACCCGATGCTTTAGGGGTCGAGTTTCGACGTTATGTTTCGCTACCTAGCTCGTGGCGTGGAGTTGAACCGAGACAGCGGCATTTCTTATCCATTTAAAGTGCGCAGATGAGAATAGATGAAACGTCGGTGTTATGTATAAATTAAATCAAATATTAATTTACTAAATGTCAATAAGGGGAGCTATCTGGCTGTGGAATTGGGTTTATCGGAAGGAAAAACCTGCACGTAACGTGAATTTGGTCCTACAGTTTGCTAGCTAGCTTATTAGCCAGCTACATCATGTAACTCGACGTTTCCATTGCCAGTTCAACATGCTTAGGTGCGGCGATTTTTAGTCAGAAAGGTATAAATAATTCTAAGGAAATGTTTAAAGTGCTGGTCTGATAGCGGGGTCTGCTTGGTTTATTGATAGACTAGTGAGTTGGTGGGTGGTACACAGGTAATTTCAGGGAGCACGAATACAGCGCATTTGGCTAAGCAGGCAGCTTCCCATAGGGTGAGTATTAAAATGGGACACCTGGCAATCTGCCACAGTTAAACTTTGCAGGTAATTTATGTGTTTAGTAATGCTTTATTTCATCTTCTATATGGTGTTCAAGAGACATTATTGTGTTTAGAATAGTATCAAGCTGGGATTCAAGACGTTGAGAAGATTCTATAAATTTTCTGAAAGTGTCCCATTTTAACAGTTCTCACCCTATAGGTGATAGTATCAGCTCTGGATGCCTGTCACACAGCGCCCTGTACTGTGGCAATTACTACAAAGCAATCATGGCACATTGGTGTAATGGCATCAACATCAGTGTAATGAAATTAATTGTTGAACACTCATTCATTTAAATTGTTTTACAGATTTTTATTGTTTTGTGTAATCCTTTGTAGGGTTTTCTGTCCCTCTATTATTGTTTGCATATTATAAAGGTAAACATGAACACGTTTGCCTTGCGAAACTGCCCTAGCTAAAAAAGTTAAATATTAGCAACGTGTCTCATATGCATTTGTTTGGTAAAAGTTTGCATCAGACTCCTTTTTTAAAGGAACAAGATGATGAAAAATTGGGGTGTCATTGGAGGGATAGCGGCAGCTATGGCCGCTGGAGTCTACGTCCTCTGGGGTCCGATAGCGGAGAGGAAAAAGCGGAAGAAAGGTGCAAATTTTATCCTTTTTGAAACATTAAATATTCCGTATACCAGCGTTTCCCAATCCGGTCCTTGAGGACCTCAAGACAGTCCATGTTTTTGTTCCCTTCCAGCTCCCCAAAGACCAGGTTGGGAAATGCTGCTTTATATAACGGTAGATGGGTTGTCATGGAGTGCATGAGCAGAAATGAGATTCTTATCGGCTGTCTGCCACTTGGTGGTTTTATTTTTTCTAGGTATGGTGCCTGGCCTCCTGAATCTCGGAAACACCTGCTTCATGAACTCTCTGCTCCAGGGCTTGGCAGCCTGTCCCTCCTTCATCAGGTGGCTGGAGGAATTTACAGGCAGGAACAATCTGGATCAGAACCAGGTGGAGAGGGAGCCTCAGCTGTCCAGGACCCTCCTGAAGCTTCTAAAGGGTAGGTCCTCTTGGTGTTCCCTCTCTTTCTCCCATGGCTGTTTGTTGTTGACTACTATTGTGGCCCTGTCACTCTTGGCAGCACTGTCGAGTCATGACCCCGGGGAAGATGACATTCTCGACGCAGGCTGTCTTCTGGAAGTCCTCCAGCTCTACAGGTGGCATATCAGCTCCTTTGAGGAACAGGTGGGTTCTGGATATTCTCACATGCCTTCGGTATAACCACGGCGATCCCTTTTGGGTGCTTTAGTGCTGCTTGCTTGAGGGCAGAGTTCAGGTGACGTTACCGATGTTCGACTTTGCCTGAGGCATTCATACTTCCCCTCGTCAGGACGCACATGAGCTCTTTCACGTCCTCACCTCCTCCCTGGAGGAGGAGCGAGACCGGCTGCCCAAAGTCACCCATCTTTTCGACATGCAGTCCCTGGAGGTAAACGCTCGTCACTTTACCCACCTCTGGGTGTCATTGTCTCTTTGCTCGTTGTCCATCCTCCTTATTGCACTGCCTTAGCTGTCCCAGATACTAAATCTCACTTCATACCCAGGTAGACATGCTGCAGGCATATAAAAATGGTGGACTTAAATTACATAAATATCTACGTAATAAATGTAAATTCTTAGGCAGGCGCGAGAATTCAGTCTGGCTCAACCGTGATAAAGATTAAGACATAATTAGCCAGAATATTCTGGAGTAACTTTCTCTGAATTCATTCCTTATTGTTCCCCACCGTGTCTGGTTGCTTTGTAGAGCGTCCCGGAGGCCAGCGATTGGAGCAGGAGTTGCAGGAGTCGTGGTAAGGCTCTCTGTGCCTTCAGCGAAGTGCCGCTTCAAACATCTGCGCTGAGACAGATGACAGACGCCCAACTTTACTTTTACGTCGGTTCCTTCACAACATGGTTGCTCCAAAGAGCTTAATGATAATGAGGATACAAAATAGGCCAATGGTAGATAAAACTGTAAAGGTGATCGGGCTGCCCGAAACTTCCTGGGCGTGTTAACTTTGTATTAGTGCAGGTGTTTGATCTAAAACGCCTAGTGGATCAGGGAATAATTTCACTCCCCCCCTTCCCCCTGTAGGCCCCCTGCACCCACTACCAAATCCCTGGAAATCTCAGCATCCCTTTCACGGGCGCCTGACAAGCAACATGGCCTGCAAGCGCTGTGAGCAACAGGTGATTGGCCGCATGGTTTCAGCTCGTCTTTGCCGATTGGCTACTTCTCATTTGGCTGTTTGGCTTTTGACACCTGTCTGTTTGCAGAGTCCTGTGCGTTACGATTCGTTCGACAGCCTCTCTCTGTCCATTCCCTCTGCACCACTGGTAAGACCGGAACCAAAACCTCTGAATAAATGTGTGTATTTTTAAAGGTACAGTAAGGGAGGATGATCTGTGTGCTGTAAAATAAGAGAGAATATTGTCACAATTACAAAGTATTTGTAATTAATATTATTATTATTATTTGTAGTATTATTACTATTATTATTATCTTTTCCTTTTTTATTTTATGTACTGTGGTGATAATAGAAACTGTACAATTTAAAATATTAGTGTCTCAAGTTTGTTTGTGTAAATGATATATTACGGCTTTTGGATGCCAAAAATTGTCTGGGCTGTTGAATTGCTGACTCATTTTCATAAAACCCGTTTGTGTTAGGAATCAGAAGGTTTGATAAAAACACATCAAGCACGTTCCCTCACAAGGACATCTTCCATAAGCCATTTGTTTCCTCTCTCCAGGGTCGACCTGTTACTCTGGACCACTGCCTCCAGCATTTTATCTCCTCGGAGACTATCAAGGAGGTGAAATGTGAGAACTGCACCAAGGTAGGCCAGCCCCGTTTCTGTGACGGTCTTCCATACTCGACTGAAGGGAGGCGAGGCGATCGTCCAGGAGACTCTTTACTGACTGGCGATTCTCTCTAGATGCAGGCGGGCGGTTCGTCAGGGGGGCGTGTTGTGGAGAGCCAGAGGACGACATTCATAAAACAGCTCAAACTGGGCAAGGTGGGAGCCTCTCCCTGTCTGTGATCCTCTCACCTCTGAACCAGCAGACCTCAGCCCCATCCTCAGTTACCCAGGGGTAACGTTTTCCAAAAGCCCCCATTAGCAGCTATGTAAGTTGCTAGTGTTGTTAACAGCCGTGCTTTTGGGGAAGGTATCCCAGATCTCATCTTCTTGTTCTGTGTGCCCAGCTGATTTTACTCCACGGCTAATTGTAAAGCTGCAGGAATGCAAGTGGTGAAAGTGAAGACGATTGTGGACTGGATGAAGGCGGCTGAGAACTGGTATTCTAAACCAGTGGCCCACACAAAAGTGTAATGAAAGGTGTTGGTTTGGCTCTGTTACAGTCATAATGGTTGGTCATATTCTCAGTCACTGTGACTAAGGGTTCATCTTGTGATGGTGTTTAGCCTTAATGACAGAAGTTGTTTTCGTGGACACGGCCGACCAGCCAGCCGGATGGTGCATAGTTAGGGTGATAAGTAGGTTAAAAAGAAGGTGTCATTTATAATATTAATCCAAAACATTGTGTTTTTGGTAGTATTTTACTAAAAATTAGAGCAACATGCTACTTTCTCAGATTCCCAGACTCTATCTGGTGGGGTCCCAGTTTAATATGTTTGATCTTTTTGTCCATGTGTAGCACACAGATGTCAGAATCATTTATGTCTCTGAATTCTCAATCTTTCAGCTGCCCCAGTGCCTGTGCATACACCTACAGAGACTCACCTGGTCCAGCGAGGGAACATCCATCAAGAAACAGGAGCATGTCCAGTTCACTGAGTACCTGTCCATGGACTGCTATAAACACAGATCCACGGGTCAGAGGTCACTGCGGCCGCTGCGGAACCCACGGAGCGTCCCGGCAGACAGCCAGGCCGAGGGTCTGGAGAAGAAGCCTTCAAATGGAATAGGTATAGCTGCTCCACTGGGTGACCCTGCGATGGTACCGACTGCAATGCATGCCGGGATGCTCCATGTAGTCAGTAATGTTCCTGTCGTTACTGTCCCACAGATGCTGAGCACTGCAACAACAACAAGCCCCTCTCAAATGGAACCTGCTCCTCTGTCTATCTCCATTCCCCTGTCCTCAGTCCACAGTTCACGCTAATCTACGACTACAGGTGAGTAGGGGGGAGGTCAGTGTGCCTGGGACAGGAAGTGTATCTGGAAGGCAGCCTGTCTCAGGATGATTTAGTCCTTGGAGTCTAATTGATCTAGACCTCAGTTGTTTAATGACAGTAGTTGTACCAAATCGGCAAATTAGGATCGCTCTTTGTACATTTTATTTCCCAATCAGCAGTGTTGAGTCCTCAGTAAGGATGGATTTGGGGCTGTTTTGACGCGTTAGCTGACCGCTGACCTATGCTTCCGCAGCTCCTCCGTGTACCTCTTCCGGCTGATGGCCGTGCTGGTCCACCATGGGGACATGCACTCAGGACACTTTGTGACGTACCGCCGCAGCCCTCCCTCTCCCCGTGGCTCCTCCCCCTTTAGCGCCAACTGGCTGTGGGTGTCGGATGACTCTGTGCGCAAGGCCTCCTTGCAGGAGGTGCTGGCCTCCAACGCCTACCTGCTTTTCTACGAGCGGGTGCCGCGCCCCGGACCGAGGCCAAAGGAGGAGGGAGGGGCCGGCTAGGCCCAGAGTCTCTCCCGGTTCCACGTGTGTCACCCACCACCCCCACCTAGACTGTTCACTGTAATCCTCTAGACATTTTGGGGTCCCATTTGTACTGATGATCCTTGCCGTCCAAGAGAGCAAGCCTCAAAATGAGGCACGGACACCGTCCACATACAAGCGTAGTGATCGACTTTGACTCTTTCAATGAGTCTCCCAGCACCTTTCCATCAGATGCTTGCCTTCTGTACTTCACTTTGTCTACAGGAGTTGTATTTCTGACATGTTCTGAGGCACTGGCGGAACGTAGACGATTGATGCAGAAATGCACACGTGGCACTTGGCGGCTTCGACACACGGACAGCTACTCATGTAATTGCTCCCCAGGAAGGAACAGTTAAGCCCTCAAGCAAAGCATGGAAACATACCGTAAAGGGGAGAGCAAATTTAAATCCCATTCTCATCTGCTGAAGAAATCGGGGGACCAAGTTCAGGTCTCAGATGGCCACCCACGTTCTAACATCCCAGAGACTGACTGTCGGTTGAAAATGGGTGAGTCTGTGGTTTAATGTCACTGAATGTGGACCAAAGCATCAAAACAAAATACAAAAATGATTGTTGAAAATATTATAGAGGTACCTATGTTGATTCTTATGATTCGCAAGCTTTAAAATTCACGTGACCTGTAGCACTTTAGTATGTGATTTACAAAAATAATTAAGCTTGATTAGACATATTCTACAAAATCGGTTGCTTGTACTAAATTAAGACTTTTAAAGGTCTGCAAAAGGATACATCACTTAATCGCATTTCAGTTATTCAGTAGGCTAATTGTGATACACAGAACATCATCACTGGTTTTCCTATTGCCCTCGACTGAGAATTCCGATCAGATGATGTCTCAAGTCGCTGAGAAATCAGTCTCACTATGTTTGCTGCTGTGTATGTGGTTTGATCCTTTGAAAAGAACAGTTTGGTTCCCCTTTCGTTTGTCATTGTACAAGTTAACTGCACAATTCTCGTACTTCCTTTCCTGGTAAAGACAAAATGTTAAAGTCTTTATAGTTGTTTTAATTGTGCAGAACAATCAGACATTCTGTGACACCCCCCCCCCCCCCACAAGGCAGTATGTCCCCCCCCAGGCAGAACGTTAATTAGCACAGTGTTGTGTGAGTGTGCACTAACGTGAAAGTATCACATTTTAACCTGTTTAAAATTGCCAAAAAAAATCCAGTTTCTACAGTGAGATCCAGATGAAACATCCCTGCTGTAGCCTTTTGCTTGTTGTTCTTGCAAGTCTGGTATATCATGCTGAAAATACTGCCTGTCACTCAAACCTCACCAGTATTAAGTGAGATAGGAGGGCTTCCTCGTCATGTTTCATAACCCATTTGCACTAAACTTGTTCAGTAAACTGCCACGACTCCAGGTCTGTTCTGTTTTCATATTTCAGCGATGAGAAATTAATAAAAACTGTGAAAGAGATGTGAGGGTAGTACTGTTTACTTAATCTCTTGCCAGTTGACCTTTAGTGATTCTGTCTCTGTTTCACAAATCCTCTTCCCACTTTGACGTGACATACTTTCACTGTCATCAAAAAAAAAAAAAATAAATCTGATTACAGGATTCATATTTCTGCTCTGAACAGCAGCTTCACTGACAAACTCTAAGTCACAAATAACATTGCTCCAAATCTGATAAGTCCTAGTAGGAACCCACATTTAAGAGCCATCATCTTAACTAATTATGCCAGTGTTGGGGTGACCCAGTGTAGGGTGGACCTTGCCGATATAGTCCCTAGCTGCGAGCCCGTACAAGAGCCGCTCCGTGGCTGTCTTCCGTTACGATTCTCCTGAAGGTGAGGTTGATGCGTGGTGTGAGGACCCTCTTCCGGGGAGGCACACTGTGGTACCAGTGAGTGTTGGTGGGCTGGTTCATGAGCAGCAGGCTCCCGTGGGCCAGCTGCAGCTTCACTGGCTCGATCCGGCGCTGCGGCTGCTGACCCCGTGAATCCCGGTGCCGGAACACAAAGTCGCGTGCTGCCCCCAAGGACACCGAGGCTATGGGACAGGTGGGGTCCAGTTCCCGCTCGTCGTCACGGTGCTCACAGATGTGATCGTGCCCATCTTTGTACCTGTCATACACAGTTAGGGTAAGTGGTTACGAGACACAACAGCCCTAAGCCTTTCTTCCATGCGACAAGAGCAAACTCAGTGACTGAATCTGCAGTGACACATCCCAAACCTGAATTATGAATGTAATACTACACTGTCATCTAATTTAGTGGTTCTCAACCTTTTTGTATCACAACCCGATATTTTTTACCATGCCAGCTCAGTTGTGCCCCTATATCAAGGATGGGTCACAACACTATGGTTAAGCTCACAGTACACGCCAATCAATGCCTATTGCACAAATCTGATTGGATGTGCCAGTGAATTTTAAATTAAGCATCTGTGGTTTGGCTGCTCTGATAGGTTGAGTGTTCTGTAGTTTTGTGTGAAGCACCAAGACCCGTTTATATAGGCCTAGGTTTATTCTAGGACTGGGACTGGGAAATCTGATTGCGGATCAGCATAGGAGATTGCTGATTTTAGAATGCGTACATTTCCAACCCTTTCAGAACTTGAATTTGGGTTGCGACACATGGGTAGAGAATCCCTGATCCAACTAATGCAATGGTCGTCTACAGACTCACCACCCAAAATAAAAATCCAGGGGCCGAAATAATATAGGATCAAGACCACAGTGTGGTCATAGTATTAATTGTAGAAGCAGACACACTGTAGTACAGAGGACCTGACACCATTATTGCAGATCTCCTGTCTTACCTGTTTACAAGGACGAAGTTGAAGGTGTTGCCCGTGGCATCAGTGACAGCATCACGGATGTACTCCAACGTGGGTGTCCACGGCCTCGCTAAAAGGTGCACCCCAGAGAACGAGTACATGAGACCCGCATCACCATATGTCGCCTGCTTCCGAGGAATTCTGTGCAGCTTCCCAAACACCAAGACCCTGGTCTCCTCCTCTGGGAACGGTGTCAAAAATTAAGAAAGAATTTGTACGAATTTAACCACTTTATTTACACACCGGATAAACAATCCGTGCTGGTTGACGGTTCTGCCGAAATCACTTACCTGTGAAATACTCCACTTCTTTCTCAAGCCTCTTAAAGAGCTCATCTGCTTGCTGTTTGGAAAACAGCAGCGCATAGTCACAGTCCAGTTCCTCTGCTTCAATTTTTTGCCAGGGGATGGGATTGGAGAACTCTGCCATGATTGGACTTTCCTCATCCTCTTCCTCCAGCTTGACTCTTTTTCTCGGGTTGCCGCTCTCTCCGGTGGCATTAGCCCGTTTGCAGGGTGAGGTCACAAATGGATCCATTCAGACTGCCGAGCAAAAGATGAATTTATCATCGTTGCTAGCAATTTCTGATAAGCCATAATTCAAAGGCAAAGATGCAAATATTAATTCATTCCCCCACACCGACTGTATTTAATTTCTTTCTTTTAGTGACATTTGTACTGCAGTTGGCGTTCAATCACTTGGTTCCCCCTCCCCAAAAAGCTTGCATCGGGATTAGGACTGGGCGGGACGCCTCGTTTGCTGAATCACAAGGGCACGTTTGCAGCACGTATTTCGCCCAAATAGGAAGCAAGAATCATTCACACTCCTCGGCTTGGATGCCGCTTCAGGGGATTTTAAATTAAGCAACGTAAATCAATAGTGATCTAGTGAAATAACATACAAGTACAGATTAAACATGATCGGACAAAAAACTATAACAAGCTTCTTTTCTCCTGTTGGCAAGAAACGAACTTTTGCAGAGCAAAATGACACTGGGGAGAAGGAATCGAATGGCGTTGTGAGTATTTTAATTCCGAATGCCAAGGCATAATTGTTATTAGACACAATAACCATAAATCCTGCTTGCAAACACAGTCAAGAGCTTATAAATCCAAAGAGATTGTTTTAATAAAATTTAGGCGTATGAAATATAATTATTTAAATGTTTCACTTGATGTTTGCCGCCAACCTTGCTCTCCGTATGTACCTTTCCAAGTTATCCAAAAGCAATGAATGAATGAATGAATGAAGCTGCAACATTATGCTTATGAAGCAGAAGGAGGCTTCGGTGAAAAAGACGAAAGTAGAAAGGAACAAACGGGCGGTGGTTTCCCAGTCAAGCCCCACCAGGCTAGCGGTGATCGAAGCTCCGTATCTGCGCCATGCACCGGATGGGATCGGGGAGAGCTGGCGGAAGGGGCTGAGCGCCGACTTTGGGAAGCCCTATTTCATTCAGGTAAATAGCTTTCGTGACTTGCACGAGTTGCGTATAAACAACAACAATCTATAAAAAATGCGCAGTTGTGTAATGCCTTATTTAATCTGTTATTTGTCCAGTTGATGTCCTTCGTTTCAGAAGAAAGGAAACAGCACACGGTCTATCCACCTAGTCACCAAGTTTTTACCTGGACACAAATGTGTGTTATTCAAGATGTGAGTATTGAAATAGAATAGAATTTGCCCAATTCATTTTTTTAGATTTATTTGTGCTCATCTTTGTTATATTTGCTTTGCATGTATAAGTAACGGTAATGGTCAGGGAATCAAAGGTGCCTCTTGACTGTTAGGTTAAGGTGGTGATCCTTGGCCAAGACCCGTATCACGGTCCTGGTCAGGCCCACGGACTTTGTTTCAGTGTGCAGAAGCCGGTTCCTCCTCCGCCAAGGTACCTCCACGTGCTCAAAGCTGCATTGTGATTTAACAAAGCCCCAGTTATTTTTTTTTTAATCAATCACCCTAACCCTAGATCCATCCTTACCTTGGGGCTGTTTTCGTAATATGTCGTTTTGCTTGTCAGTTTGGTAAATATGTTCAAAGAGCTGGCTGCAGACATCGAAGGCTTCCGGCATCCAGGTCATGGGGATCTCACAGGATGGGCCAGACAAGGTATGCCAGCTGCATTCTGTAAGAGTGGGGATATCTTTGTTATAAAGACTGCAGCAGACTTCTGAAGGTGCCCTGAGTTTGAGTTGGTTGGGAGCAACTGTTGAAATAATGTTATTCCAAAATCTTATTAATTGCCACCTTCCAAATTATATAATGAAATTATTAACTGGAAATAGGACAGAACATTTGAATTACAAATTACATTTTTTGATGTAAGAATTTATGGAATGATTTGGATGAGCTTAGAACCTATCGTAGGATGCACAGGACACAAGGCAGGGTAACCTCTGGGTCGGATGCCAGTGCCAGTCACACGCTGGGCTCACAGTCAAATGCTATGGGCAATTTAGCGGCTCCAGTTGGCACAACGTGTAGAACGGGGGGGCAATCTTATCCTCAAAGGGCCGGTGTGTATGAGTTTTTGCTGCAACTCCCTAATTAGATTACTAATTAGAGGAGTGATTGGCTGAAGAGTCCTCACACCTGGGTTTGAACAGCTG
>JAODKE010000043.1:38302199-38317199 GCA_026779605.1 Mormyrus hasselquistii
AACCGCCGGCTCAATGGGGGACCCCCCCCCCCCCCCCCCCAATAACCTGTGCTTTGACATTACTCAAATAAATACACAGTTTTGTCTCAATATTTACTCAAAGGGTATTAAGTCTGATATTAATCTGGTGTGTTTGTCTGTGATCTGTAAAGCCTCTTTCTTTTCTTACCATTGATAATTGTGACTACGGAGACACAGACACAATGGACTAAATAACTGGTGTGGAGCAGTAACCTATACAGATTTGACCACTGGAAAAATAGCTTAATGTGCTACAGAGTTAATTGGTTTATGGATTATTTGACTTTCCAGATAACTCAGTACATTTTTATGGTTCTTTTTAAACAAGCCAGGAAATGAAATTCTTGTGTAAATCATTACTGTCTGCTAAAGATCGTCTGCTAAATGCTGTAAATGTTAATGTATCCTTTATTCAATGTCTCTTTCCTTGTTCCTGTAGTCATTCAGGAAATCAGGTGAAGGCTTTTTGTGCAGTATATGATAAGATATCAGACACATTGGCTCTATGTGAAGAATAAGAAGGAAATAGCTCTTAAAATGTTTGGGAAAAGGATTGACTCATTTTGGTTGCAAGAGATACCTGATTGGTTTGATATGATTGAAATAGTGTGTAAAATCATCTGAAAATATGTGAAGATGATGTGGAAATATGGACGTTGGAAGTCTTGAGAGGAGGAATCCTGAAGTTGTGGATTTTGCTGAAGCAGTGGACCATAGATAAAATCCTGCAAAGTTTAAGTACTTATTATTTTTTGTAGCAACTGATAGCTGATAGTACAGTATTGTTAGGTTTGTATTTGTGTTCTGTTTGTTTAGCCTAGCCTACTTTCTGTCACTGGGGAATGGGATTTCAATGAACTGGGATGCAGGCTAAACATGACTGAACAGAAACAGGAAACATAATAGCCATTAAATGACATCACTGTCGTGTGTCTTATGCCTGTTATCATGCACAGCTGATGGTGATTAACCTGCATTTATAAATCAGGCTGAGCAAGCGGCCGTTGCTCCCTTATAGCTGCATTTACAGGCTGGGACTGTCGGCTCTGCACGTTCACCCATTATTTTTTCGGTTTAAAAACAAATTAACGCCGTATCTCTCTTCTGCCACCCTGCTTATCAGGTGGGCAGTGGGCAACCGTAACGAACAATGTAAAGAAAAGAGAACAACTCGTAAAAAAAAAAAAAAAATCTATTTGAAGTGTTTTGGCGACTCACCAGCTGTTATTTCTGATGTATACAGAAACACCCTTATCATCTTGTGGGGGACATTTTTGTTTACAGATGTAAAAAAGGGAATATCCTATCTTTATACACATGCATGATGCGCGCACACACACACACACACACACACACACGTACGCACATATATAGGGGTATCTGTAAGCATACTGATAATGGGTAGACACTTTTTTTGCAAATGGGTAGACAAGACCCTGCGCTTTCACAAAGGTGACCTCTGCTATGATAACAGTATTTTCTCCTTCACTTTGTGCATTCATGTAAGTAAAAGATATTACGCAGGTCCAAAGTGGTATTCTGCAGACCAGGTCTGAAGTACTTTTGTCATCTTGGACTTTAGTTCGCCATCTGAAGCAGTTTCACACACACAGATGTCTTACTGATGCAAAAAGTTTGTCTGAGAACCCAACAGCCCCAGGATGTTCCTTGTCAGTGTTCCAGGCCTATCTGTCAAAGATTTTTGGCTCAATTTGCTTCTGTCTAAACCATGTGAATTGTACTTCTGCCTTTGCACCCAGGTTAAAGGTGTCTGCGTGTTTTGGCACACCTTTGTGTGCTGGCGTGGTATCGCTTTTTAAATGGTAATTTGTTTTTCAGTCTCTCTCTTTGCAAATGGCAAAGGCCTCTGCAAGGTGATCTCCCTGCTCTGAAAGGGTTAATTCTCTGAAGGTTTATCTTTGGATAAGACGTTGGTTTTTATTGGTGTCTGCACTCCCCGGTTCACACACTCACGAGAGCAGCGCGGGACGCGGCAGGACAAGCACTGCCAGGTAAATGGAAGTGGGTGCCTGGCTCCCATGTAGCGTGTGATCTGTCGGTCGAGGCGGGCAGCTGCCTGTGTGTTTGGCTCTGCGGTACGATGCGGCAGCTCTGCGGTGGAGGTCGACCCAGACAAACCACTAAATCGAGAGACGGTGACGAGCCCCAAGGAGGGATTTAGTGCACTGATAATGTTTGTCAGTTTTATTTTCTTAGGCTGAAGAAAGTTTTCTGCTAAATAATAAATGCAAAATCTATTGCTTGTTTATGTTTTTGTGATTTAGTTTTGCATCTGTCTGTCTCTTTATATTAAGTGAGGTTTTAGACTGGTTTCAATTACAAGTTTGCTGTGATTTCACTTTCCTAAGAAAGGGTGCTTGGTGTGAGTTCAGAAATCATACACGCCTACTTTGAATGGTGACACACTCAGTTGTGGTCAGTCCATTGGTAGTCAGGGCACTGATTTATTTTAGTTTATTGTTTTGTTTAATTTTCTGTTTTATTTCTGGGTTGGTACTTTAGGGTAGAAAATCCATTTTTATCCCTTTAGATGCCATTTTAGTTTTGCAATATTTTAGGAAAAAATTGGATCACATAAGCAGAGATGAAATAGTGATGATTTTAAGGGTAAACGACAAAATGCTTCTTATTGGGGGAGATGTTAATGATGTTCTCACTGTCACCCGCACCCCCAACTCCCAGGCCCAGCATGTCTGGCTTGCACCTGGTGAAGAAGGGCCGCGATCAAAGGAGGATGGACCTGCAGCGAGACTTCACTGTGGCCTCTCCGGCTGAGTTCATCACCCGCTTCGGTGGTAACAGAGTCATCGACAAGGTGGGGCCCGCAGGCTGGGCTTCCGCTCAGGTCTGCTGCATGCTGGTTATCGCGCTGCAGGCTGGTTATCGCGCTCCACTCTCAGTAATGTGCTGTGGCAGCATTTCATTTCCCTGCTGTCAGGAGAGATATGTTGGTTGTGTGTTTGTGTTTTGATATTCTAGGGCTTTGATATTCTAGATCACTTTCATTCAGGTTAAAGACTAAAATATTGCTCCTGCAATGCTTCTTGGTAACTTTCATCAAATCTGTATTCTGATCTGAATGCTGTGTGAGGTGTGGTTAGCCCAGAAAAGCATAGCCGCCTTGTGGTAGATGGATGGATTGTCTTAGGTCACGATGCAGAATGGGGCATAAACGTGCAGCATGTTCTTGTTTGGTGTTATTTCTCGAGAACTTTGTTACTCTGCTCCAAAGCATTCCTCTCTTTCTAGGTGCTGATAGCCAACAACGGCATCGCGGCTGTGAAGTGCATGCGCTCGATAAGGCGCTGGTCCTACGAGATGTTCCGCAACGAAAGAGCCATTCGCTTCGTCGTCATGGTCACTCCCGAAGACCTGAAGGCCAACGCAGGTGCCGTCCGTTGGGGGGGGGGGGTCGGATGGTGCCAGTGGTGCTGCTGGAGGGGGGGCTGCTAATGCCGGTATGTGTGGCCGTCTGCAGAGTACATCAAAATGGCCGACCACTATGTACCTGTGTGCGGGGGACCCAACAACAACAACTACGCCAATGTGGAGCTGATCGCGGACATCGCCAAGCGGATCCCGGTGCAGGTGCTTCAGCTCGCTTCCTCCTTCGGCTCGGCGTCCGACGTCGGTGGATGTCGGTCCGTGTGAAGCAGCCTGTTCTTCATTGGGGATTTCCCTCGTCTCTTTAGGCTGTTTGGGCCGGATGGGGCCACGCCTCTGAGAACCCCAAACTTCCGGAGCTTCTGCAGAAGGCGGGCATCGGCTTTCTAGGTGTGGCTCCACTAACTTTGGCTTCTGGCCCACTTTTAGTAACTCTCCCGAGAGATGTGTTTGGCTCTCCAGGTTTGCCCTATTTAAATGTCCCGCACTCCAGGTCCTTCCGGCAAGGCCATGTGGGCGCTGGGCGACAAGGTGGCCTCCTCCATCGTGGCCCAGAGTGCCGACATTCCCATCCTGCCCTGGACTGGATCAGGTGCTGTATGTCATACCGCTCAAAAGTGCGATGGGGCTTAGCCTGGTGGCTGATGAGCTGGGTAATGGCGAGCTGACCTCTCAGGCGTACTCAATGTGGACAGAACATACCAGGAAGGAAGGGAGGGGCCTGCTTCATCTGCTTTGGGCTTCATTTGTAAAGTAGTTATTTGAAGGTGAAATGCTTTTCGGATCAGTCTTTCACAGCTGTTCATAGAGAGCGAATCAGTGAGCGTACACTCAAAAACTAGAATCGGAATATGTATGATCTATAAGAATAGGCAGTATATGAAATGTATTAACTACAGATATTTTTTCAAATTATGAATGAACAGCTAGTTATGTGTATTGGTTATTGATGTGTCAGGGGAGTGCAGTATTTGCAAAATAAACTAGTAACAGACTACCCTATTGTGATTTTGCGGCAATACCAATCAATCAGACAGTCCTCAAACATAGGCGAGATGTCTGCCATGTGAACGTATTACCACTGGGTAAGTCGGGGAACATAACATACGTGTTAAATTAATGTGACGCCCCCTAGCTTCAGATGCCACTTATGTTACAAACCTAAAGATTCTTAATCATTTGCATACATCACACTAATAGCTATTGATAAATTGCGGCTTTCTTTTGTATATAAAAAATAAAAATGTATACTATTACGAAATAAGTAATAATATAAGAAATAATTTTCAAGTTTTAAAAGGTAGATCCACACTGAAAATATTCAAAAAGGTTTCTCTACCTCATACCATGCGAAGAAAATACGGCGTATGAGTGAATAACTCGGTATACAAAGATTTCCTACATTCTGCTGCTGTGACACTGCAGACCTGAGGGTAGAGCGGACTGAAGAGGAGCAGCGGCTCGGCCATGTGATCAGCGTACCCCATGAGCTCTACTTACAGGGCTGCGTGCGTGACGTTGATGAGGGACTCGCGGTAATCCATTTCCTACAGCCTTACTCATGCAGCCCAATTAAGGGCGATGAGTCAGAATCATATAACTTTATATTTCAGCATTTCGACATGCAAATCTATTCTATTGCTCTCTCTTCAGAATGGTTCACATATTTGGCATTCAGTTCCAGTTTTATAAGTTGCTGAAAAGTAGCTCGGAGATGAATAGCCACATTTTAATGGTGTGTGTGTTGAAGGGAGCAGAGAAGATTGGGTATCCAGTTGTGATCAAAGCTTCTGAAGGTGGTGGAGGCAAAGGCATTAGAGAAGTGGACAAAGCTGAGGACTTTGCCAGCCTATTCAGACAGGTAGGTTTCCTGGTAACGGCCTTACTGCACACCTAGGTCGCTAGCCCCATCTCCTGGGATGGCACGATCTGATCATTCAGGTGACCGGGCCCAGCTTTGACAGCATTAGAGTACATGACGCTACTCATTTTTTCGGTCCTTTAGGTTCAGGCTGAGGTACCCGGCTCGCCCATCTTCGTCATGCAGCTGGCCCAGCATGCCAGGCACCTGGAGGTGCAGATCCTTGCCGACCAGTACGGCAATGCCATCTCATTGTTTGGTCGCGACTGCTCCATCCAAAGGAGGCACCAGAAGATCATCGAGGAGGCCCCAGCCACAATAGCACCGCCATCCACCCTGGAATACATGGAGCAGGTAGTATGAACTATGGAGCTGAGCACCGTAAAACAGCAGCGTATCGCATGAAGCTTCACACATGTATGCTGGCCCAGTATAGCCAGTATTTCAGTTTTGCTGCATCTCCAGTCGTGGCCAAAAGATTTTAGAATGACACAAATATTGGTTTTCACAAAGTTTGCTGCTTCAGTGTTTGTAGATCTTTTTGTGAGATGTTTCTATGGTAACTGAAGTATAATTACAAGCATTTCATAAGTGCCAAAGGCTTTTATTGGCAGTTACATTAAGTTTATGCAGAGTCTATATTTGCAGTTTTGGCCCTTCTTTTTCAAGACCTCTGCAATTCGCTCTGAGTGAATCCTGCATCCATTCCTGCATAATCAATGTTTGGAGTTGTGGAATTTGTGGGTTTTTGTTTGTCCATCCGCCTCTTGAGCATTGACCGCAAGGTCTTAATGGGATTAAGGTCTGGAGAATTTCCTGGCCATAGACACAACATGGCGATGTTTTGTTCCCCTGGTTTGTGAGCCAGTCACAGTAGTTATCACTGTTGCCTCATGACACGGTGCTCCATCATGCTGGAAAAGCATGTTGTTCATCACCAAACTGTTCTTGGATGGTTGGGAGAAGTTGCTCATTCTTTATTCATGGCTGTGTTCTTGGGCAGAACTGTGAGTGAGCCCACTCCCTTGGCTGAGAAGTAACCCCACACATGGATGGTCTCAGGATGCTTAACTGCACGACACAGGACTGATGGTAGTGCTCATTTTTTCTTCTCCGGACTATCGGAAAGTTGATTCATCAGAGAAGATTACTTCACCCCAATCCTCAGCAGTCCAATCCCTGTACCTTTTGCAGAATGTCAGTCTGTCCCTGATGTTTCTCTTGGAGAGAAGTGGCTTCTTTGCTGCCCTTCTTGACACCAGGCCGTCCTCCAAACGCCGTCACCTCACAGTGCGTGCAGATGCACTCACACCTGCCTGCTGCTATTCCTGAACAAGCTCTGCACTGGGGGTGCTCCGATCCCACAGCTGAATCAACTTTAGGAGATGATCCTGGTGCTTGCTGGACATTCTTGTGAAGAAGGCTTCAGGATGCCCAACAATGGAACTTCTCTCCTTGAAGTTCTTGATGATGCAATAAAGGGTTGATTTTGGCGGAATCTTACTAGCAGCAATTTCCTTGCCTGTGAAGCCCTTTTTGTGGAAAGCAATGATGACTCTGCATGTTTCCTTGCAGGTAACCATAGTTACTAGTGGAAGAACAATGATAGAATAGTAGACTGGGTGCTTTACAACTCAGTCAGTCTGACAGAGTGATTTTCAGCCTTCTCCTCATCAACACTGTCACCTGTGTTAATGAGAGAATCACTGATATTATGTCCGCCGGTCCTTTTGTGACAAGGCTGAAATGCAGTGGAAATGGGTGTTTTGGGATTGAGTTCATCTTTGTGGCAAAGTGGGACTTTTCAATCAGTTGCAGTTCATCTGATCACTCTTCATAAACTCTGGAATATATACAAATTGCCATCATAAAAATTGAGGCAGCAGACTTTGTGAAAATTAATATTTGTGTCGTCCTCAACGTTTGGGCACGGCTGTGCATCAGGTTTAGCTGGTGTTTTGGGTCCTTTCTCTGAAAATGGGTTTGGTTTTAATTAGGGCTGCATGAGATCAGAATTATGGTATGACTCGTGCACAGTAATCCCCAGGGCTTTAGATAACAGGCAAAACATTTGTCCGGATGCCGGCTTTTCGGTGCCATACTTACGTTTACTTATACCCCCAGTTTTTAAGCAGATTAATAGTATGCCTAAAATATTAATGAGAAGTGTATTGTGACAGCCAAAATGTACTAATCTCTGCAAACAAGGTATAAAGGCGCTGGTGGTGTGGCGGTACTTTTTGCAGTTTATAGTCCAACATGTTTAATAAACACAAGGATATGCCGGATTTATACATATTAATAACTTTCGAGCATCTTTATACGGCTCTCATTACTATTTTAAGCACTCTACTCATCTGTTTACCAAATTGTCAACGTATCTAAACGTCCATATAGTTCTGAAAAGCCTGCATCCAGGCAGATGTTTACATGTCATATGAAGCCGTGGTGATTATTGTGCAAGCACCACATAATCCTGGTGTATTATCGTGCAGCACTTATTTCAGTAGATGTAACAGTTTGGATGGGGTCCTCGCCATTAATCAGACTGAACATTCACGTTAATTTCGCTGGTGGTCACATAAACTGTGCGATGACTCTCTGACAGTGTGCCGTGCGGCTAGCCAAAATGGTGGGTTACGTAAGTGCCGGCACAGTCGAGTACCTCTACTCTGATGATGGCAGCTTCCACTTCTTGGAGCTGAACCCTCGTCTGCAGGTGGAACATCCCTGCACAGAGATGATTGGAGATGTCAACCTGCCCGCTGCACAGCTCCAGGTATTTATCCCCCCGTCCTTCATCTTACTTTTGTGCACTGTGGTCGTTGGCGCCCTGAACAAGGTTCCACCCCCACACTCCTCCCCGGGCACTGAAATAATAGCTGCCCACTGCTATGTCACATATGGGTTAAATGCAAACAACAATAAAAACATCAACAAGGTTAGCAATGCCATGCAACTTCAGGATTTTCAGCACACTTCATCCATGTTTGCCAACAACATAGCTGCAGTACCTGCTCTTTCTTCGCCCTTGCCTGATTTAAGAACTCAATTTTTCCTCTTCAGATCTTCTCTTTGGCTGTTTCTTGGCCAACTTAATTGCTTCAGCATGTTAGCATGTGCCAGATGTGTATTCCCACGTCACTTTGTTTACTGCACAAAAACAACTTGCTTTTTTATTTTATTTTTTTTTCCTTCCAGCACACAAAATGGACAGTTAGCACACTGAGGAGAAATTTGCTGAAATGAATAAAAGTAACTGGCTAAAATCGCATACTCTAGCCTTAATCTAATTGGTAGTCTCTCAATGAACCCTTCTAGGCCCTTGAACCAAAGTCCTTTGTCTTTTTTAATACCAACTGTTTCGGCCCATGTGTTTTTTACCTTGAGTGAGGACAGAGTATCTGCATTGTCATGGTAATGCTAAGCATGTCTTCTCATCCAAATGTGCTCTTCTGGTTATTAGTTTGCTTTTTAAAGGGTTTCTGCTTTTGCTGGCCTCAAATGCTTGGAAGATAATGTTTGGCTGAACTGTCTCTGCCTGCAGATCGCCATGGGGATTCCCCTCTACAGAATAAAGGACATCAGAGTGCTGTACGGAGAGTCTCCATGGGGAGACTCGCCCATCAATTTTGAGGCTCCTGAATGCACCCCTAGCCCCCGGGGTCACGTGATTGCTGTCCGAATTACCAGTGAGAACCCAGATGAGGTGAGAGTCAGAAGAGGCCAGTAGACGGCCATCTTTTTGCATGTATTCTCTGGTTAATTCCATACTTTGTGTCAACTTTGGTGGGTGAAATGCAGCTTTCTATAGCCGTATACTTAGATCAAAACACTGTATTCAGGCATTTAACAACATTCACTGCATGTTTTTCTGAGTTGCACTGACCCCACCTTTATGATCTTGATACCTGAACAGAGAGTATTAGCCAATATGAGTACTGATCCAATACCAGACCTCTTTCTTAAACTAGTAATGTTTAAACTGAAATTTTCAAAATGAAAAAAAAATTGTCAAAAACGCTTTGGTAATTAGGCTACTAGAAACATACATAATGTGCTGTACACCTTGTTTTAATCATTTTTGAGGCATTTACAGTTCAATTTGACTATCTTACAAGCAATGATATGTGGCGAATGATTAAAATGCCCCACAATGTTTCTCCCACTGGCAACAGTGTCACTTTCACTTTGTCGCATAACCAGCCCCTTGTGTATCACAAGCTGTAGCTAGTGTGCAAAACTCTCAAATCACCCATTGCTTTTGAAGTATTAATCGCATTGCCTCTCGCAATTGCGGGCGCTTTGTTTAATGGGATCTTCCACTAAGCGCTACTTTGTTTTTACAAAGGTTGCAAATCGCTCTGCTACTACACGTTTCAAGCATAAAATGCTTCCAGATCGTCACCCTCATATTTGATGTTTTTATGCTCCTCCTACTATAAAAGGTATGAACATGATGTCACAGCAGACAGAAATCACTGTACTCACACTCACTGAGTGGCAAATACACTGAGTAGCAGTGTTAGCGTTCAGCTCGAATGCCACGAAAATACATCTAAAGAAAGAACTGCTGTGCAATTGATTGAACAAATCTATTTAACAAGAAATGGGATCTTGTTACAAAAAAACTAAATAAGTAAGTACCTGTTGTGGATCGGTCACATATGGCCGATATCCGATCGGTCTAATTAGGTATGAACATTGGTGCCGATGCCAATCTGAATATTGGATCGATGCAACGTTAATGTCGTTAGTCCTCTGACCTTTTGTAGTTGCCATAGAAATTATGGAAGAATGTAAGTAAAATTGTTGGGTGGACCTCTTTGTCATGGTCAGGGTTTCAAGCCCAGTTCAGGCACCGTGCAGGAGCTCAACTTCCGCAGCAACAAGAACGTGTGGGGCTACTTCAGTGTGGGGGCAGCCGGGGGCCTGCACGAGTTTGCCGACTCCCAGTTCGGACACTGCTTCTCCTGGGGGGAGAACCGCGAGGAGGCCATCTCGTAAGTAATGCACCTGGAATAGCTTGGAAAGTCTTGGAGGGAAATCGGCCTCTTACCTGCTGAGTTACCCACCTCCTTCATGTGTTTTGATTGTCGCCCTGGACTTTGATGTTTGGTTAACGCTTGTTCTGCAGGTATTGTATGGATCATAAAATATGGTAAATGTTCTTGTTGGAGCTAAGTGAAGTGTGCACATCTAGGAACATGGTGGTGGCCATGAAGGAGCTCTCTATCCGTGGGGACTTCAGAACCACAGTGGAATACCTCATCAAACTACTGGAGACTGAAAGCTTCAGGAACAATGACATCGACACTGGCTGGCTGGACCACCTCATTGCTGAGAAAGTGCAGGTGAATTTCTGATTTCTCTGCAGCGCCCCCCTGCCCCCCGGTGCTGTCGGTGCTTAGTGTTGCCCTCTATTCTTGTCGGTAGGCCGAGAGGCCCGACACCTTACTGGGTGTGGTCTGTGGATCTCTTCATGTTGCGGACGCCAGCATCAGGAAGAGCATGTCTGACTTCCTGCACTCCTTGGAGAGGTTTGTCATTCATATTCAAGCTGTTTCATAGTGCCATCGTTACCAGAGTGATCGATGCATTATCTGCAGTCTGATTGGCTGCTGCCTTTCCTAGGGGCCAAGTGCTGCCTGCTGCAAGTTTGCTGAATACTGTAGAAGTGGATCTGATTTATGAGGGGGTCAAGTACTGCTTGAAGGTGAGCATCTGTTTGATCGCCCTTTAATTGGCACCAAATGCTTTTTGATCTAACATTTCCAGTGTGCCGTTTTAGGTGGCACGCCAGTCACCCACCACATACGTCATCATCATGAACAACTCTGACATTGAGATAGATGTGCACAGGCTAAGCGACGGGGGTCTTCTACTTTCCTACAATGGAAGTAGCTACACCACATACATGAAAGAGGAGGTGGACAGGTGAGCCGTTGTCCACAAGTGCATGATGGGAGCAGCACTTCATGTTGTGTCTTTGTTACTGGTGGGTTACCTATATTCAGAAATGGCTTGTACGCTTTTCTTTGCGAGACGTCTCTACAATAGTTCCACTGTGTCTTGATTTAGCTACCGAATCACTATTGGAAACAAGACCTGTGTGTTTGAGAAGGAGAAAGACCCGACGGTGCTGAGGTCTCCCTCTGCTGGCAAACTTTTGCAGTATATGCTGGAAGACGGAGGCCACATTTCTGCAGGGAATGCTTATGCAGAAATTGAGGTATGGAGTAGCTTAGATCAGGAGTTCCCAGCTCTTGTCCTGGATGCCCCCCTGCAAATGCTAAATTTTGTTCCAAAATAAGTCTGTATTAAGATGGTTGTGGATGTGTTGGATCAGATGTCTTGCTCTTCATTTTAAATTCTCTTTATTGAACTTTACTTTCCAGGTTTTGCATTTTAAATTGTTAAAACGCGCTTTACATCTTCCTGGTTTGTTCTGGCTCAGTACTTCTTTGTTCTAATATATTTGGGTAATTTAACTAATTTAAACATTTGTAATCTGTACGCACATGGTAGGGTGGTCCTAAAAATTTAGGTTCATGAGAAATTACCTCCACAAGTCTAATTCTGTTCTATGTTTGGCCACTGTTAACTAATGCACATGGAAAGAAGTTAAAATACATTTTTTATTTGCAGTGGAAAAATAGGCATGTTGGCCTAATGATGTAAGATCCACTGTTCAATGATAACTGGTAATTATGCCATACCACAGTAAGAATGACTTAAGAAACAATGTTTATGTGCAAATGCTGAACGTGAATGGCAGTCCTGCATTCAGTCCGTGTTCATCAGTGAATGGTTATGCTCCTCATTGCCTCAAATGCTTCAGATTTTAACCATAATTTATCTGCGTGAGGTAGAACATGTTCGGACATGTTGAGGCAGGTTCTCATCAAGCTGAATTCCCATCATAGTCTTGTGGAGCATCCTAACGCGTGAATGCCTGTAATTCTTTTCTTTCACGCACTGTATTAAAACAACATGGTCTGTTCCTTGGCACTTTTGTTTGTTCATTCAGATCATGTCTCTCTGTCTTGTTCTAGTAACTGGGCCACCAATTTTCGATTTACAATTTACAATTAGGAATTTATACTTGTAGACTATTTAAGAAAATGTTTAGCCTTCCAGAGAGAACATGCAATGTTGTACTGCTGTCAGTGATTATTAATTATGAGATTATACATGCTTCTTTTATCAATCAAATGTATATAGAAAAGTAGTACATAAAATGTTCTTGCTGTTATAGTTGTACTCAGTATTCTGCTGTGGGTGCTGTTGTGTTTTTTTTTTTTTATTTAAAATGTTTTTTTAATGTCAAGCTTTACAACTTGTTATACTTTTTGTTCCCTTAGCCCCCACTAATTCTGGGTGACGAACATGGGAATTGTAAGATTGCACGTGTTGCCAAGAGAAATGTACAAATTAATATTGGCAATTTCTTAGCAATTCATTGTTAATTTAGTGGTTTTACTTGATCTGGTGGGAACAGCCTGCCCAGGCAAGACAATTAATGCTTTGTGCTGTGATCTATAGTATATAAGTTTCCAAGTTGTCTATTGTTAGTAGACCCTAAAGAATAACAGTTCATTAGTACTTTGTGTAACCTTAGCACAATTAAGTGGTACATAATTTAGTTGTTGAAATGACTGGTCTGGATTAACTGTAAGCTCAGAGACTCCAGAAGAGACTGCAGGTAGCAGGGCTGGAATGTAGGTTTTTGGCCGTTAGCAGCATGCTGACCTGGCATGTGGCATATCTCCAGGTGATGAAGATGGTGATGACTCTGAACGTGCAGGATTCTGGCTGCGTGCACTTCATCAAGAGGCCCGGGGCAGTTCTGGAGACGGGCTGTGTGGTGGCCCGCCTGGAGCTGGACGACCCCAGTCGACTCCACCCGGTAAGTTCACAGCACTCTGATGAACTTTAGCGGTCAGGCATGTCGTTATAAATGAGTGGTAGCCCTTATACTGTGCTCCAAACCACTAGGTGGAACTGAATATGAGACCCCTCCCTGCCCAGCAGCCCCTCCCCATTGTTGGGGAGAAGCTTCACCAGGTGTTTCACAATGTGCTGGAGAACCTCACCAAGGTCATGGATGGATACTGCCTCATGGAGCCTTACTTTAGCACCAAGGTGCAGATTTGGTCAAATATCTGCTAAGTACATTGTGTTTGGATATATGCCTGTCTGAGGGTCTGCCCATGTCTACTGATGGACCTATGAATAATCTGAAATTCATACATTTTTGAATGTTTTTCCTTATTATTCAGTTATTTTTCATTCTGCTTTGCCAAGAGCATCTTGCATAATTGACATGATTGACATTAAACATGTTTTATTCTTCTCCGTTCTATTGGATAAAATAGGTTATTGCATGAGTGCATGAACCCCCCAGGGACTTTTTCCATTGCCTTGTGCCCAGATTAAACAGTGGGTGGGCACACTTATGAAGACCTTGCGAGACCCCTCGTTGCCTCTGCTGGAGCTCCAGGAGATCATGACCAGCGTGTCGGGCCGCATCCCCGTGTCGGTGGAGAAGGCCATCCGCAAAGTCATGGCCCAGTATGCCAGTAACATCACTTCCGTACTCTGCCAGTTTCCCAGCCAGCAGGTGAGTGCTGGTGTCTGATGCTGCTATTTTGTTTTTTGTTGCTAATTTCTGTTTGATCCACCTTGAGCTGCGCAGTGACATTTCTCATGTTTCAGATTGCTAATATTTTGGACAGCCATGCTGCAACCCTGCAGAGAAAGGCAGATCGAGAGGTCTTCTTCATGAATACGCAGAGTATTGTACAGCTTGTGCAGAGGTCAGAGCTCATCTCATGGTATAGTGATGGTGATTCTCATAGCTATCACAGCTCCTAGACCAAAGAGTGTTTCACCTTAGCCTGCAAAGTCCATAGTTATGTAGGCTGTTTGTGTGTCTGTTTAGTAACAAATGATCATCTGAACGATAGGCGTTCTTAATCTAGATCAGCAAACTTTAACCCATCAACACTCACTTTAACACTCACTCAACCAATCCAATAAGTCAAACCACGGATGCTTAATTTAAAATTCACTGGCACATCCATTCAGATTTGTGCAATAAGCATTGATTGGTGTAAATTGCAGTGTACACTGCACTCTTAATCATAGCATTAATGTAAACCTATACTTGATATAGGGTCACAACTGAGCTGGCATGGTAAAAATTGTGTCGTGATGCAAAAAGGTTGAGAACCATTTGTCTAGATTTTCTCAGGGTTTATCGTTTGTGATCTGCAGATATCGGAGTGGAATAAGAGGGTACATGAAGTCGGTGGTGCTGGACTTGCTGAGGAGGTACCTGCAGGTAGAGATGCAGTTCCAGCAAGGTGAGTGTGGCTGCATGATCTTTAGGGGCGACCCCAACATACCATCTCTGTGGAAGCAGCACAGTGACGGGATGGGTGGGTGGATGGGTGGTTGCTCTCATCAACAGCACATTACGACAAGTGCGTCATCAACCTGAGGGAGCACTTCAAACCGGACATGACCCCAGTGCTGGAATGCATCTTCTCACACGCTCAGGTGTCCAAGAAGAACATCCTGGTCACCATGCTTATCGTAAGTTTGCAGGTCATTTTTAGTTAATAGTCTGCTGGCTGCATACAGACTTGATCTACTGCTTCTAACTGAAACGTGGTTCGATAACGGCATCAGTGTGGCAGTTCTTATCG
>JAODKE010000043.1:38319699-38324568 GCA_026779605.1 Mormyrus hasselquistii
CAGGGTGTCTTTTCCGGTGAGTTCCGGCCAGTTCGAGATGCGTCGACAGAGCAGTGAGCTTTTCCTGGATGGTGCGTTCTCTCCACCCTGCCAGAGGATGGGCGCCATGGTGGCCTTCGAGTGCTTTGAGGACTTTAAGAGGTAGAGTTCAAAAGTCACACGCCGTCACTTTGGCTGGGAAATGGTGCTCATAGTGCACATAATGGTGCACAAGTGCCTGCAGAAGGTATTTGTTGTGGTTTTACTTTTCAAAATTAAATCTTGCTCGTGCAATTAAGTTGGAAAAGCCTCCCTAAATTCTGACAAGGTGATATAGACCAGTCTCTACCCGGCTTTTCTCTAATTTGGAGGGCAGTTCTTTTGTTCCTCAAAACTGAACCAACAGCCATGACCTGCATTGAGACTCATGAACAGGGTTTCTATGTATCTTTATGTTTTGAAGGAGTTTCGATGAGGTAATCTCTAGCTTTGCCGAGCCGGTCCTGGAGAGCCCGCTCTTCCCTGAGGTGTGCTCCAGCCTGTTTGATGAGGAGAACTGCAAGGTCAGCAGGGCAAAAAGAGGGCAGGGGGAGGGGTTGTCCTTTTTTTATATATCCTGGGCTTAATGTTGATGCAGTTCATGTAACCCCCCCCCCCATTACAGAATATGAAGGACAACCCGATTCACATAATCAATGTGGCCATCAGATCTGCTGACACTGAGGACGATGACCTGCTGGTTGCGGCCTTCAGCACTTTTGCTCAGTCCAAGGTGGGCCAGGGTTATGACCTATTAGATTTTCATGAGCTGTATCTCTCTAAACTAATTTAACAATCTTTTGCAGAAAAGTATACTCTTCGATTACGGCATCAGAAGGATAACGTTCTTAGTCGCAAATAAGGTAAACCATCTTGTTTTTCTGAAACTAAAATTTTTTGAGTAACTACATAATGTGCACTTTAGTACTATTCTTAACATTTTAGAAATTTCATTATAACCCTAAACTTTAAACACATTTTATTCTTAAAATTAAACCCTAAGCTAAAATAAATTGTAATATTTTTCATCTGCAGAGAGAATTTCCAAAGTTCTTCACCTTCAGAGCTAGAGATGAGGTAAAGCTTTTTTGGATGGGCGTAGAAATAATAATGTTTGCTCACTTTAAATTCCCTTCACTTCTATGATCGGTGTGTGTTACCTGTGACGTTCGCAGTTCCAGGAGGACCGTATCTACCGGAACCTGGAGCCGGCACTGGCCTTCCAGCTGGAGCTCAACCGCATGCGCAACTTCGACCTGAAGGCGCTGCCCTGTGCCAACCACAAGATGCACCTGTACCTGGGTGCCGCCCGCGTGCAGGAGGGCGCTGAGGTCACTGACTACCGCTTCTTTGTTCGGGCCATCATACGCCACTCAGACCTCATCACCAAGGTAACTCCGCACAGGACAGCGGCGACTCTGCTTACTACCGATTAACCAACTGCTGAATGGTGACAAGTCGGCTGGTTAACTGGCTGACTATATCGAGTAGAATAATTAGTAACCGAATTTTAGCACTAATGTTAAACCAGTTGACTGTGTACTTTTTCGTGAACCACAGTTATGCACCATATTAGATGTACTTGTGCATGAGGGTTTCTGGGGGGGAACCTAAGCCGAGCTTAGGATGGCATACGTGGTTCCTGCCTGCAGGAGGCCTCCTTTGAGTACCTGCAGAACGAGGGCGAGAGGCTCCTGCTGGAGGCCATGGATGAGCTGGAAGTGGCCTTCAGCAACACTGCTGTGCGCACAGACTGCAACCACATCTTCCTCAACTTCGTGCCCACTGTGATAATGGACCCATCAAAAGTTAGTGCGACTCCTTTAGCCAATCTGACAGGCCCTTACTCGTTATGGCAACTTACAAAAGAGATGGTTGCTTTGAGTCATCGTGAAAGTATTGACTGGTTAGGTGTCTGTCTGTCTGTCCATCAGATTGAGGAGTCTGTCCGCTCCATGGTAATGCGCTATGGCAGTCGGCTGTGGAAGCTGCGTGTCCTGCAGGCCGAGCTGAAGATCAACATCCGCCTGACACCCACGGGAATGGCAATTCCCATCCGCTTATTTCTCACCAACGAGTCGGGCTACTATCTGGACATCAGTCTGTACAAGGAGGTCACCGACCCCACCTCTGGGCAGGTAACCCTTTTGAACGATGGGAACAATCACATCGCCTGATTGGAATGCTCTGCCACAGGCTTGTCACAATTATCTCATAATCGCCTGATTGCGATTATTTGGGCTGGCTGCGATTATTTGTTGCATAATCGCTAGAATCGTCTCCATCTGTATTAAAATAGCCGGATGACACAAAACTGTCATATTTCTATCACTATTATCATATCATTTTCTACTGTGTTTGCCTGGCGCGCATTTAATGATGTCACCTTGTTGCACTTCTGAAGCACCACCTGCCCTATTTGTACCTCGCACGTTTGCCCATGCTCATGTGCAGCATTACCTTTCCCGGCGAACTGTGTGACGGTGCCCGATTTGTGTCATTTCATTTCACAACATTTTCACGCCCCAGCCTGATCATATTATTATTTCTTGTCACTACCAGCCAGAACAGAATAGGATATTTAGCCAGTTACCCCGATTTTGATTTCTTTGTGTAGTGAAAGCTCTGCGTCTCACCTGCACTTGCCTTTGATTGTGTTCTTATGCACCTTGTTACGGTAGGATGACTCTATGTGTCCCTGACGGCTGCCATTATTATGCTGCAGCGAAGCCAGTGTATTATGCCAGTAGGACAAAGAACTAGAGAAATGTATATATTTTGTTTGTAATTCCACTGTTTTGGAGTGATATAAACAGGTGCACGTAACTGCTACGCAAGTTCGAATTCACCATGAACCAATACACGGGGCGGTTTCTTGTAGCAGCGCGAACGCGTACATATTTTATATTTCATAACGCTATTATGACAAGATATTATTCTGCATTTGAACCTTTATGCAGCTAATTTATATTTATTTCACAGTATAAATGGTAAAATGCATATACTTTATATACAACTATATAAATATAGTTGAAACAAACACAAAATAAAACAAAACTTCATTTTTCGGTTTAGAGTGAACCAAAGTATACCAAAAATACCATACCATCGGATAGCAGCAGTTTTAACTATTTAGCTGTTTAGGTAAATTTAACTATTTAGGTAATAGTGTTGATCCAAAAACCTGGAAATAGAATAGCAGAGTGACACTTGAAATGACAAGCAAAAAAAAAAACCATTGCGTAAGTCAACGGGAATCATTAACAAAATGGATTTTATCTTTCACTTATATTTACCCCAGACTACCTTAATTCCAATACGTTATCTGGCTTAATTTGATGTAAATGTACACAATATGGTTTGCAGTACAATGGCAGGATGAAGGGATCCGGTAGTGCAGACATGCGAGGTAAAATCAGGTAGGTGGTACAGATCAGGTAGTGACAACGCTGTTTATCGCGCGTTGTTTAACATCTTATTTGTTATTTATGTTGTATCTGGCCAGTACAATTTTTGTTTACAAAATCAAAAAGGCAAATTCAATTTTTATTTGTATTTTCCAGTATTCAGTTCTTTATAAGGTATGCAGTATATGTATTATTAAACTATAATTAGGCTAACACCAGGCTGATAGTGTTAAATGAACAGCAAAGGCAGTTAAATCGTCAATTGTAATGATTTGTATGCCAGTTAATTGTCAACTAAAATTTCATGATGGTGATAGCTAGGGATGTAACGAAACCAAAAACTCACGGTGCGATAATATCACGATAAAGGGTTAGCGATACGATAATTATCACAATAAAGAATAAAGAAAAACTATTAATTAAGTCAATGTTTATTTATATCAAATTAGTTCTCCCTTTTAACATAAAGTGCTACTGCTTTTCTTGATTAGTGAAATATCCAGCTATGATCTTAAGCATTTCCCAGAACTTAGCAGTAATTGTCCTTTGCAGTGAATTACTGAACAATGCATGTAATTACAAAACAAAAACAAGCAGTAATTAAAATATTAATTATGAATGCAGCAGCTGGATCTTTTAATCAAAACACAATCTGTAATTCTGAAGTAGTGTTTTCTGCCATTTTTACACCGGGTCTGTTTTAACCACGTGAAATATAGGCTATTCCCATACATACTAACACACTAAATAATGTGTGAAAACAGTGCACGTGTAACACTTGTGACCCTATTTTGGGTCCACTTAGTAGTGCTACCAGCCAGTTCTAGGTTCACTGGGAGTGGTGGGGGAAAACGATAATGATAAGAGACTTTACTAAATATTAATTGTAGAACATATATATTTATACGTATTTATGTATAAATACATTTGATATCATATCGATATATCACGCATCACCAGACTTCAGATGACGGACTTAACATTTGGCCGGACGCCAGCTTTTCGGTGCTATACGGATATTTATTTCCGCTTATGATTTTTAAAGAAGATTAGTAGTATAGCTTAAATATTAATGAAATGTGTTTTGTGATACCCAGAAGTGAGTAATCTGTATAAACTTTCTATTTCTTAAATTCGATTAGCGGTGCACACCACATAATATTGTTTTGGTATACTACGGTTTGGTATACCTCAGTGCAATATGCCACAACATCTTTTAAAAGAGGAGATCTTGTGGATAAACAAGGTAAAATCTCCTCGTTAGTATAGTGGTGAGTATCCCCCCCCGTCATGCGGGAGACTGGGGTTCGATTCCCCGACGGGGAGGATTACTGATTATTAGTGGTGGCTTGATGGTTAGAGAAGCTCACTTGTAATCGAAAGATTGCAGGTTTGAATCCCCCACCAGCAAGTCACCACTGAGGTACCCTGAGCAAGGTACCGT
>JAODKE010000043.1:38324668-38337016 GCA_026779605.1 Mormyrus hasselquistii
GCCCCCTGCTATGTCACGAAAGTCACATATGGGTTAAATGCAGAGGACACATTTCGTTGTTGTGTGCTGTGCTGTGTGGTGTGTTGACCCCAACCTCCCCCAACATATGAAACCACTAATCACCTAATTCTAAAAAGACGTCGGCGGAGTGGTGGTACTTTTTGCAGTTCAAATTTTGGCACATTTATTAAACATAAGGATATGCTGTATTTATGCTAATAATGACTTTTGGGCATCATACAAAGCGTCATTAATATCTTAGCCATACTACTAAACTGCTTAACAAATTGTGGGCGCCCGGCCAAATGTTGTGCCTGTCATCTGAAGCCCTGGTGATTATTGCACATGCGCGGTGCAATATCGATATATCATCACCCAGCCCTACGTTTACATTTAAATGGAAAAAAGTAAATCTACCTCTTTATAAAGTATGGATTTAGATATTGTTTGTTTTGGGTTAACAAACTTTGTCAAGTGGTTAAATTAGTTATAGTTAATCCTAAGTCTAAATCTAGTTATATCCTAGTTCACTTTTGCTAATGTTTGACTGCGCACAGATTGTATTAAACAATTATTTTGTGTCTATTTATAGTCACCTAATATGTCCTTATTTAAATTCTTTATCCAGTATCTTTAGCACCTATTTATTTTTCCTTAAAATGAGTAACCTCCCCCAACATATGAAACTCAATATTCAGCATGTCTAAAAGGAAAAAACAAAATCACATGGTATACCATTCAAGCATAACAATATCCAAGGGTTGATGTACCATTCAATTCAGGCATAACAATCATCATCTACTCATCCTTCACTATTGCTCCATGGGTGTAGCTTGCCGTCCTGATATGAACTCAGTAAAGCACATGCAGGAATATCTGTTCCAAATCTTCAGAACAGATACAATGTAGGGCGAAAAAAAAAATTATCGTGATTTTAAAACATTTCTTCCATCTTCTTTTTCCTTTAGTTGTTTAAAAAAATCTTCGTACACCACATAAGCTGTAAAATCAAGTTTAGCTAGTTCTCTCTTTACCGTATTCTAAATCCTATGACAGCGTTCTGTTAGCACTCGCTGCAGGCAGCCTCCACCGCTTCTGCAAAAAAAAAAACATGCTCTCCACGTTACGTCATGCCATCACCTCAATCTGCATACAATTCTCTTTTTTCTTAGAAATTATCGTTTTGTTTATATACTGTAAATGTGTTTTTGTTTCTATTTCACCAATTTATAAATGATTGTAGTAGTAATAGATTTAATGACATCGTCATGTGGGTTACAGAAGTACAATAGAGCACAAAGCAGTCGCTAATGTAGCGTGTAGCTTTTGAGGCGGAGCTTATACAAGCAAAATAACCATGTGATATGGTTGATATCGTAACAGTCCGCCAACGGTTTCGAGGTATTTTTTATTGTGATATTATGTTTTTTGTTACATCCCTATCGACAGCCCTATTTTGCAGTAAAAACAACTCGTTGACTATCTCCCCAGATCATGTTCCAGTCTTATGGGGACAAGCAGGGCCCCCTGCAGGGCATGCTCATCAACACACCCTATGTCACCAAGGACCTCCTGCAGTCTAAGAGGTTTCAAGCCCAAACACTGGGGACCACCTACGTCTATGACTTTCCTGAGATGTTTCGACAGGTATGCTGTTGTCCGGTTCCTCTACTGCTGGGTCGGTGCTTTTGAGTCTCATTGTCCCCTATGGCTCTCATCTCCGCAGGCCCTATTTAAGATCTGGGGCTCAGGAGATAATTACCCCAAGGATGTCTTGACATGCACTGAGCTGGTCCTGGACCCCCAGAGCCAACTGGTACAGATGAACCGACTTCCTGGAGACAATGAGGTAGGAGAGTGACTAGTCTTCATGCTTGGAGCTGTAGGAGGTGTCAACGGGTTTCAGAATTATATCATCACCTGACATGTCAGATGAGGTGAATATAAGTGAAAACCACCTTTTGGGGAATAGAGCTTGTTATTGGATTGTCACAGGGGATAGTCCTGATAATTCTGCTAAAGAGACTAATTAGATTGAGGAGGCTAAATTTAAGTCGGTTAGTGCTGTGAGATTCTGTGCAGAACTCCTGCTCACCACGATCCAGATTTAAAACTTCAAATAGTAATTGACTCCTTATTTGTTCAGGTAGGAATGGTGGCCTTTCGAATGAAGATGAAGACGCCAGAGTACCCTGAAGGACGGGACGTCATTGTCATCTGCAATGACATCACCTACATGATCGGCTCATTCGGGCCACAGGAGGACCTGCTGTTCCTGCGTGCGTCAGAGCTGGCGCGGGCCGAGGGGCTGCCGCGCATCTACATTGCCGCCAACAGCGGGGCGCGCATTGGCCTGGCCGAGGAGGTGCGTCACATGTTCCAGGTGGCTTGGAATGACCCCCAGGATCCATACAAGGTAGGGCCAGCCTTCAAGGCCCATCGTCAACTTCATGCCAATGTGTCAAGTAAATGCCACAAAGCGGGCTTAAGCCTCTATGCCTGTGATCGAAAGGTTGGCAGTTTCAGCCCAGCGTCGGCAGAATAGTTATGTCCATAGTGGCCTTGAGCAAGGCCATTAACCCTACTCTACAAGCGCCATTAGTGGCTGCCATTCGCTGTGACCCCAAGCTTGCTCTATATGTGTGTCTCATGGAGAGCGAGATGGGGTAGGCAAAAAGAGAATGAAGCATCTCTCTTCTATTCTAACATGTTGGTGGGATACTGCAAGCCATCAGTCACCGGCTGATCTTATCCACGTGCTGTATGTTCCTTTCTTCCCATTGGGTGAGGTTGTTATTAACAGTGTCCTGGAATCACACACACTTCATTGATCCTTCCCCTTCATCCTGACCCCATGGGTTGCTAGAGCTTGTTTTTCCCCCTCACGTGTTTCAGGCTTAGCATCTTCATGCTGCTGCTTTGTGGAATTTCATCCCTACAGGGCTTCAAATACCTGTACCTGACCCCCCAGGACTACACCCGCATCAGCTCCAGCAACTCGGTGCACTGTCAGCATGTGGAAGAGGGGGGAGAGTCCAGGTGCGGGGGATCCTTGTATACTTTGGTGTCTGTAACCGGGGGCAGGATGGGGAATCGGCAGTATGGCCAGAACAGCAGAGAGGTTTCTGAGAATTTAAGGCGGAGTGACGAGGGAGCCGATGAGTGGAGTGATAGCATTGTCAGAGCAGAGCGTACAATGGCTGGTGCCATGGGAGGTGAGAGGTTCCCTCCGACAGGGTACCATGCTGTCTTGGTTCTGCCTTCTTAGGTACATTATCACCGACATCATCGGGAAGGAGGAGGGGCTTGGTGTGGAGAATCTGCGAGGTTCCGGTACCATTGCAGGGGAGTCATCCCTGGCTTATGAAGAGATTGTCACAATCAGCCTGGTGAGACGAAGGTCCAGCCGTGCACTGTAGGGTATCCTAAAGGGCAGGTTATTCAATGGTGCTTTGAGTTACAGTTATGGGTCCAAAAAGTAGCCTTTCTTGGGGAAGAGCCACTCTGATCAAATAGGCGTAAATTTATGTGTGTGTGTCTGCAGGTGACTTGTCGAGCTATTGGTATTGGAGCATACCTTGTGCGTCTAGGACAGAGAGTCATCCAAGTGGAGAATTCCCACATCATCCTGACTGGTGCTGGGGCTCTCAATAAGGTACGCGTGTGCATGCGTGTGCATATCTGTTTTCACATGTCTCTTTTACGTCGTCTTCCATTGGGGAAGACCTTACAGAGGATGGTAAAAATCCTCCGATGTCATTCTTGCCCCTCCCCATATATCAAGGATGCATCTCACGTTTGTTGCCGGCAAATTAGCAAGATCGCGCTTCCCAAGATCACAAGTACAATCTTTGTGTTCTTGCCATTGAGAAACACTCCAGAATGCATAACCTCAATGAACTTCTGTAGCGTCACAAAATAGTGTAGGAGCAGAAACTATACAAACCTTTCAAACGGCAAAAGCCAAGTGTGTGTCATTGTATCGGGCATAACAGAGTCCCCCCCCCCGCGCTGTGTCAGGTTCTGGGCCGTGAGGTCTACACCTCCAACAACCAGCTGGGCGGCGTCCAGATCATGCATGACAACGGGGTCACGCATACCACAGTGCCTGACGACTTTGAGGGTGTCTTCACCATCTTGCAGTGGCTGTCCTATATGCCAAAGGTAGGAAAGGCCTCCATAATAATTACTTAATAAGTAGTTCATATCAAGGGGCTCAGGATAGAGAATCTGAAAGTCCTGTGGATCATCTAGAAAGTGCCAAGATATACCATTTACATGATACAATTTACACAAGATACCACAATTTAGATGAGGAACATTTTGGAAAAATTTATGCTCAAAGCCCTGCATACCTTTTCATACTATAGACCAAAAACAGTCCAGTGCCCGTACTGCCCCCGGCGGACCCGGTTGAGAGGGAGATCGACTTCATTCCCACCAAGGCCCCCTATGACCCTCGCTGGCTGCTGGCAGGGAGGCCCCACCCCAGTAAGACTCTCATATAATCTTCTATGCCTTTTTTTAAAGGGGTGGATGATTTTGTACTTTGACTCTCGTATCTTATCGTTTGGTTGTATGTTTTCCACTGTATAGATCAGGTGTGCTCAGTTATTTTTCCCCAAGGTCCAAATTCTATCAGCAGCACAAAGCCAGGGTCTACTGCCCCCAATAACATAGCCGCCTGCTGAGTACCCCTGTTATCATTCATGGCAAACAATGAGAATATATGACCATTCCTGTCCTTTTGGGTCATTCATTTGCTGTCTTTAGTGTCTGTGAGGATTTGTTGCTATAGTTGCAGCAAAAACACTTTCGGTTGACTTGTGGTTTTGCTTACAGGTATAAAAGGAGCCTGGCAGTCTGGTTTCTTTGACCATGGGTCATTTATGGAGATCATGAAGTCATGGGCTCAGACAGTGGTGGTCGGCAGAGCAAGGTAAATAAAGATTTGAAACCACTGTATCTCTCTAGTTCAATAAATGCATTTTTCACAAGCTAACTAGAGAACGTTTCACAGGTTAGGAGGGATTCCCCTAGGGGTCATCACCGTGGAGACACGCACTGTCGAAGTTGCCATACCCGCTGATCCAGCCAACTTGGACTCTGAAGCCAAAGTGAGTGGTTTTCACCCTTATCAGCCCATTCTCCTGTGATACTTGCCTGAACGGGACCCTTCCTTACGGCCACTCCTGCCCTCAGCTCCTGCAGCAGGCCGGTCAGGTCTGGTTCCCGGACTCCGCCTTCAAGACGGCTCAGGCCATTCGGGACTTCAACCGCGAGCAGCTGCCGTTGATGGTGTTTGCTAATTGGAGAGGTTTCTCTGGTGGAATGAAGGGTAACTCGCACAGTTCTGCCAATTACTGTATCTTTGCTTTTTTTGCTCATCTAATTGGATGCTCCTTTGTAATCTCAGTATGTACACACACAAGGCAATCAGTTCGCTGCTCGAGCACATTTGACCCACAAAGTCCAGTTCGTTTGACTAGTGTGATCGTTGGGCTTTAGCACTGTACACATCTAGTGTGCTATCCGTGCCCAGGCAATGATGAGATTGAGACAGAAAAACAAAGAACAATTTGGGAAGGCTGTACAGATCGTGTACAGTGCCCTGTGCCTCCTAAAGACGGGCCTATGCATACTGTGTACCTTGTACTGAGGAAGAGCAGATGGTTGCATGGATGCTTGCATAGCTAATGCTTCTGTCCCAAGGGTCTCACCTCTTTATGCAGGTGGATATTATAAGTGGGTCACTCCTTTAGACTAAGTCCTGGAAACCTTTAACTTATTGTCCCATTTTTTTTCCCCAACTAATAAGCCATAAATAACTTCACCTGTTTTTCATCCAAAAGCATTGTGGTATAATTTTGTAACATGAAATTTTAATAAGTTAAATGATAAATTAATTATTTATCAGCTTATAATAATTGTTATAATAAAAATTGTTGCGCAGTTATGTTTGTATCTGAAATTTTACTGCTGGCTATTTGAGGAAGCCCCTTGATGATAAGTACAAATCCACAGCCGCAGTTCTGCATGGTGCCTCTGGTTCCTGTAAGCGGGTTTCCACTGGGCCCTGTGGTGCGTGTTAATGAGCTTCGAGGCTGAATCCCTTTAAGTGACAGAGCAGCGCCTCTCCCAGACATGTACGACCAGGTGCTGAAGTTCGGGGCCTACATCGTGGACGGCCTGCGTGAGTTCCGCCAGCCCGTGTTGGTATACATCCCTCCCCACGCGGAGCTGCGCGGGGGCTCCTGGGTGGTCATCGATCCGACCATCAACCCGTTGTACATGGAGCTGTACGCAGACAGGGAGAGCAGGTGGGCGGGTGCCTCTTCACCAGCTAGTGTCGTCAGTTACGGCTAGTTCTGTTAACGCGATGTTAACTGCCCCGGTCTGCACAGGGGTGGTGTACTGGAACCTGAGGGCACGGTGGAAATCAAGTTCCGTAGGAAGGACTTGCTGAAGACCATGCGCAGGATCGACCAGATTTATTTCCGGCTGGTCGAGCAGCTTGGTGAGAACAACCAGAGCAGATGAACAGTTGTTATATTAAATGGTGATTTTTAACGCATTCAGTCATAGAGTAAAGGGTTGTTTCCTTATGCAAATGTAATTCTTTATGTGAATGACTGTTGGCTTTGATATTACAAAGATGGCACAGACTGAGTAATCTGGTGTGTCTTTCCATTTGGTATAGGAAGTCCAGAACTGCCAGAGGAGGAACGTAAGGATCTGGAGACCAAGTTGAGGGAGAGGGAGGAGTTCCTGCTCCCAATCTACCACCAGGTGGCAGTGCAGTTTGTTGACCTGCATGACACGCCTGGCAGGATGCAGGAGAAAGGTGTTATTACGGTGAGGCCATGCTCCCTGTCCACTTTATTTTTATATGGCAAATCACTTTTGTATAATCCATTTGTACCAGCTTGATCTTTCTTAACATTCCTGTGCTTTTCTACTTTTCTATCACCTGCTTAATTAATCCTGCTTGTACTTTAGATTTATGAATCACTGTGGGTCCCTTCGTTTGACTTTCTTCTCTTTGTGACGTCTGATTGCCCGCATTTGTTTTTTTGTGAAACTTTGTTACTCACTGCTGCTTCTGGATGTAGGACATTCTGGACTGGAAGAACGCCCGTGTCTTTTTCTACTGGCGGCTTCGACGCCTTCTCCTGGAGGAGGCGGTCAAGAGTGAGATCCTATGCGCCAACAAGGAGCTGAGTGACGGACACATCCAGTCCATGCTGCGTCGCTGGTTTGTGGAGACCGAGGGCACAGTCAAGGTGCGTGAAGACCAGGGACGCGGAGGTCCGGGTAGGGGCACAGTCAAGGTGCGTGAAGACCAGGGACGCGGAGGTCGGGTAGGGGCACAGTCAAGGTGCGTGAAGACCAGGGACGCGGAGGTCCGGGTAGGGGCACAGTCAAGGTGCGTGAAGACCAGGGACGCGGAGGTCGGGCTGCACGATTCTGAAAAAAATTGTAATTCTTTTGCTTTAAATTGAGATCGTGATTCTCTGTAACAGTATTTTCTTCTTAAATATCAACGCTTATTGCACTCATTAAACTGCAAAAGGAAACCCAACAAAACAAGACTGTGCCAAACATGATTGATCCTGACCTGAATATCAACTTCTGACAACAGAAAGGAAACGCTCAATTGACCATTGAATTAGGGAAACCAAAAGTGCCAGTGGGGTACTTTTTTGGTACTTTATGTGAAACGCCTTCTTTGTCGTTCGGTTATGCAAATAGCCTGCCTCTGAAACGCGATACAACTGCCATCTTGAAAACAGTTGCAGACTTAGAAAACAATGATAAATGAGGTAAAATAATAATAATGATGGATGCATATGGACAAATGAAGTGACCCAAGCTTTAACTGTGATCTGGTTGGAAGAACCAAAGATCAGGATAACATAAAAAATGTTTTTTTTTTTTTTTACGATTAGTTATGCAGCCCGTTTTAGCAGTGGAACCAGACATGAATATTTATTTGTCTGAAACTGGGCCACAATGAGGATGGTGAGGATGATTGCATGGGTCTGGTTGGCTTAGTGTGTGTGACCACCAACGTGTCTGTGGTTTTCAGGCTTACCTGTGGGACAATAACCAGGTGGTGGTGGAGTGGCTGGAGAAACAGCTGGCGGAGGACGATGGTATTCGCTCTGCCATCAGGGAGAATATCAAGTACCTAAAGAGAGACTACGCACTGAAGCACATCCGCAGGTCAGGGGTCAGGGGTCATGGGTCATTAATCACTGGTGAAAGATTGTACATTTAACTCGGAACATCTCGGTGAAAATAGATAACCAGGCATAAAGTCTGTATAATTAATAAACACTGTATATGTACAGGAGGGTTGCATTTGATGTCGCACTGTACCATTCACACCAAGAAAGCCTTCATCTGCTGTTCCAATGCATAGTTTCCCGTCTGGTCCGTGATCCTCGTGTGTACTGTCCGTGCACATTTTTTTTTTGTCGCATTCATCTTGGTAGGGTGTACTGTTCTGAGCTGCAACAGCAGAGTTCATGACGAAGATATAGGATCCTGTCGGGTTCCCAAAATTTTAAAAAAAATAAATAAATAATCCAAAGTGGGGAGATGATATCTAGCAGGTGGTGCAAGCAGTGGCTACGCGACGTCTCTAGAGAAGGTCGTCAGGGAGAAGAACCTTAACAGCGCTGGTGCTTGTAGAGATTCCTATGTAAATGGTAAGAATAATGCTAAAATTCATAGTATTTCATCTATTTGTTTCTGTAGATGATATTGCTGGGCTTTGTTAGCTGGTGAACGCTGATTATTTTAATTAGCATATTAGCATGCTATCGCTACAGTATTTCATGATCCCCATTCTGTTTATGTTTCTGGTGACTGATATAACCTCATGTGAATACAAGTCATTTTATGGCTTTTTGTGCCATGTAATTTGTGGGAGGTAAAGCTGATGACATAAAACCGAATGTGTTCAAGGTGGAAACGTTATCCTAATGGCCGATCTTACCCTTTCTCATCAGGCAAACCAGCTACTGTGGCAGAGGCGACATAGACTGGGCCCCAACAATGAATATGCGATTGTGCAGTGTGACGAGAGGAAACAGGGCACCAAGGGAGGAACGCAAAAAGAAATGACTCGGACAGTCCCTTCAGCCGAATGAAAGCCACAATACAGCGTTTGCAAATTACCTTTAAATCACATTCACTTATGTGATCAAACCAGTTTTGTTGTAGTGACAATTACAGCAGTGTAATGTTAGCATTATCACACAAAACAGAGTACTGGCTTCTTTTTACAATTACATGACAAAAATAAGAATGATAAACAATATTTAATAATTGATGATAAATGATAAGCATGTCATTTATACCTTTACTTACCTGTGTATACACCAAAATATTTTTGTACCCATCCAAAAGTAAAGGTATAGTATTACCCATGACAAAAAGAACAGATGATTAACAATATCCTACAGCGGGTGGTTCGCAGCAGTGATGCTTTTAATGTGTATGGGTCACATCCAGTCATATCAGTTAATCTTCATATTGTTAGCTTTTATTTAATTTTGGCTTTAAATAATGTTTTATATAATGTTTTTGCATCACTGCATGCAGTGTACTGAATATGATTGGTGTGAAAGTAAAGCCCTACTTGATCCAACTTGTTTGCATTCAAATGCTAGACTACTCCATTACTATGATAGACAATGCACAGGTCAATTGCTCAATACATTTGCAACCCTCCTATACAAGTATTGGGTTAGAATCTGGTAATGGGTGGCATTTGATCTGACATTTTCTAATGTTTTGCACCCATTGTCTCTGCATCCTCAGCCTGGTGCAGGCGAACCCTGAGGTGGCCATGGACTGCATCATCCACATGAGCCAGAACGTCACACCTTCCCAGAGGGCCAAGATCTCCCATCTGCTGGCCACCATGGACAGCACAGCCAGCAGTTGACCGCTGAACTCCGCTCAGCACGATGCCAGTGCCCGTCCTCTTCCAGTATCCAACAAAACAAAGCCCGTGTTTTTTTTTTTTGGACTGAGGGCCACGCATAACAAAAGGCAGAGACCTTCTGACCTTCAACTGCCTGCTTACTGCTGAAAAGTTTTTCTCAGGGTTTTGCTGTCACCATGTGACCACCATCTGTAACTGCGCACAATGAGAATTCCCTGTCCTCCTAGCGCACACAGTGCCTAAACATTTGACCACTCAATTTTTAAGTTAAACAATGCACCCAGGTTCAGTTCTCTCTCTTCCCATTCCGAAACGCCCCAAAGCAGCCCCACCAAAGCATGAAAGTTCTTTATCAGTCTTGTAACAGGTATTAAAATGGTGTTACTTCACATTTCACTTTTTATTTTTAACATGTGTTGACTGTTTTATTTACAAAACACTCCTCTCGTGGGCGGGTGCTGGTTTTTTCAACTAGCGTTATTAAATGGGTATGGGAATCCATACATAGGGCCTGTTCTTCATGGGGTGGGGGGGTTAAACGTCAATATGATTTAACATTTATATCTAGTCTACCTCCTTGGGGAAAAGGAGATATTTGCCTGATTGTGTGAGTGTGACTCACGAAGACTGTAGTTGGTTCTGCAGTGTGGCATCTTACTGGTTCAATCTGAATGACACTGAAAGGTTATATTTGACACTGTTTCATAGAGCTGCACATTACCGAGTGTGTTTGTCTGCATGCTACCTGTGCAACTTAAGCAGTGTGAAGCAGGTCCACGCCGTAGCGTGAGCAGTTTCCTTGAGGATCTCAGTAGATATGAGAAACTGACTTATTGCAAGTGCTGTTATGTAAATAGTGTGTCTGACCTACTCCTGTATGGAATTAAAATTTATATTATGAAAAGCTATTTTTAAATAAAACGTCTGTTGAAAGGTCTCACCAGCTGTGAGTGAATCATCAGACCGCAACCTCATTGGTTACCAAAAAAGGTTTTACTGCTGTGTTGTTAATCCAGTTTAATCAACAACGGGATACAAGTGCATTTTTAAAAAGTTCACAAAGTTAAGATTTTGTTGTATTTATGAATAGAAAGTTTTTGTCTTTAGTACTTTTAGTTTTTAAACTGGTTTAGTGGCACTCTAACATACAAAATGGTAAAAATGTCAAAACGCTTCTTATGTATGAAATTAAGTACATTTTATGATGTTTGTGCTGCTGAAATGTCACAGCTGCCCCTTTTGTTAGTGTTTATGATATGAGCTGTGTAAGCAGACACCATCGCGGAGGCTTTGGGTCACAGTGCAGATTAAGCTGGCCGTTAATTAAAAAAAAAATTAACAGTATCTGCACAAGTCATCGCTTTGGGTGGGTGCATGTGCTGTAAACACTCAAACTCTTGCATTCTTGATATAAATTAATGTCATTTTTTGTTGCAGGGAGAGCCATCACGGCTGTTACAAATGTACACAGTGCTTCACTGGCGTCTCTCACATTTACAAGTCATAAATAAACACATACAACACAGTAATACTGTCTAGCACAGGTAAAAGCACATAAAGTACCATCATTAATGCTAACATTTCATTGAGGTAAAAGAAATCCACAGGAATGTTTTTTTTCCCGCTTCTACAGTCTTTGATGTTAGTTAGCTAAACTGATGCAGCCTTTTTACTGCTAAGAATTCATATTTACAATGTACTGTGGTATTAAAAAGAAATGAGTCTCTCTGGTTTATGGTTGGCAACTCATTTCAGTGACACTGTAATGCCACAAACTGAGTAACTCTGCACTGTAGAGTAGAGCACTAAAGAAGAGTGTGAGGAAAAACAGCAGCTCTTGAAGTCAGTCAAAATTTGTTGGCGCCGGGAGTTAGATTCAAGATCCCCCACTTTGTTGATGCAGATATGCTGCCAGGAAAGCTTGCCTAAGCTAGTGCAGAGCTATGGGCTTACTGCCACCCTGTACTCCCATGTACTGCGCTGACACACTGTCCATGGCGGGGTAGGTGGCGTACAGGCCTGTCACCTGCAGGTCCGAGAAGGACGGGCTGCCTTCACTGGACAGAGGTGTGAGGCTGGGCACAGCAAGCTCACAGTCAGACAGCCGTAACGGGGAGCTGCTAAAAGCGTCCAGTGTCTCCAGGTTGAAGCTTTCGTCCTTCATGTCCTCCCATAAGTTCCCTGTGGAAAAACATGTCACGTATTTTTGGTGGCATGTCTGTCTTGCTGTTTACTGAGCTACAGTTGTACGACATGTTTCTTTATTGAGCTACAGTTGTACGACATGTTTCTTTATTGAGCTACAGTTGTACTACATGTTTCTTTATTGAGCTACAGTTGTACTACATGTTTCTTTATTGAGCTACAGTTGTACTACATGTTTCTTTATT